>RCWM02000842.1:0-337654 GCA_003667255.2 Euschistus heros
GCAACTATAAGTAAGATAATTGAGGAAGATAAAAAGTTGGAAACATTTGTATTTATTTTGATTTATTTAAATCACTCTATTTAATTTATTGTTGGTGTAATGAGATAGCAAGTATAAGTAAGATAATTGAGGAAGATAAAAAGTTGGAAACATTTGTATTTATTTTGATTATATTTAATATTTATTTTTATCTATATATATATATATATATATATATATATATATATATATATATATATATATATATATATATATATATAGATATATTTGTTTTCAAACTGTCTATTTAAGAAGAGCTAAATTAGTTTTAACCATGTAAAAATAAAAATATAGGAATTAACTTGAAAAACTTTTTTTGTTTTATTTAGTTATAAAATGATTTTGAACTATATCTCAGCTTAATTGAAATACCACAATTAAAGCAATTAAAGCAAAAGCAATAATGTTAATGATGAAAATATTTTAGTAACATTATATGTTTTAAAAAGGGGAACCTTACAACTGGTATTTAAAAATGCAATTAAAACAGCAATAAAAAATTACAATTATTAAACGTCTATCATTTCTTCAACAATTTTAGTGAATGATTACAAAATAATAAATGCATTCAACAATTTTAGTGAATGATTACAAAATAATAAATGTATTTATTTTATCTTCGATTATTAAATAGAGATTTATAAATTTTACCCATTAAATCTTCTTTAGCAACCAATGTACCTCAAGAATTTTTATTTTTGGAATATTCAACCTCATTCATAAGCAAGCTATAATTCTTTTCAAAAATATTTTGAAGTATTATATATTGAAGTCTTTCTTTAACAGGCTTTAGACCAAGTAAATAAACTAAAAACTTATGATACGTTAACATATAAAAAATAAATAGATCCAACAAGTTTTGGTTATTAATCAATAGGGGTGGTTATTAATCAATAAAAATGAATGGCATACAAGAGAAGACTGATTCTTAAACCTTGCTTAGAGAGGTTGCTTCTCTAGTGCATGACATTTTTATTTATTGATAATTCGCTTCTATTGTTTATTAATATTTTAGAGTGGAAAACATCTAGGTCATCAATACTCAGTACTCTAAAAAAAAAAATAATAAAATAAATCCAACAATAACTATAAAATGTAAGAAAAATAAATTGTATAAATATATATATATATATATATATATATGTATATATGTATATTTTTTCTTTTTCTCTCTTTTCCTCTTATGGTAACCCCATAAGAGGAGAATTTATTTAGCGTATTTACATGCGCCATGCCTGTTTTTAGGCATACTACACGTATTACCAAGTTCATTGGTTTACATTTTTATTAATTCAATTTGATCTTATTGTCTCTTGGGTATAATCAGATAAACAAAATAAAACAAAAAACAAAAAAAATCAAACAAAATGAAACAATTAAATAATAAGAAACCTAAAGAAAGTAACGTTAATACAATTTTCTACAAAATAATAATTCCATAAATAATAAAAATAAATAAAAAATAAACTAAAGCACAACAAGATGCTGCCTACTAAAGCATCATTATACTGCCTTCCTACATTCATCAGTCAGTTTGTTAAAGTCTATTTGTTTAATAAATTGTACAAAATCAGATTTAAATTTGGTCATAAGTCTCTGTTCTGTTTCTGGCCAATTTCGTGTTTTAGTATAATGTTCTGTATCAGTCCTGCCCTAATGGAAATTATGAACCTGTCCATCATGAGGACACCTGTCATTGTTTAGTATGTTGAAGCGTTTCAAGTATTGTTTGGTTTGTCCGTGTTCTGAAAGTATTTGGGTCAGCTTGTAGTCGGTGCTTAGTATATGTCTATAATTTTGCGGTGTGATATTGGGAACGAATCGATGAAGGCTAGGAGATTTTTCAGAAGCGGTCCACTTATTGTTCCATTTAATTATAGAGTCCTTTCTTATATCTCCTTTTATAAAAGAGATAGGGACCTTATCAAATGATACCGGAAGGTCACTGTAAGCCGCTAACTTTGCCAAAGCGTCAGCTCTCTCATTGCCTTCTACTCCTGAATGACCCTTAATCCAAACAACATTGATTATTTTTTTGTGTTGGCTATAGAGTTTAGTCAAATTTATTCAAGTTTCCTCAGTAAGTCTGTCATGAATATATATACATGAATGTAGAAGAGAATTCCCACTAATTTGGAAAACGGCTAAACTGGTATTAATTCCCAAAAAAGATCCTGGCTCAATAAGACCACTAAGTATGTTACCTGCGTTGGGAAAAATATTGGAAAGAATTGTTAAAAATCGATTAATGCACTTTTTATCGACAAACGAAATACTTAGTAAAAATCAGTTCGCTTTTCGACCGCAGACAGGAACAGATGACGCCTTGCATGCTTTAACAGAACAAATCAGTACGACTTTAGACCAAAAAAGACATTTGCTAGTTGTAAGTTTAGATATATATATATATATATATATATATATATATATATATATATATATATATATATATATATATAATATATATATATATATGTAAGATTGTTTTAACGTGATTTTATTCTTTTATTACAAATGAATTAAATTACACGTTCTTTCTAACTAGTAATTATAACATAAAACACTTTAAACAATATAACAATAAACTAACCAAAGTTATTAACACTTTGTCTCTCACATATGTTTTAATTAAAAGTCCCACACACATTTAAGGTTGCAGCAGTGTTGTTATCACATGGTAGCAAACTTACACCTCCACCCCTGAAGAAGATTCACAGGGAGAAAAGGGAAGCAGCTTGCTAGAATGGAAGAAATTTGAAGTCTTCTTCTTTTTTTCGCTTGCTACTTCATAAAATGTTGGTGAAATCTGTCGGATGATTGAAAAAGGTCCAACTCGTACAGGGTCCAGTTTGTTGCGATTTAATTTGTTTCCGTTTTCGATGTACACTAAATCGCCAATCTTGAAATCGTGCTGTATTCTATTCTTGTCTATTCTATTTTTGTTTATTTGAAAGCTCCTTAAAGAATTTTGAAAAGCTATTTTTCGGTCTTCTTCAAGGGAAGATGGATTGTCTTCGATAAGAGGAGATATAGCTTGTTTCTTCCCTAGGAGTAAGTAAGATGGTGCAAATTGTGTTGAGCTATGAATTGTATCATTATACTCATTGACACATTCCTTTGCGAGAATCGGCCAGGCTTTATTTGTCTCGCTGTTTATTTTGCACCTTAAACGATTCACCAGCGTCTGATTTAACCTTTCGTTAAGTCCATTTGATTCAGGATGATCAATGCAGGTAAAAAAACAATCTGAATTCCTTTTTTTATCCAAATAATTTTGAAAATGAGTAGAATTTATAGAAGTATATTGGTCTGCTAATAGGATCGAAATATTTGTATTTTTTGCTATTGGATGGATTAGATTTATAAAGTCGTGAGCGCTTTGACCCTTACTAGTCGAGATCCATGCGAATCTGGTAAAATGATCCACCAAAATGTGCATATATCTCTTTGGTGATCGGTTCCCTGAAAACCCTCCAACTGTATCTAATGACATTATTTGGAACGGCTCAGTGGCAGGACCTAATTGTGAGAGAAGGCCGATTGCTCTACTGCGACGGACTTTATTTCTAACACAAATGTGGCAACTTTTACAGAAAGTATGAATTTCTTTGTAGAAACCCTTGAAGTAATAATGCGGCTGAATTGTGGCGATCATCTGTGCTGGACCAATGTGACCATAATGCTCATGAACCAGTTTAATGATTTTCATTCCTAATTTTGGAGATACAAATATTCTAAGTTTGCCCTTTAATCTTTTAAGGATCATTCCTTGCTTATAGTCAGTCTGTTTTTCTATTTTCAACTCCGAAAGGTGTTCAGCTTGGTCTTTTAATATCTGAGGTAGATCGATTAAGTTCACGATCCTGATTGCATCTTCATTATTGAAATATTCTAAAACCGGATTTCTTGATAATAAGTCGGCTAGAATATTTTCTTTGCCTTTTTTATAAATTATGTTAAAATTAAATTGTGATAAATAAAGAATTAGATCGCCCAGTATTTCATCTGATCTGGCCTTAGTCTTTAAGTTTTCTAATGGCTTATGATCGCTACATACAGTAAAGTGGCGTCCTATTAGATAATATTGCCAAAATTTGATTGCGTCTTTGATCGCTTTGCATTCCAAATGAATGATATCTAAACGTTTTTCCTTTTCCGATAGTTTTCTTGAATAATATGATACAGGATGCAGTATTCCATCTTCTTGTGGCTGTTTTTAGGGTAGCGCCTATACCTTTAAAACTGGCGTCTGTTTCAATGAAGACGGGCTTCTTATAATCGTAAATTGACAATATTGGAGCCGTACATAAATAATCTTTTATCATATTAAAAGCTTTTTCGCAATCATCGGACCATTCAAACTTCATATCTTTTCTTAATAATCGATGCAATGGTTCCAGCTTTTGAGAACTATTTTCTATATATCTCAGGTAAAAGTTGATTGAACCTAAAACACTTCGTACTCCAGTCTTATCTGATGGTCTTTGTAGGTTTTGAATTGAAACTAAATTACCTTGGGCTGGTGAGACTCTGTTCTTTGAAATTGTGTGGCCTAAATATTTGACAGATTTAGCTGCAAACAAACACTTGACTAATTTTAGTTTGAATCCTTCAGCATCAGTCATCTGCAAAAATTGTTCGATATGTTGAAGATGATCTTTCCAGGTTTGAGAGAATATCAAAATATCATCAATATAATTGATGCAAAATTCATCCAAACCATTTCTTCTTATAATATTTGATAAGATTCTCTGGAACGTGGCCGGAGCATTTTTCAGACCAAATGGAAGGACTTTAAACATGAACTTTCCATAAGTCGTGATAAAAGAAGTTTTTTCTCTGTCTTCTTTTTTTAGTGTAATACACCAAAATGCCGAATTGATGTCTAAAACTGTAAAGTATTCACAATTAACAACTTTGTCGATTACGTCTTGTATTGTAGGAAATGGAAAAACTTCTGGAACTACGAGTTTATTTAATTTACGAAAATCGATACACAAACGTGATTTCTTGTTCTCCTCTTTTTTGAACGCGAGGGTTACAGGGGAAGCGAATGGAGAATCTGATTCTTCAATAATCTTTGCTTGCAATAATGCCTTAATCTGATTTCTTATTTCTTCATCGTCAGGAATTGAGCATTTATACGGTCGACAAGTAACATACTCGTTAGATAATAATTTTATCTCTGCTTCTTTTGATTTTACTCTCCCTATATCAAATTTATCCTTTGCAAAAATATTTTTATGTTTTTCAATTAGATTTACAATCTGCTGTTTTCGCTCTTCGTTTTCAATATGATTTAAATTGGCACCGAATTCTTCTATTTTTAAGTTTTCATTAAAATTTAATTCAATATAATCATTAGAATCATTTTTATCAATTAAAACTTGACTATCATTGAATTTATTTTTAATCATCTGATCTAATTTAGATCGATGTAAATTATCTTCTCGATCACTATTGGATCGGTTTTCATCTATATCTATCACATTGTTGTTGTCTGTTCGTTGTAGTATTTTTAAGTTTTCGTCTTGAATCAATTGAAATTTTTTTATGGCATCAATCCCCAATAAGATGTCATAAGAAAAATGATCGTTCTTGACAACGTAAGTTGTAATGTGATCAGTAATACGTCCAATACAAAGTGAAATTGTAGCCCGGGCTGAAGTGAAATTTAATCCGCTGATAGTTTTCAATACATTCTTTTGTTCTATTAACTTCAACTTTAGCAAATCAGCAATTCGTTGAGAAATTAATGTAACGTTGGAGCCACTATCATAGATAGCTTTTGTTTTAATTTTGTCACATATGATTACGTTTAGCTTTATCAACGGATCTAATTTCGCCCGGTTCTTCAGTTTAAATGTTTGTCACCTAAGTCTGTTTGTAATATCTGTATGTCGTCAATCCCAGAAAACCCTTCAGCCATGTTTGATTTTAGTTTTTCTGAGACTTTATTTCGATTACGGCACTCCGCTACGAGATGGTATCGATACGGAAAACCAATAGCTGCACAAATTGAACATGCCTTCTTTTGACCTTCGTTCTTTGAGTGAAATTTATCTCTCTTAAAAGTTTCCGGGTCAGGACTATATTTCAATCTAGGATTTGAGGAATTTTCCTCTTTCTTTCTCGAAAACGAGTCCTCTAATTTTCGGAGTTCCGCATATAAGTCTTCCATCTTGTTAATTTTTTCTCTATCCAGTTCTTCTTGGGCTTTTTTTCGGCAACCCAAAAACTATGAGGTTGATACGTGATAATTCAGTACCCTTAGGTTCTACTTCTAGGCATAACTTTTCCTTTATAAGCGCGAAATCGATTAGAGATCCACCCAAATATTTGTAGTTAAAAGCTTTCCTAACAATGTACCAGCCTTTATCAACAAAAACGTTCAAGAATGACTCCTTCCAAGTATTCCAATGAACATTTACACCTATTTTCTTCAGATTTATTTCAAACCAATCTTTTGCTGGGCCCATGACAAAAAAGCGCAAAGCCTGAATTTTACTACTATCGGAATTCACCTGGAAGCGGGCTACACTCGTCTTCGAATTTAGCTAACCATTCTTTAGGATCTGATTGATTTTTTTCAAATTTCTCTAGAATAAATTTTTTTTCGATTTGATTAAATTTGATTTCCTCTTGTTTTAAATTTGAATATAATTGGTTTTCTAATTGTCTAATCCGATTTTCTAACTCAATTTGTTCAGCTTGAACAACTCTGGATATTGGGTCACATTCTTCTAATGGCAATTCTCGAAAGCAAACATTATCAACTTCATCGAAATATTCTTTTTTTATATCTTCATCGATTTTTACCGCAACTGTTCTATAACCTTTTTGGTTCTTAATTGCCCTCATTGCATTTTTTATTGTTGTTTTATTTGATAGAGAAATGTGGTTACTTACCTCTTTAAATTCTTCTGGCACTAAATACCAAGTATTTTTATCAATGGATATGCATTGGATCACAAATTCTTCCTCAGCTTTCTTAACAACTTGAACATAAATTATATCCATTTCTTACTAGTTGGAATCTTGTAATTTAATTTGTAAGATTGTTTTAACGTGATTTTATTCTTTTATTACAAATGAATTAAATTACACGTTCTTTCTAACTAGTAATTATAACATAAAACACTTTAAACAATATAACAATAAACTAACCAAAGTTATTAACACTTTGTCTCTCACATATGTTTTAATTAAAAGTCCCACACACATTTAAGGTTGCAGCAGTGTTGTTATCACATGGTAGCAAACTTACATATATATATATATATATATGTGTATATATAATATATATATATATATATATATATATATATATATATATATATATATATATATATATATATATATATATATATAGATTGGACATGAGGATTGTTGGAAGATATGGATAAAAACCATATTTTTAAAATTGCATACATCAGTATAACACACAAATAATTTGCTCCTGATGAGGGTTTTATGGAAAATGAAAGTCTAAAAGTTGAATGGATAGATAAATTACATACCAACAGAGGTCCCATGCATGACAAATAGACAAAGATGGCTATTAGCATACAGACAAAATAGTGCTTTGAGAAGGCCAACTTATTTATTATTTGTTTCCTCAATGATGAATTAAAATTTAACTTTTTTTAATTGATCTAAAGCCTATTGAAGAAAATAATAAAGCCATTTTAGGTCATATGTCTGAAAAATATTATTTTAATTGTCATTTTCAAATTCAGTGAATTATTTCATCCAGAATAATTTTATGAGGCATCATTTCCAAATATAATTAATGTATAAAGGTGCCAATTATTCACACATACTCTAAACAAAATAACCTGTTGTTAGGCCAAAGACCATTCGTTTGGTGCTCTTGAAGTGAGGTATAAATGCCACTTCTGTATAGATGATAAGGAACATCCCAAGATGTGAAGATATCGATATGAAGAACAGAAGTTCCAGTAATATTATCAATAATTGATTCATCACCTATAACAGTCAAGAAGCTATGCTAATTTAGAACTGAGAAATGTATAATATCTTTTAAAAAATTGTGTAAATGTGTTTCTGGGTAGATTTTGTTTCAAAAAATGTAAATAGTGATTTACAATTTAAAAATCGCGTAAAAGTTCAATGAAGTAAAGTTATCAAATAAAATGTATTAAATAAATGTAAAAGTTGAATGGATAGATAAATTACATACCAACAGAGGTCCCATGCATGACAAATAGACAAAGATGGCCATTAGCATACAGACAGACAAACAAAATTGTGCTTTGAGAAGGTGTAACAAGTTTTTCCGAAAACCAATCAAGAGTAAGGTGAGGCCCGATAGGATCAAGCAACTACCACATCCCAAAGCCACTACTGATGAGGGTAAGTTTCGACTGGAAATTGGGAGCTCCTAAAAGAACAGTAAATAAATTTGTAATAGAAAATAAATTTAGTCACTACACTATTTATTTCATATTTTAAAGTGAATTACTTTAATAATATTATTTAAAAAAAAAATAATTATTTTAAAGTTATTATGACATCTATTTGTTAATTTAAAAAACAATTAAAAAAAAAAAATTAAAGCATCATGTATGATATTAAGAGAAAACAGTCAATAGTGTTGAAAAATAAGCATTGTTGAAATTAACAAGACATTATTTTTAATTTGCTAATGTTTCAGACATAGGTTGTTGGCCATTATCAGGGCTAAAAATAAAAAAGTTGTCAAATACAGAATCAGAAGAGAAAAAAATACATAAATAAATAAAATAAAAATAACAAGATACAGTGGGTAAAAAAGAAAGAAATGAAAATCTTTTTTACTCATTGTATCTTTTTTCTTTTATTTAATTTAATCATGTTTATTTATTCATTTTATTGGTGTATTTTTTTTTCTACTGATTATGTATTTGACAACTTCTTGTTTTTAGCCCTGATGATGGTCATCAAAGCTATGCCTGAAACTTTGGCAAATTAAAAATAATGTCTTGTTAATTTCAACAATCCTTATTTTTCAACACTATTGACTGTTTCCTCTCAATAACCTACATGATATGTTCATCCAGCCATCAAACACACCTCTTCAATTAACATTAAAACTGCTACTCAGCAACTATTTCAAAAACAAGAGGTGAAAAGCCAAATTATTGAAAAAGATTTCATTCATTAGATGCAGACGAGATACTGCAATTGTGAATTTAATAAATAAAAAATTGAAAATTTGGATTAAGTAAATGGTCATGAATCTGAAAATTTTTACTATATATTGAATGACTTACATCAAAAGAATGTTTGGTCACTAAAGTGGTGTAAAGGCCAGGCCTATGGCAGAGGCAGCGGCTGGAGTTTCCAGCACGAAGGACCATGCGGCACGAAGTGAAGTCCCAATCCATTCCGACAAGATCAGTTCTAGCGCAGGTTAGGTTCCAGCTGGTTCTCAGGTGATTGGACACGGGAAGAGTCAGCTCAAGGCGGATCTCGATGTCACCGTGGGTCGATATGCTAACAACATTAGACTGCATTTCGTACAACAGCTCAGTGCCATCCCTAAAATAAAAAAAATCATAATAATAATTTTAACACATAATTCTATTAAATCATTCATCATATTAAGTAATTATTATATATTGAAAAAGAAAAAAAGGATAATTAACAAGAATCACTAGTTTCCAAAAAAAAAAATCATGACTAAATTTGTATCTAAGACTATGATTCAAAAGGAAATATTTTTGATAATGTCAAGTTATATTAAACTGTGGGAAAAAACTTTCAAAATGTTTAGAGAATTTGAACTAAGAAATAACACTTTATAACTCCCTATCATGCATACACCATATTTTTTTATATTTTTTGAAAATAATCTTAATTTTGAACATTGGTACCACCCACATCAACTGATCTAAAATAATGTGATTTTTTTTATAATATTTTTTTTTTAATTTTTTGAATATCATTAACATAGGAAAAATGATATTATCTGTGACATATGATCAGAGAGCTATGTGTGCATATTCCTTCATTCAGGTTCACCCATTATCTTAATACCTGGCTTGAACATTACAAGATTAATTAATACTATCCTAACTATTTACCAATAGTCATTAAATTTCAAGGACAATAAACTTTTTCAACACCACATCTATAAAAATATCTGTACTATATTACCAGATGTAATATATGAGAGAATATGAGGGTGTACATACTATACTGGTATTTATACATTTCAAATCAAAGTTCTTCAAAATATTTCTGAATTCCTGAAAATGGATATTAGGAAAAGCATTGGTGGGATTTATTTATAGTCCCAGCTTATTTGATCGTCAATATATTATTTGGTGGACCTGTTGTTACCATCAAAATACATATAAATATATATAATATAAAAATACATAGTATTAAATATGGCTTTAGCTTTCTTACCTGAGTATCTGTGAAGATATCTGAGGTAAAAATTTTGATATGTTTTGGTAATTAACAATGGTAATTGTATTCATCTGATTGCCTCCCTTTGTAACAACATCTATAGCAATGTTCGCAGAATACCAACGTGGGTAACTGTAAAGAAATACAGTGGTCAATAACTTATTCTCAGCCTGAGAAAATATATTTTGATCAGAAAAATAAATGTAATTAAATACATTTATTTCATCAAAACTTAAGTAAGTATACTGCCGTTAGGTATACCGATATTTTTAACATATAGATAATATATGTAATAAATGTAATTTAATATAATTGTATTGACTAATGATCTTTGTAATGCATATAATGATGTAAATTAACATTTTCGTTAACTCCATGGACATATGATCTTGTTTTCATATAATCAACAGTCTTCGTAGAAAAAGAAAACTTACAGCAGTAGAATTTTTTTAATTTTTTGTTCTCAATAGTTAAATAAGCTCATTGTTTACATCTATAATTGAATGTTATAGCAAGACATTATGCTACTTGTAATGTAAAGAAAGAAGCACATACAGCATATATTTACTCATAATTTTATTTTCAACCCTTCTTAAGTTAATAAAAATTATTTTCTGGTGATTTGAATAATTTTTTTTGATCTTTTTATAGATTATCCATAGCTGCTACAGCTGATTCTACCTTTAATTGGAAATTTATTGTATTTATGATTACTTCTTACTTGGGAAGCATGGGCAGATAGTAACGGTACTGCATATCACTGGCTAACTTTACAGCATCAATAACAAGTTCGTTATAGAACAAGTGGCCAGAAGTAGAATTCATGTGCTCTCCCCACATCAAGGACCATTGGTCAACCAGGGCTTGTAGCTCTCCCACTTTCTGACAACAAAAACATTAAAACAATTAAAAAAATATTTGACACTACTATTACAGTGGGCTCTTACTAAATTAAACCCTTGACAGTGCAAATTACTCGGTAATCCGAATCCTTAATTAAGTAAAAAAAAAAAAAAAAGAAAAGAAATATTATGAAAACAGTTTCCTGTTGACTTAATTTCATATCTCCATACCTTTTCCTTCCAAGATCAAGGAAAAGGAATCAGTCTCTTTGGATTATACACTGCACATGTAAAAGCAGTTAACTAGGTGTAGTTTTCTTGGAACATTTACCTATTCCTGTTTTGTTACAGATTTTATTATTAAGTCAACTAAGGAAGGAATCATTAGAAAAAAAATATTAACATAAAAAAAGACTGATTTTTTTTCCAATTAAGTGAATTTATTGTCCGATTGTTCATTATACATTCATACTTTTATCATGAAAGTACTATGATACAAGCTTTTTTTTTTTATCGTGCCTATTATTATTTTTAACATACCATTGTTGGATAATCCAATCTTTTCACAATTCCAAATCGTCCAGGTTTCAATTAGATTAGTGAGTTTACTGTGTTTTTATATAATCATCTACAAAATTAGTGAATACTTTCAGAAAACAATATTTGAGTTTAATTTGTATTACCTTTGTATGTATAAAAGAGTTTGACTGAGAGAGTAGTAGATCCACATTGGCATAGAAGACCTTAGTGACATTAGTTATTTCTTCGGCAGTGAAAGTGAGGTTGACAAATGCTGTGACCTGCTGGAGGAAACTGAGAACTGGCTCTCCTTCACCACGATAGCAAGGCACTTGGCCACTGAACCACCAAAATAGCTGCGATAGTACAGACCACAAAGAAGATTTCATGTAACCTCTGCTGATACTCTGAAACTATAAGTACTTTTATTTATCATTTCCGTTTTTCTTAATCTATTGTTATGATCCTATTTTTCTTTTTAACTATTTATTGATTTTTACAACTGTATACATATACAGAATAAGTAAATTTGAGTAAATTATTACAATGAACTATCAAGAACCACTCACTTTTAGCAATAAAAGTTCTACATTAGAAGGTCCCTTGGGCCATCTTCTTTTCAGATGCCTCAGAGGATTATAGGGAATCGAGTATGATGCAAGTTGGGAGGCTAGTGGATTCGAGTGGGTATGGAATTTATTGTGAAAATACTTTATGCATAAGTTTACTAGTGACATAATAAGGAGCATTGAGGATTTTACAAACAATGTTATAATCATTTTCAGTCATAATTTAAAATCAGTATTGACAGGAATTGCTATGATTTTAATATAAACAATATTAATTTCTTTCATTCAATATTATCATACAAAGAAAATCATAACACAATATATAATACATAAATAAAAAGATTTTATGTACCCAAAGGCTTCATAACAACACCACTAATCCCTGACTAGACAAGATCTAATTCCTTCTCTATTCTGCAGCATCAAATCCCAGATCCACAAGATCAGCCCTGACATATTCCTTCTATTTATGTCTCAGGCATTTAACCGAGAGTTCAATATTGATTATCTTACCTTGGATTTGATTATTCTTGAATTGTATGACTAGACATGCTCCTATTGCCTGACTATATTTACCAAATAAATGTCCTGCTTTTCAATATTAAGGAGCGTTCTAAATTTCCCAGTGCGCTCATCATTTTCTGGACCAAATATATTACACAATACTTTATTTTCAAAATTTTTAAGTTATACTTCCCTTAATGTAAGAGGCCATGTTTTGCACCCATTAACAACTGTAGGTAGAAAATTAGTCTTGCAAATCCTAATTTTTAGGTTATGGACATTAAGCACTGAAATTAGGTAGCTTTGTAACTAGGAAATAACAACCAATTTAGGCCTTTAATCTTACCTTTATTTCCTCTTGATATTATTTTTTTCTCTTAAATTTAATTTTGTTCTAGACATTGTAGACTAATTCTATATTTATTGAAAAAAAAAAAATGAATGAAATTTCGCATTTGATAGTTAGTAGGTTAAATTTTTTTTTTCATGGGATAGTAAAAGCTTGTTAAATTAATAACTGATATCATATATATGAATATATGAACTATTGTGGTATAATGTTAACTATTCACTAAATTAATTATTAATTAAGATGTTTAATAAACAGTAAATAGTTTTTAGTTTATTGACATACATCAGCCAAAATCTGGTTCAAAGTGTTTGAGACACAATTAGAAAAATCTGGCTCTTCCCAGTTGGCTTCTCCTGGCCTCATGGTCATGCAGTATCTTGTTGCTTGGCCAACATAGCTGAGAACACATCAAAGGACCAATCTTTTATCATTATTTCATATTGATAACTATATATACTTTTTAACAAACAATTGATAAATTATAGTTTACTTAAAATGTGTGGTCTTTAAAAAGAGTTTTATATGATAGGTTTCTGTATAATATTTCTTCTAACATAGAATATTGGCTTGGCTGTCATGAAGATGTGGATAAGTTAAAATTGTTCACTTTTCAGTAGTGCATTTTTGATCATTTTCCTAAATCCTCTAACTACTCTAAAAATATCATCTGCGCATAAATAGATACTTTAAGGCATTATTAAATACAACATGACCAATTTTTGGTTACAGAGATATTAAAAATGCTACTTTAAAGGTTAATATTTAACTCATTTTCAAGGTAATTTAACTTATCCACCTCTTCGTGACAAGCACCAATTTGTTTCAAAAAAGAAATTATGACTCTACATCTAAAGAGAGGCAAACTGATGGGAAAAAAAGTAAGTCATACATTCTTTATTATAGATTTTATTTCGAAATGATAACTTTTAATAATGGATAACATTTTTTCATTTAATTTTATTGGCTTAGGTAATGCTTAAACAGATTATTTTTTAATAATTTGTTTTAAAATCTAATCACCTTCTTTTATTTAACATTATTTAGCTTATTGTTATTATTGAATATACTAATATAAATAATAGTGAATTTAATATTAAAAAATCACTAGTCATGTAGCCATTTACTATCCATTAATATGCAAAACAGAACACCTTTAATCAGTACATTATTTGGAAAAAGAAGAATCGAATAATATTAAATCAAACAGGCATGGAGATTGGATGGAAAAAATTATCATGGCCATAATAAGTTTAATTACAGCCATAATGTGATAGTTGACATGCTTGTAGAAACTTTTGTATAATGACTCTAAACTGTTGTCATTAAAAATGTTTCCCTAAAAAAACAGTAATAATATTCTATTCTTATTATTTTTTGTCATAAGAATTGAATTTTTTTTTTCCAATAATGGAAACTAAATATATTTTAACAGTAAAATGTATATATCATATATATTGTGTAAAATATCATAAATACATTTGAAAGCTGAATTACCTTGGAGGACAATCTTCAATTGCTACAGCTCCTGGTGCTGTCGGTTTCCATACAATCCCTCTTTGTTCACTTTCTGGACAAAAGCCAGGGGTCAGTAAGTTGATACGAATACTGTGTTCCCTAGTCGCAGCTCTGGTCTGAGAGTGGCAAGTGTAAGTAACACTTTTCTGAAAAGTTAAATTAAATTAATTTTTAAGGAAAATAATTATTAAGAAGTTATTTTACCATTTGGTTAACTTTTTTTGTTTTTTTTGTTTAGTCTATCAAGACCTTTTTTGTAAATATACCTGAATGTTATTAACTCGCAGAATTGAGCCCCATGGTTTCAGATCTTCCCAAACTTCAATGCCAGGAGTAAGGGCAAATAGACTTTTATCCCTTGTCCAAGTATATGAGACCCTCTGATTTGGAGAGACACATGTCAAAGCAATGTTGTCGCCCTATGGAAATAATATGTATTCATTGTCAACAAAAGTGGCATTTATTGGTACAAAAATCCTTAGCTTCTACATGTTAAGGGCTAGTGTCTACTTTTCCTCATCTAAATCAAGATAATTTTATTTTCTAATATTCTAATTTATATTAGAATATTACATATTAGAATTTATTTTCTAAATATTCTATTGATCATCCTCTTTATCAGAAATGTTTACACTGTTAGTCATTGAGTCCTAGATTTCATTCTGGTTTATTTACAATAATAACATTTCTGAATATGCTTAAAAGATTCCATCAATGAATGTACAAAACATTTGAATATAAGCCCCATTAACAGGGTTACGGTATGAAAGAAAAAAGAATAAATAAAAATATTAGCATATGTAAAAAATATTATCTCTAAAAAAAAAAAAAAAGGTAGTTTGGCTATGTAAGTATAGAACTCACAACTTAAGGTCCCAGTTACAAAACTCAGTGGATTGCCTAGGGGCATTATCAATAAATTCAGTTGAAAGTACATTATTCCATATAAACAGACTAACTGGCACTTCAATAAAGGAAAAATCTCAATTGAAGCCACTGGAAAAATGGCTTTGGTTGTGTAAGATGGTGACCATTCTATAAAATAAATGCTGGACAAGAACAAGTATTTTATCATAAACTGCAGCAATGAAGGTCTTTTCAATTGTAATGAATGAAAACTACAAACACGAACAACTATAAAAATAAAATTTGATAAAAAACTCTTCTTTTTTTTCCTTTTACACTTCCTTGCCATTTTGATAACACTTGGTTTTCCAGGTCAAGGGGGTTGAGGCTGGTCATTATTGACTATAAATTAATTCCACCCTGTCACTGGTGGGTTTTGAATCTATGGACAGCAACACTATAAGGTTGCTGAGGTAGCTCACTGTTTTACTAGGGCATTATCTTTGAGCTTTGCCTGCCCTCTAGATACAAAAGTCATTAAACTAAATCATAGTAGACTATGATTAAAAGGGAGCGGGTAGCTCAGTGGGTAAGGCGTTAAACTCCAAGCTCCGGGGCCTGAGATCAAGCTTGGGGTGTAGAGACCCCTCTAGGAAACAGCTGGTCTCTATAAAGTGGGTACCCTCAATTAGAGGGAAGATCTTGTGGCTGAGTATGATTGCTGACCACACCACCTCTTTGTATAAGACCACATAACTGTTGGTCATGAGACAATACTTCCTTACCAAATACAGAACCCAAGACCTTTCATGGGATGTAGCAGTACAGTTTTTTTTTTTTAAATCAATAAATCTGAAATGAAATTGATTTTTAATAACAATCGCTTGTTCATAAAAATTGGTAAAATGATGGATTTCATTCAGAACATGTCTTTTAAAATCATTGAGTGAAAGAGTGAATTAATGATATTTATATATAAACATTAATTATTTTGATATAAATAAAAAAAACTAAAATGCATTGTTCTAATTAAAACATATTAGTGAATAGGACATTTTGTGTGTAAATAATTCGATATAATAGCTCATCATTATTTACATTATCAAACTAATAAAAATTCTGATTTTAAAATTAATTTTTTATTCTAAATGTAATGATAAAATTGTATAAATATAATAAAATTCACAGTGTGAAAATACAATTTTTTAAAGATTGCATTAATTATTATTTTACAGACCTTATCTACAGAAACAGACATTGGTGATAAATGTACAACTGGAGGACCCTGTACTTCAAGATATATTGATTTACACTCTTGAATTCCCCAGTCATTGGCCTGACATGTATATACCCCTTCATCCACTGCCATTGCTGATTCTATACCGAGCACTGAAGTGTATTCCCCTTTTGAATTTCTAGGCAGTGTTTCCATCCATAAAACACTAGAATAATAACAAGTAGTAAGGTTTAGTAGTAGTAAGAAGTAAGATTATTTGAATCGCAGATAGAATGCTGTAATATAGAGAAATACATTGTTTTGAAATGAGGATAATGAAGAAGTTACTACCATAAAAAAAAAAAACCCAAGTATTATAATTAAAAAAAAAGCGGCAAATGTTTACCAGTTTTCATCCAAAGTTGCTCTGTTTTATAAAGTTATGATGAAATACTCATAATAAAAACCTTTAAGGTAAATATTTAAAAATTATATTTTTAGCCAGTTAATAAAAAAGATGTAGACAAAGTTCTTGTCTTTCAGAAGTGATATTATTGTACACAAAAGGCTCATACTTTCCTAGAAATTCTCTCTGTTTATTCTGAGCTAGTCTAATTGATGGTGTCTTTAGCGATACTTTAAAATGAACTATTAATTTAAATATCAGTTGAAGAACTAGAAATAAAGGAAGTATGATAGAATGTTCCACATCCTTCAAGGAACGAGGAAAAACTACTGATGGAATGATGATAACTATGTACAACTGTTTTAAGCTAAATAATAATTATTCCATTTCAATAATCAATAAATTTATAAAATTGAATACATAAGTGTTCTAATTATTAGAAAAAACAAAATATCTTTAAAAAATATGTTTTTGCAGTGAACTATGCCTATGTTTTTATGTGACAATATGTATGTTGAAGTATTTATTGTCATAATGCAGTCAATTGTGGTCCATAATTTAGATTTATATTGGTAACATATGTAAATATACATACAAGTAGGAAATATTTTGTATATAAGGTAACATACCCAAATCCTTTGCTGATATCGATAGTATATCCATCTTTGTACCAGTTGAATTCTATCTGTTCCGAACCTTGCGCAACACACGTTAAAATCACTTGTTCATCTTCAAGTACATCATGATTATTAATATGTATAGCCTAGAAAAAAAATATGAGCATTAATTGTTGTGTATGTATAGTTTGATTAATTAGAAAAAATGTTTATTGCCAATTTGTTTTTGTTTGGTTCTGTTAAGGAATCTAACTCTCAATTCAAAGTAACAAAATTTTTTGAGTTTTAATCACATGTTTATGATGGATTTACTATATCTTTGCTTAAAAGATAAATTCAAAACAATTATTTTATAGCTGTAACTTAACATATAAAGAAAGATATAAAGTAAAGAAATATAAAGAAAAACATTTTATAGCAGCTTTGGTAGAACTGTTGATATTATAGAAATAATTTAACTCCTTATGAAATGCATTGATAACTTTTACTTCATCAAGAAAAAAATTATTAATTATGTTACAGTTGGGTTTTGGTACCAGAAAACATTTAGAACAATCTTTAGCCTTTGCATTTCAATTTTTATAAGTAGATTAGTAATCAAAATTGAAAACCAGTATTTATCAATAAAAGAAACAAACATACTTTTCAGTTTAATAAAAAAAAAAAGAATAAAGTAGGTCAGTAGTTGTCATCACTATATCCTCCTACTTTCTCGAAAGTCAGTTTTAAGCCTTCTTAGAAAACTCTTCACTGAAGGTGTTCTTACCTCATTAAAGTAATCAAGAAGGTTAGTTCCTTTTCTCACATGTCTTCCATGTTAATCCCAGTCAGTAGCAGGATTTATATCCAATTGAAAGTTCTTAAATGAAGTTGGACAGGTGAGAAGCAGAATTAAACTTCTTCACAATTTACAAGCGCTGATAACTACTTTATGGGATTTCAGTATGGGAGGACATGTATGTTGTAGGAGACTGTGCTAAAATTATTAAGCATTTGATTGAGGCAGAAATACAAGTGGCTGAGGGTAATATTCGCAACTGATGAATAATTTTAATTAAAAAAAATCATTGCTAGACTGGAAGAGGTAACTTTAAGATAGGAACTTTATGGGCTTTGGAATTGCAGATTAGACCTCCTAAGGAGTAAGAGGTTTAGGAGGTAATGTGAATGAAATAGGTAAACATGATTTTTGTTTGGCATTTGATTTGGATGAGTTTTAAAAGATTTTTCTAAGATGTTTTTGGAGTGTAGTTCCAAGAGTACAATTCAAGCAGCTTACTGGATTAAGATTATGAGTTCATCGTAAACCTACGACCTCCTGTCCTACAGTATCCTTTAATGATATTCCACTAATCCCAAAATCCCGGGATGATAATCCCAAATCCCAGTTGAACAGATCCGCTATCTAGGACTCCACTTGGACAAATGTCTTACTTGGAATCCACGTACAAGACTAAAATGACAAGAAACAGCTCATCGTTACAGACTACTTCAACATTTACTGGACTGTTCAAAGCTCCCAATTAATAACAAAAGACTCATTTATATGACAATGATTAGACCAATATGGACTTACAGAGCTTTGGGGCTCTACTAAACCATCCAATTCATCCCATATCCAATCCTTACAATCCAAAATCCTTCAAATCATCGTCAATGCTCCTTAGTTTGTCACCAATAAACTTATCCATAAAGATCTTAATGTTCCATAAGTTGCTGATTTAGCCCAAACCAGATATCAATCCTTTCATAGTAAGCTCCATAACCACTTAAATCCACTAATTTCTCAACTAGCTTCCCTCTCAATTCCCGGTAGTCCTCCGAGGCGTCTGAAAAGAACATGGCCTAGAGATCTTCTTGTGTAGATTTTTATTGAAGTCCTACTGATGAGTAGTACTTTTCAAGTATTGCCATGTTATTGTAAGCGTTTTTAACACATTTACTAAATGTATATTTGTACAGTTGTAAATTTCAATAAATTGTAAATAAAAAAAGAAAAAAAAAAAAGTTGAGATAATTAAGTTAGCAAAACTCTAATGTCAATCTAACTAAGAGGTTCCAATTTACTGAGCAGCTGATAAATGATTGGGGAATAGGCACAGGCTTAAGTTTAATGGCGGTTAACTTAATCTGAAGACGAGTCCTTAAGGCTTGTAACAGAATAATTTAAGGAACCTTGACTTTCGTAAATGAAGAAGTCAAGAAGATAAGGACTATTTGGCCATTAATGGGTGCATCAGTGAATAGAACTTTGCTACGGCAAACATTTAGTGTTAACCACCATATAAGACCCCTTTAATTTATTATTCTTTCCTTCAACTACGGGTTTATGATTCAATTTTTTATTTTATTTCTTCATATTTTAGAACATTTCATACCTAATAAAAAAAAGGGGAAATGAATCTGAAAATTTCCGATAGATAAGTCAACTTAGGAACTCAGTGAACCGAGTCAGCTGTTTGAAGGTTTCCGAATCGTAATGTCACAGACCGCTCAATGAGTGGAAATAGCAATTAGAGTTACAATTACATTTTCCTCCCGTACTCTCTGCCAATGTATTTACTCTACTTCTACTAGCTCAGGCCATTAATTGATAATTAATTAAGAGTTACGATTATAGTTTGAGATTGGATTGAACAAACCATTAGTGATCTAAATTTGGAATGAACTGAAAAGCGAATTTCGTTAGATATACCTAGTTTTTAACTATCGAAATCCTCGGTGCAAATCATCACTAAATTAGCTGTTTAATAAGCTTTTTGACCAGCAGTCCCCTCCTAACATTTGAATAGGTGGCGGGAATAACGCAGTATTTTTGTTTTAAGAGTTTTTTTTCTGTGGGAAAACGTTCTATGTAGTCTAGTATTACCAGACGCACGGTTATTTATTTCGATTCCATCTCCATAATATTTTAGGATAAACATCCTGAATAAGACCTCTTTACTAAGGAATAATGTTGTATGTTGTCATAGGTTCCGAACCAGCTTCTTTTCAATGAGAGATTTGAGTGAACAAAGAAAGAAATGAAAGCTTTAATAACCAATGATTGGAAACATGTGATTTGGGCTGCCGAAGTAAATGAACCGTTTACTATATTAGAGATGAGTCAATAAGTATTTAAGATCTGGATGCTCTCTTCAGGGGCTTCAAAGAAAAAACAAAGCTTAAAATAACAATTTTTTTTTGGTATGACTATCTGCTGTATGATGATCTCCCAACTTTCAATGTTGGTGAATTTATTTATTTTTTTTTGTCTTATATTTTCAGAAAATACTTAAAATAAATACTAAAATATAATTTTTTTTTCAATTTCTATCCCGTTATATAATGTATATTATGCAAATAATATATAAGGTCGTTGTGTTTAATGTTAAGTATAGAATCTAGAATATAGTAGTTGCTTTATAAACAATAATTATTGACGTGTCATTTTTATCATCACATTTACTTAATGTATTATATTTTAAATTGCATACAGTTGTAAATGTCAATGAATAAATAAAAAAAAAGGATAGAATCATTAAGCGTCGACCATGTAGATACGTGGTGTTCCAAAAATGTTTTTTAAAAATACTATTACAACTTTAACCTCGCCATGAAAATTAAATAGGTTCTTGAATAATATAGAAGTGTTTGCATGAATAATGACTTTCTGGACGTAAAATTCATATCAGAGTCTATCCTCTAGGGCGGGAGTTTTTAACCCCCTTTTTTTTTTTTTTTTTTTTTTTTTTTTGAGAAGAGTCAACATCAGATAATTCTGAACTGGCAACACATAAATAAACGATGTTTCACATACTAATGTAAGCGAAAAGTTTTGTTAATAAAAAAATTCAATACGTTAAAATGTAATAATATTTTTATTGAAATTATTTCATTATTCATGGCATTTACTCCTCATTTATTATTAATAAATCTTGTTACATGTTTCGGGAACAACAATGTCCCATCCTCAGACTGAAACAGTATTTCATTATAATTGCACTACAATACTATTTTTTAACATCAAACATAATAAATTCTTAATTCAATTTACACTATATATATCATTATAATTTTACCTTTAATAATTCTTTTCTTGGTGTAAACACACCATGTCAGTTCCATTTACATATCTAAATAATAACTCTTCAACCTTATGGGTACAAGGGTCAATTACAAACTAACTATTGTTTTAGTCCATAGTTGGTCAATCTATATTATTAATTTATTAATTATACCTCCATATATTGTTCCTATTTTATCAGTGTCTGTCTTGTAGTTAACTGCATTATTGATTGTTTTATTTATGTATATTGCTTCTTTTATTTTTCTATTGTGTGTTTTTCTTTCATGTTGTAGGATTTTTACCTTATCAAAATTACATAGTTTTTGTGCGTGTTCTGATAGGGCTGTTTAATTATTGTTTGATTTACTTATTTTTTTGGTGTCATAATTATGTTGATTAATTCTTTTATATAAATTTTGCTTCGTTTCACCAATATAATGTTTATTACAATCAAGACAGTCTATCTTATATATTATATCTTTCTTATTCAAATGTTCTATTTCGTTCGGAGTTATTATATTTTTTATTTTATTTGTGTTGTATAATGCAATGTCAAATTTAAAATTTTCATTTTTTAATTTCTGAATTACTTTTTGTGTTAATTCTGGTATATATTTTATTTTTTTATATTTCTTAATACATATTGTATTGTTTTTACTATTTGTTATTTTTTCACTTTTTTTAACACTATGATCTATTTCTTCTTTTTTATTTTCATTATTCACTGTATAACCATAATATTCAGTTATTTTCTTTTGTTTTATTATTCCAGTGTTCTTATTATTATCTATGTTTAGTTTCTGTCTATTATCATTCTTTAATGTTTGTTTTTTATTATTTTCATTTGTTTCATAATTTATTACAATACTAGCATTCCCGTCGCGGCTTCGCCCGCCCTCATAACTAAAGATAATTTCAACTAAAAATTAAAGTTTTATTTGTTTATCGATATGATTCTTGTATTTTAGCATGTAGTTGAGCATTATTTCTTCAATGATTTTTAGCAGTAATTATTAATCTAGTTATAATTGCACTGATCAGGTGGTTGACGATTACATATAAGCACCATTAGGCATAAAATTTTTAACTTTAATGTATGAATTGGTAATCAAGATGGATAAAGACTATTAAGAAACTCTTGCGGAAAATAAACTGCATTATCAGTGCTTTCGATAAAAGGCCCGTGAATCATATTTTTACACACGATATAAAAAAGCAAAGGATCTACATTTTGAGTTAGTAATAATTTGTATTCGGCAGAAATAACTTTATTGATTTCATCTGGTTATATGTTGATTTCGAACTATAAAAGTATATGACAGTGTGGCAAACCTCGTTCCTGCCTCTCAAAATTGTACATTTAAATTTTAGTTATTCTAAATTTTACCATTGCAAAACCTTCCTAGAATTATAAAAATTATTTATTTAGATGTCGGTTCAGATAGGTTCAGTTTACCATTGTAAACTCTATTGTGGAATGGCATGATACACAATCGGTCGATTTTCAAGTTTCACTGAGATCCACATATCGCACACCATATTTAAATTTTTTTAAATAATTTTCTTGATAGTTTAATAAGTAAATTTTATCATCGATTTCAAGCTCTTTTCTAACCTCTCGTGTAGAATGGCACTCCCCACCTATCGGTCAATTTTCATACTGCACTGTTGTCCACATATTAACCTTTTTTAATAAAATATAAATAAAAAAAACAGTAGATTTTAATATTGCTAAACCTTCTCAGAATTATGAAAATGATGTAGTTAATATTTAGTACTGATTTGTTCAGTAATATTCGCGGTTAGTGATCACAAACGAAAAATGGCTTGTCCATTTATATAATAGTATAAGTTATTATTATAGTAAATTTTCTAATTGTAAATCTTTCAAGAACTATGAAGATGATGTAGTTAAAATTTGGTTCAGATAGGTTCATTAGTTTTACTAAAATGCTATTGTCGCTTGCCACATATTCGATTTTTAAATTTCACTGGAATCCACACGTCACACCACATATTTATAGCTTTTTGGATAACAAATTAATTTAATTTAGTAATTTTATTATCAATTTATAGCTATAATTAACACTGGATCATTGTAACCTCTCTTGAATGACGCTCGCTTTACTACCCACCACATATTTATCGCTTTATAAACAGTAATTTAAGAGGAAATAAGTAAATTTTATTATTGCTAAACCTTCCTTGAACTATGAAAATGATGTAGTTATATTTGGTACAGAATAGTTCTATAGTTTTCGCGGTTAGTGATCACGAACGGAAATGGCTTGTCCTTTTATATATAACTTCATCATCCCCCGTCAAGGAATTTTAACTAATAATTGATTTTTTGTTAATCGATAAAAATCTTGTATTAAAGTGAACAATTGAAAATTATATTTTGATAATATTTTCATGCATAGCAGCCATTATTAACTTGGTTAAATTTAGATTGATTAGGTATTTGAAGATAACATAAAGCATAATTAGACATCCAATTTTCAATTTTAATATATGAGTTGGTAATCCAGATGGACAGAGACTATTAAGAAACTGCATTATCAGTGCTGACAACTAAAGGTTCAAAATTCATATTTTTACACACAATATTAAACAGCTGAGGATCGGCATTTTGATTTTTAATAATTTTCATTCGACAGAAATAATTTTATTTGATTTGATCTGGTTGGATTTTAATTTCTAACCATAAAAGTATGTGGTAGTGTGGCAAAACCCGTTTCTAACACTCAACATTGTACATTTAAATTTTCATTGTTGCTAAACCTAGAACTATGAACATCATGTAGTTAAAATTTGGTATATTTCACTCCATATAGCTGTTTTTTATAACAATTTAATTGAAAATAAGTAAATTTTATTATCAATGTCCTGCTCTATGTAACACTGTACCTTTTAACCTTTCATGTAGATGGCAATTGCCGCCATTTTTGAACTTCACTGTTATCCACTTATTATTCATTTTTCAATAAAGAATTAGTTGAAAATCATTAGATTTTACTATTTCTAAACCATCCTATAAAGATGATGTAGTCAAAATTTGGTAGAGATTGGTTCAGTAGTTTTTGGCGGTTAGTGAACACAAACGAAAAATTGCTTGTCCTTTTATATAATAGTATAACCTTATACCGCCATATGTTAGAATCGTATAGAGCTAACAGATAATTGTGACTTACAGATAATATACAAATAATATTGCGACTATAAATTAAGATATAAGGTATCCTATCTTTTTTGTTGGATCAAACTGCACACGGTATGCAAATTTGATTAAAATCGGTTCAGTAGTTTAGGTGTTAGCCGGCCCCTAGGCGGCGACACGTAATTTATATATATTAAGATTTATATTCTTATGCCACATTTTATTTATTATTTTAGTGGGCACCATGTTGTCTATTAAATCTTTAAAAATCTCCCTTTTTATTTCGTTAGTGTGAATTCTATCTGTTAATTTTATAGCTGTTTTTATGTAGTTTTCTATGGTATTTAGTTTTTGGTGGAGGGGGTGGTGGCTGTAAAAATTTAATAATCTATTGCTTGATTCTTCCTTCTTTATCCATTTTGTGTTTAAACTATCCTTGTTTTTTACTATTAACATATTTAAATATTTAATTTTATTTTCAATCATATTTTCTCTGGTAAATTCAATTTTTTTATTCATTTTTTTAAATTTATTAAATATTTCATCCATATCGTTATTGTTATTTGTTATAATTAATAGATCATCAATATATTTTACTATTAATATCGGTTCATTAATTATTTCTTCTTTAAAACTTTTTTCCATTAAATAATTCAATGTTATTCCACTTATATTAACCCCCAAACTTGACCCCATTGGAATTCCATTAATTTGTATATAATATTCATTATCATAAACAAAATAATTATTATTTAGACAAATTTTCATTCCTTCAATATATAATTTTTTATTTTTTATTTTAGTATGTTCTTTTATTTTTTCCCATTTATCTTCAATTATTTTAATAGTTATGCCAAGTGGTATGTTCGTGTATGTTTTTTTTACATCAAAGCTATTAATTATTATGTTGTTGTTGTACTTTATTTCATTTAATTTATTTTTTAATTCGATGGCATTTTTGATATCAAAGTTATTGTCTTTATTTACCATATTTAAGGTTTCGTTAAAATATTTATTTAAATTATACGTAGGGCCATTAATATTATTAACAATTAATCTTAAATTTTCTTCTTTTTTATGCAATTTTATTAATCCATATGCCTGAGGCTTATATATATTGTTACGTGCCAAATTAATTTTTTCTTTTTTATTTATATAGCCTTCTTTTTCCAATTTTTCCAAATATTTATTAATTTCACTAGTATAATTTTTGTTGGGTCTATTCTAAGTTTCCTGTATGTGTTTTTATCATTCAATATATCTAGCATTTTTTCTTATAGTCTTCACTGTATATTATAGCTAATTGTTTTGTTTTATCAGATCTTATTATTCTTATATTCTTATTGTTTTTTATGAATTTATTCAACTCTTTAATATCATTCTCTATTATATTGTCTATTACGTTACAAGTTTGATTACTGTTATGTTTATTTTTATTTTTATTTCTATTCAGAAAGTTACATTATATTGGTGAAACGAAGCAAAATTTATATAAAAGAATTAATCAACATAATTATGACACCAAAAAAATAAGTAAATCAAACAATAATTAAACAGCCCTATCAGAACACGCACAAAAACTAAACCACAAATTTAATTTTGATAAGGTAAAAATCCTACAACATGAAAGAAAAACACACAATAGAAAAATAAAAGAAGCAATATATATAAATAAAACAATCAAAAATGCAGTTAACTACAAGACAGACACTGATAAAATAGGAACAATATATGCAGGTATAATTAATAAATTAATAATATAGATTGACCAACTATGGACTAAAAACAATAGTTAGTTTGTAATTGACCCTTGTACCCATAAGGTTGAAGAGGAATTATTTAGATATGTAAATGGAACTGACATGGTTTGTTTACACCAAGAAAAGAATTTTTAAAGGTAAAATTATAATGATATATATAGTGTAAATTGAATTAAGAATTTATTATGTTTGATGTTAAAAATAGTATTGTAGTGCAATTATAATGAAATACTGTTTCAGTCTGAGGATGGGACATTGTTGTTCCCGAAACATGTAACAAGATTTATTAATAATAAATGAGGAGTAAATGCCATGAATATTTTTTTTTTTTTTTTTTTTTTTTTTTTTTTTTCCATTTATTGATAATTACAACTGTACAAAATAATATACAACAAGTAAATGTGTTGACAGTGAATACAATGGCATGTAAATAACTTGTGAAGAACTACTCACTAGTAGCACTACAATAAAATCTACACTAAAAGATCTCTAGGCCATCTTCTTTTCAGACGCCTCGGAGGATTATCAGGGATGGAGGAGGAAGTAAGTTGTGAGACTAGTGGATTGGAGTGGTTATGAAGCTTACTATGGAAGGATAGGTATCTGGTTTGGGCTAAATCAGAAACATATGGAACATTAAGATCTTTATGGATAAGTTTATTGGTCACATAGTAAGGAGCATTGAGGATTTTTCGAAGGATTTTGGATTGCAAAGATTGGATACGAGATGAATTGGATGGTTTAGTAGAGCCCCAAAGCTCAACTCCGTACGTCCAAATAGGTCTAATCACTGTCATGTAAATGAGTCTTTTGTAATTAATTGGGAGCTTTGAACGTTTGTCTAGTAAATGTTGAAGTAGTCTATAACGACGGGCAGTTTCTTGTAGTTTTAGTCTTGTATGTGGATTCCAAGTAAGACGTTTGTCCAAGTGGAGTCCTAGGTAGCTGATCTGTTCAACAGGGATTAGTGGAATATCATTAAAGGATACTGTAGGGCAGGATTTCGTAGGTTTACGACGAAGGGTAAAGGTTATTTGGTGAGATTTTTTTGGATTTATCTTGATTCTCCATTTTTGGCACCATTTTTGAAGGTTTAGGATATGGGATTGGAGTGTTTGAGAGGCGATAAAGGGATCATTGTTTACTGATAACACACATGTGTCATCAGCGTAAGTGGTGAGGGTAGTGTTAGGATGAGTTGGGATGTCAGCTGTGTACACTATGTAGAGGATAGGACCTAGGATACTACCTTGAGGAACTCCGGCAGACTGGGTAAAGAGGGGAGAATAGGAAAATTTATGGTTTACTTTGAAGGTTCGGTCACTGAGATAGGATCTAATAATAAGGAAATATGTAGAAGGTAGGAACTGACGGAGTTTATACAGCAGTCCCGGGTGCCAGACTCGGTCAAACGCTTGTTCTACATCAAGAAAGGCTCCCGTGCAGTACATTCCGCGCTCCAATGCAGCGGAGATAACGTCCACCACACGATGACATTGCTGGATTGTTGAGTGTGATGTTCGGAATCCAAACTGGTGATCTGGGATTACATGATGGGAATCTAGGATAGGATACAAACGTTTTAAAATGAGTTTTTCTAGGATTTTACCCATGATTGGCAAGAGAGAAATAGGACGGTATGAGGATGGGAGCTCAGGTGGCTTTTTGGGTTTAGGTATCATTTTAACTATTGATAATTTCCAGGAATCGGGGAAATATGTGGTGCGGAGTATAGCATTATATATGTATGTTAGGAATAGGATGGCTTTACGAGGAAGGAGTTTAAGGATGTGGGATGTAATTAGGTCGTGTCCAGGAGCTTTGTTTGAAGGTAATCTGTGAATTATATTTAATGTTTCTGAAGGATGGAATGCTTTAGGGGGAGGAGACATTTGGAGTGGGATGTTGAGTTCTGCTTCAATATATTCTAGGTGAGCAAGATTAAGGATATCAGGATATGGGTTAAAAGTTTGGAAAAGGTGCTGGTCAAAAATGAGTGATTTTTCATCGTCAGATTTTGACCATGTTTTGGCTTCGGTTAGTAGAAGATGATTACAGTTTCTGTAGTTCAGTAGTTTTTTTTGGTCGTATTCCATAAAGATTTGTCAGTGGTGTTAAGATTTTCTGTGTTATAATGTAATTTTTGAATTTTGTATTTTTTAATTTCCGTCCTAAGTTTGTTTGTTAATTTGCAGTAATTATTCTTATCTGATGGATATCTAGTCCTATGCCACTTCACTCTTGCTCTACGTTTTTCTACTATTAAGTCGCGAATATGGTGTGGCAAGTTAGTCTGAAAAGAATTTAATTTTTGTCTGTGTGAGGTGTTATCGTTAATGCTGATGGATATTGATGTGGTAAGTTTGTCAATGGCAGTGTCGATATCATGTTTTGTTTTGAGAGAAATTTTCAAGTCTATTTTGTTTTCCAAATCGTAACGAAATTTGTCCCAGTCTACTCGTCCTGTAATCAGTCTAGGAGGAGAGGGTTTCGGAACAGGATATGAATACAAGTGAAGCAGAACAGGACTATGGTCTGATGAAAGGTCATCCAGGGATTTGACAAAGGTATGAGAGTTGGAAATTTAGGAAGAAATGAAGATATCGAGGATATCAGGACGTTTTTTGAGAGATGTAGGCCAATAAGTAGGATTTAACGGTGAGAGGACTGAATAACAGTTGGATGTTGTAATGCGGGATAAGATACTGCCACGGGAGTTGGAGGTTCTACAACCCCATCGCTGGTGTTTGGCGTTGTAATCTCCCCCTGCAATAAAGCGCGGTCCGAGGGATCGGAATAAGGAATCAAGGAGGTTATGAGAAAGGGAATTTCCAGGAGGGCAGTATACAGCTGAAAATGTTAGATGGAAAGGACGAGTTGAAATGGATACTGAGGTGGATTGAATGGCGTCAATTGAAGTAGAAGGGACAAGGGAATGAGGTATTGATTTATGGATAAGGATGCAGGATCCACCATGGGAGGTGTTGTCTGGGTGATCAGATCTGTAAGTGATGTAGTCGCGTATGTAAAATATGACCGTTGAGCAAAAATGAGTTTCAGTCAGCAGGGCAATGTCTATTTCATTGTCGTGTAGAAAAATGTCAAGTTCGTCTCGGTGGTTTTGTAGTCCGTTAGCATTCCATAAAATGACAGCTAGAGGTTTAGCGCTCATCTAGCGACATTAAATGGAATTTCCGAAAGGGCTCTAGTAAGAAGGGTGATAAGGGGTTTAATGGTATCTTTTAGTTCAGATAGGAATGAGGAAAGGATGGCGTTTATATCATTTGTACAAGGATGGGGAAGAGGAAATGAATCTGGAGCTTGGTAGGGATAATATGACTGAGTAGGAGCATTGGTTAGGGGCTGGACTCTTCCTAGGGTACGAGGAGCAGAATCTACCTGTAATGGTATTTGAGGTAAAGAGTTGCTCTGAACAGGTGGTTGGATTGGAAGTGGGTGATCCTTCTGAGGCGATAATTTGACTTTTAGAGGCAAATTATGAACAGGAGTGTTCTGTTTCAGGGGTTGAGGTTGAGGTTGGGAGGTCTGGGGTTGTGAATTGGAAATACGAGGTGCCTGACGTCGAATTTGATACTTGATCTTATCGGAGTATGATGTTCCCTGTGGATGATGATCGGATGTTGAAGTCGATTGCTGCGGTTCTATTCTGTGGGAATTGGCTTCTTGAATTTCTTGAACTTCAGGTACATTGTTTCTATGATTTTGTGATTTTCTGGTGGTCGAATTTGATGTCCTCTGACTGTGCACACTTTTATATACTGAGCAGCCTCTGTAGCTTGCTGGATGGTCTTGACCACACAGCGCGCATATTGCTGGGGCAAAACAATGCCTTGTTTTTTGGCATGACTCAGTTGCATGAGGGCCAGCACATTTCACACACCTGGCTTGGTGGTGACAGTACGTCTTGGTGTGTCCGAGGCTTTGACAACGGGTGCACTGGACAATGGTTGCCCTTCTTCTCGGCTCTTCAAACCTCACGACTGAATATACCGGCCTGGTTACATTGAATATTTCATCGTTGTTTCTGGCAGGCTCCAAATCGACGAAGAATAACGGCAAAGGATATTTTTCTTTTGGGTGAAGCACACAAGAGACTTGCCTCACGTTATGGTCTATTGCTTCCAAATCGTGTTTGATTGCGCTCGTTGGGGTGGTGGAACGGAGACCACGCAATACGACTCTATACGATTTTTCTTCTTTCAATTGGTAACAATGAAAGTCGTAGTTTTTGATGGTGAGATGATTTACCAATTTTTTGTAGTTTTCTTTTGTTGAAGTTTTGATTTTAATGTCTTTGAACCGAGAGAAACAGTTGAAGTTAGTCTGTCCGATCACAGCTGATATTTCTTGACAGAATGATATAAAATTTTCAATTTTTGCAACAAAGATTGGAGGTGGTTCGGGTTCAGAAGAATGATGCGGATTTGTGATATTGTTATTGCTGGTAGTTGAAGTAGACGGGTTGGGTGTAGGTAGTGTGGTTTCATGAGATTTTTTGGCTGCAGTAGATTTACTGCGAGTTTGAAGAGTATTTGTATTATTATTGTTTTGTTTTTTTTATTTTGCAGTTTTATTTTTCTTTTTATTTGGTGAGTTGCCCGCTGAACCTGGGGCTGCGTTTCTATGGCGCTTCTGAAGTGTTCTTCTAGACTGGTACTCAGTCTCACTGAACTCTGAATAAGAAGGGGTTTCAGTCTCTGAGTCATCAGATGTTACCACTTCCATTATGTAATAGTATTAAAAAAAAAAAAATAATAACAATAACAATAACAAAAATAATGATAGCTGTGAAGTAAATAATTAAAAACTAAAATAATGGCATAATTATCCACAACATGTAAACTAAAAAATACATGATTATAAAACAAGAATGAAAAAAATAAACTAAAAAAGTTCTTAGGTAAAAAAAAAATGATTAAAAAAATTAAATTAAATTAAATCTTTGGTTACGAACTAGAGGTAACAGAAAACAATAACAGGCCCTTGGCCTTGTCTGATAGTGCTGCTGTATTCAAACAGGCGGGAGGATTACGGGCTAGGCTGGCCAGTTAAACTGCCTCACCTATATATATTGAATCAGTTCACTGTTAACAATGTTTTAACTCACCTCACTAAAAGTTATTTTCAAAATGATCTATAGTTCATACTGTCACTATTCGATAAATATGAAACTGTAACATAAGTTAAATACACAGTAGAAAATGTCACAAACAGAGAGCGATTCTAAATGTGATGTGTAGAAGCGGCCATCTTGTCTGAGACTGCCATGAATAATGAAATAATTTCAATATATGTAACTCCTTCATTGAAGAATTAATAATATTTTTATTTTTTAAGTTATTTAAACTAATTGTTTCTTGAACCTTAATTATTTAAATTATATTAGGTAATCCAGTTATATATTATGACTTTGTATGAGCCCTATGTAAAATTGATTCGAAAAAATGTGTCATATTTTACACAAATATGACACATAATACTACATGTGTATACTACACATCAAATGTAGTAATCATTGAATTAGTTATTTTTGATTTTTTAGATTCTGTGAAAAATGAAAGTTTTAAAATACCAAGATTTTACCTAAAAGTTTCTCCTTGAAGAATGATATTTGTTTTCTATATCGGGGTTTCGTTCTTATTTGTTTTTATCCTTATTTATATGACTGTCACAGTCAGAGAAAAAACATATAAATAAGGACAAAAAAAGGCAAATCCTTATATCCTTCGACCGTAAAAAATCGTCAGCTCCTAACAGATTTGAAACTTTTTTCTGACCCTGATACTATTTTCTGAACTGCCAGAATCTAACGATTTTTGAGAGCCGAAGGATATAACCATTGCTGGCCTTTAAAAAAAATTATCAAATGTTTTCGATTTTTAAAAGGAAAATTTTTCTTCTCGTCTAATCCTTTGGATTATGGCTGTTTCGGTCAGTGTTTAACGTACTTGTCGGGAGGTTAGAGATAGTCTATTACAGGTTCAGTCAACAGAGGTACCAGAATCAGTTAAGACACCAATTTTCTGTGCCAACAAAAACAAAACAAGATCCCTTTTATTAAAAAAATAAAATAAAATAAAGTCTGAGGATCAGATAAAAAAAGAGTTGTTTTTTTTAATTGCAACTCTGATACTAATTGTGTTTTATATTTTTTATTGTATGTAATTAAAAAGTAAGGTTATAACACTAGGCTCTCTCTTTAAGGACAAAGCTTTAATTTTTTTTAAAATAATACACTGGATTGTTGCAAAACCAATGCAGGATTTAAATGTTTTTTGTTTTTTTTAGGCAAGTGCTTGCCAAGTAAACAAAGATAATCCCTCGGTCTAGTTAATAGATTATGAACTATGGTTATTAATGTTGTTTTTTCTAAAAGATTAGTTTAGTTTTCGTTACATTTTCGATCTGTAGGGAACTCTGAATAATATCATGTCAAAACAAGATTTTGTCCAATTTATTTTTACGAGTTCAAACTTGCTCGAAGTGCGGCCCAAACCGTGCGTAACATCACTGTTGATTGGGGATAAAGGAAGTTTCAGTGGATGTACAGCGCAGCGATGGTTCTTAAAATTTCGTCTTGGTAATCTTGATCTCCAAGGCAAGGAAGATCGCAGTAGGCCTTCTGTAGTTGATCACGACGATCTGGAGGTTTGGTAGAAGAAAATCCTCGCAAAAATACTCGGGACATTGCGAGAGAAGTTAATGTTGACCAATCAACATTACAAATCACAAACAAATATAATAATTTTTTTTGGAATAAAAAAATTTTTACATTATTTTTGTAGCAATCTAATATCTCACATGTTTTTCCAAAGTGATAACTCATAAATCCGTATTTTAAAATACCACCTTGGTTAAATGCATACTTAATTTTCCATGAAACATCAAAAGGGTATGCAAATAGCTCCAAAAGATTGATCGTGTTCCTTTTTAATTCACGGGTCAAATTTGTTGGGTTCAAAACCTATTTTAATTTCTTTTAATCTGGACGAGGGAGCCGGTCGAACAAATGGGAACGTAATGGTGATGCAACGAGGGTTTCCATTTGTATTTACTGCCACCATCCAAGTCACTACCAATTCAAATATCATCCTTCACCAGAGCTCTGCCTGTATTTTGATTCCATTACCTACGACTGTATGGAAAGCGTAGAGCCTAGTTCCCTTCGAACAACCTACAAATGCTACACATTATTTCTTCATGTTTTTTTAGTGCTTTGCCTGTTTTAGCTCCCTTTCCTATGCACATAAATCAATAGAGAAGTGGAATTCTTCGAAAAGACACACAAATATACATAAATATACAGTTCAATATAATTATTTCATAGATTTTTAGTAAGATTTGTTTTCTTTTTACCTTAATCTACAGTAACTAATAACTGTACCTCAGAATCAGACGAACGTAAGTCCAAATTTTACGATTTTCTGATTATTGCATCATTGTAAGTAGAATTATATTTCTCATGAAGTCGTAACTCCTTAAGTCCCTATAAAAATCACCGTTTCTATTTTCTAAGGGTTGTAAGAAGGTAAGTCCTTACCAGGGCAGCCGTGAGCCGAACCGGGCCCCGGGGCAAAACCATTGTTCAGGCACTTAAACTCCCCCACTCCCAACAGTAGACACCTTAGTCAGAGCCCCCAAGAGCCCGGGCCCTGGGAATTTTATCCCCCCTTGCCCCCTCCTATCTGCGGTCCATACTTATGATTGAGTCAGACAAACTTAAGGCCATTTACCTTATTCTGACTCTAAATTTTTAGCAATACAATAACGAGTCATACATTAAAAGTCTACAGATGGATCATCAAAGCAATTTTAAAAGATAAAGATCGAAACGTGAAAATTTAGGTAATAATTTTAATATTTCAATGTATCGTTGGCTAATATGTGTTAGTTATCTCGTATGTGCAAAATACTGATCATATAGGAGGAGCAAAAAACTGTTTATAAAGTAAAATAATAGGCATTTTGAATTATTATTTATCTAATTATTCAATTTTCAATCTTTTTTTGTTGATCTGATTAATACGCGATCTCACTTCGTCGGCGAGGCTATTTTTTAATGAAAATAACGGTTCCAAAACTTTTTTTTTCCGGAAATTGGCACCTACAAGAAATCACATCTTAGCCGACGGTATGTATATGAGTGAGGTAATAAAAACTTTAAACCAGAAGTCTTTAACTTGTTTTCCCGCTTGCCAAACTACGGCACCTGTGATGTTTGTTACGAACTAGACTGCCTTAATTAAAATTGAGAAAAATGATGTAAAACTGAATGAACTCAAACAACAAAAAGGAAATTAACTAAAAGAAGCTTAACTTATGTATGAACTAAAGAGAGAAAACAAGGTAAAAAGTAGAGCTACTCCAGGCTTCAGAGTTGTTGCGTTTATCCCCAAAAGTGTCTTTCAGCTCCAAATTTGAAGCATTCTCAAAGCTTTTACTCCAGAAAACTCTGTACATTAAGTAGTAAAATTTATGGCGCCATCGTGGAAAAAATGTGGTGATTGATCTGGGATGAAATTACAACCGGTCGAAGGGGAAATGAAGTTGCATCATGTTTATTTACTTGGGCATATGAAGAGCGTCGAAATCCTGAGACCGAATGAAAATCTAACAGTCTAGGCAGATTACATACTTCCAATTTTTAATTTTAAACTCTAATGAGTTGGTAATCTAGACAGAGACTATTAAGGAACTATTTTAGATAATGGATTGCATTATCAGTGTTTACGACTAAAAGCCCGTGAATCATATTTTTATATACAATATTAAAATGCAAAGGATCGACATTTTCATTTGGTAATTATTTTTATTCGGCAGAAATATTTATTTTTATTATACAATATATAATTACTAAGGAGATATTATTATAATATAAAGGTGTAATATATAAAAATATAAAAACAACTATTCTCCCATCATTTACTTAACATCACAATATATATGATAGTTTTATAAAAAATTTTTTCTTCTTGCGACGTTTCGTGGCATTGCCACATTATCAAGCCCTGAAAATATGCAAAAAACATACATGTATGACATAACGCGAATATGGTACAACAGCAACACTCAACTATTCTTTTTTTTTTTTTTTTTTTTTTTTTTTTTTTTTTTCCTTTTTTTTTTTTGTCTTTTGTGCTTCTTTTTTTTTTTGGTTTTTTTTTTTTTCTTTTTTTTTTTTTTCTGTATATATGTACTGTATATATATGTGTGTAGATTAGACATGACACTAAGACAAGACTTTTTTAAGTCGATTGATATTATATTGGATAAGGATCATATGAGTATGAGGATTGTAAGGTAATTCATAAGTTTTTATATAATGTACAGTAGCTACTTTTGAGTGTTGATGTTTTGTACCATATTCGCGTTATGTCATACATGTATGCTTTTTTTGCATATTTTCAGGGCTTGATAATGTGGCAATGCCACGAAACGTCGCAAGAAGAAAATTTTTTTTATAAACTATCATATATATTGTGATGTTAAGTAAATGATGGGAGAATAGTTGTTTTTATATTTTTATATATTACACCTTTATATGGAAAATAGGGTTTATGTCATCAATTCATAAAAAGGGTGAAAAAAAACAAATGCGAAAATTATCGAGGTATTACTGTACATTATTTTTATTTCATCCAGTCGGATTTTAATTTTAACCATAAATGTATATGGCAGTGCGGCAAATCTCGTTTCTGCTACTAAATATTTTACTTTGAATTTTTATTATTGCTAAACCTTCCTATAACAATGAAGTTAAAATTTTTTACAGATGGGTTCAGTAGTTTTCCAGACGTAGCACAGACATTTACAAACTTCACTGGGATTCATATGTCGCACCACCCATTTAAAACTTTCTTAATAAGTCAATTGAATGTAAGTAAATTTTATAATTAATTTCAAGCTCTATATAACAGTATTTTTGTAACCGTTTAAGTAGAATGGCACTCGCCACCTATCGGTCAACTTTCAAACTTCACTGTTATCCACATATTATCAATTTTTAATAACAAAATTAATTGAAAATCAGTCAATTGTATTATTGCTAAACCATTCTTGAGCTATGTAGATGAAGTAGTTAAAATTTGGTACATATTGATTCAGTAGTTTTTGTAGTTAGTGATCACAAACGAAAAATGGCTATTCTTTTTATATAGTAGGTAGTATAGATTTATAGTATTTTTCTTAAATTTAAAAACGTAAAAGAATCTGCCATTTTTTTTTTTGTTATACCCGATAATGGATATGTTACAATGAACTATTTTGCCGAAAACGGTAGAGTTAATGTAGTGAGGGTTCTTCGACCGAATGCCGGGTATTGGATGATATATCTTCAGGCATCCTGTTAAGGAGATTCCTTCGGCATTCCACAGTCCTCTCGGAGGGACTACATTCAACTTACAAGACAGCAAAATATGCCTCCGTTTTCATAAATTATGTCTGCCGTCTTGAACATTCGGTCTTTATTATTAAATAGTTTTATTAACTATAGTTCTTAGTTTTTAATTTTAACATAAAAAATAGCGATAAGGGACAAATTTGTATGATTCTGTAGTATATAGGTGTCTGTCAAAAAGAGGTTATTATTCATTTCAGGGATGGTTTGGTTATTTACAATAATTTTGTTCGATCAAACAGATACCTTATGAGATCATTTTTCAGAACATTTTTATCCGTGGCCTAGTTGATCAAAAGTGACGTTTTTGGGGAACGTGAGAGCGTTACGCGCAGGATGACACGCTCTAGCTCTGTTGTGTTGGATGGATCAAAAATCTTCTAATAGTTAACTTGGGGATTAAATGGAGACTATTTTTTGTTATATAAAATTTATCGCTATGACCTAACTTTTAGGATGAATATTGGTTGAATGAAAAAAGTCACGTTTGAAATCCCTGTTTTTCGAATAATTATTATTTTTAGTTTAAAAATCATACAGATAAGCGGAAAAATAAAACATAAGAGCATACACGGTCAGCAGGATGAAGCTATTTAATATGAAAATTTATCTCATATAGACAAATGAATCCCAGCTGATGTATCTCAGATGATGAATTTTTATTTTTGAGTGCAAATTTAATGAAAAATTAAAAAACAGCCGCCTCATAGAGTAAGGTCTAGGTTAATTAAACTCTAAAATAATGATTAGATCTTCAAGCAAACCATCTTTATAGATTTTTTTAAACACACAAAATGACGTCTGATTCTAATTTGCACCCAACGTTGAAAAACATTAAACCAATTAAAACAAAAAACATTATTTTTTCACCCTCTTCAAGGGGCATGAAATTTTTAAACCGATTATTGGTAACTTTTTTGTAAATCGCCATTACTTTGTTACACAACTCAACTTGATTGGTATCGAATAGTGAAAAGTCTTAATAGCATTTACTATTATTATGACTTTAGTATTTATTTTTATAAGCATTTTTTGTTTATATATTTTCTGTTTATTATGTCTAATACATATACTAGCTGATTTCCTTTAGATCTCAGGTGAACTGAGGTAAAAGCTTTGGACTTCACCCTCCAATTTCCGTTCAACGAGTTCCTAGTTCTATTTCTTCTCTTGGGAGATTGCAACAGCTATCTGATGTCATCCCTGGTTACTCGCAACGGGTTGGGCAGGTCTATCTTCTGGGTCTCTTCACCGATTGGTCTTCTCAATCAGTCTTTTTCCTTTGCCAATACTAGAGTGAGACACTACCAAAGAAGACGGAATACTTTTTTTCTGTCTTTGCTTAAGGTGACAAAAAAATATAAACTTTTTTATGTTAGATATATATTTATATATATATATATATATATATATATATATATATATATATATATATATATATGTTTCTTAATGAGAAAATACATATACTATATATAACAGCAATATTTCATTCTAATATTTTAGATTTCAAAACTTTGATTTTTAAATTTAATGCAATTTTAAAATTTATATGTATCAAAATATCAATTAATATAATTAAGCAAATAATATTTAAATTAGAAAAATAAAAACATCAGTTTAGAGTAAACAGGAATATAGAAATGACAATTAACTAATCTGTCTTTCGTCGGTGAACTTCTTGAAATTCTTTTTTTTTGTCTCAAAGACTGACAACAATTTGTGTTCTGTCTTTCGCTACCTATCTCTTACTACCTATCTCGCTACCTAAAAAGCTTGATGTGCCCGGGCTATGTCAAATTGGGTTCAGTTGTAGCATAAAATTACGGATTTGTCCACCTGCTTTAAAAGTGTTAACATATTTTTTATTTTTTTATTAGAGACATATATCCTCTTGTAATGCAAATTAATTTAATGTAATTTAAATTAAAATATTCTGCTTTTTCTGTAACCAAGCATTTGAAAAATCTTACTTTGGATATGGTGCTTGCTTAATAGCAATTCTCAATAATAATTTAATAAATACATTTATTTATAAATATTTACTGGTATACTTCTTTTAACCCTTGAGTGGTCGCGTAGGGCCCAAGTACAAGAAAGGTCGCGTAGATGACAATAGTCATCCACTAGGTTTTCTATTTTTTTAGCAATAGATATATTTTTTAATCCCTTCAATTTTTTAAAAATACTTTACAATGGATAAGAGAAATAAGTTATTGGCTTAAATAAAGAAAGTACATAAATCATTATAAACACAAACCATGTTGGAAATAATAAGTACGGGAAAGCTCATGTGGATTACAAATGAAATAATTCGCTCATATAGCACAGTACATCAAAAATATCAACAGGGAATATACAAAGTAATTATAACAAACTCTGATTGTATAAAGTATCAAAGGTAGGCAAAAAAAATTAAAAAGAAAATACATAGTTGAAAGGTTGAGTCATCCAACGGAAACTAATGGGTATCACAGGTCATGAATGTCAAATAGCAACTGACAGAGGTGCTAAGATTAACCCCCTAGCCCACACCCTTACAGACTCTAGGGGCTTCATATTCCTTCATCCTCAAACAAGTAAACAGCAGCAATTTTAATAGCAGTAGATGGCTATTGTCATCCAAGCGACCAATCGAGGTTTAATGAACTGCATATTTTAAGATTGTTTTTTTCTCTCTCTCTTTTTTTTTTTAGTTATTATTTAAAATATGAAAATAAAAAGTATAAAAAATAATAAGGTTTATGAAAATGAATTAAATTAATTTCCCTATGAATATTCTTCTTTGAGATACAAGTACAGTTTTACAAAATCTACACAATTTAATATATTCATCTTTTCGCCTAGTTTGCGCATCCCTATTCCAAAGAAATTCTGTAACTCTGCGACATATATAGTACGTAACACATATATTCCATCTTCAGGTACATTTAGATTACACAAAGAACAATGTTCCCTTTCATCTTTCAAGAGTTGGTCGTTTTGGTTTCCCAGAATGGTGCTCACTCACCATACCGTCCACCCATCGAAGTATGGGTCACCCACCTCTTCTGGTGGAATGAATTTCCTCGAGGATCCTTCTGAGAACGGAGTCTGTGCTCATCCTGGTCACATGACCAGCTCACCTGAGCCGACCAACTCTAATGAGACGCACGACATTGAAATCGTTTAACAGCTCAGAGATCTCCGAACTTTGGTATAAAAGATCAACCCAAAAATTCTTCTCGGCATTTTCTTTCAAATCGGAGGGGTTGACTTCCCTGTGCTCTGGTTAGCGTCAAACTCTCTGTCCGATATGTAAGCACCGACTATTCGTGTATTTCCTGGGATTTAATTAAAACTTCATATGATAGTAAATTTAACCGGCTATGAGATGAAAAAAAGAAATTTGGGATCGAACAAATATGCCAAATAAACTTGGCTTTCAATACAGTACGTGGTTTTTAACGTGGTTGGATGGGTATCTCACAGGTTTTAATTAAAATTTCGTATATAAGATCTGATAGTAAATTTAACCAATTTTGAGATAGATAAAGAAACTTGGGATCGGACAAAATAGTTTCGGAGTTATACCCGAGTACCGACAGCTTGTTTTCGCTGAGAATAGCAACTTGCAGGAAATTAGCCAATATTTGGTGACGAACTGCTCTAAAACTATTGATCTGAGCGAAAAAAAATATAAAAAATCAAATTTATTGTAAATTTCATTTGTTTAAATAATGTGTGGAACACAAAATGTGCTAAAAGTAGCGATTTCCGAGTTATTTGATCAAACAGCTAAAAACAGAATTTTCAACCCTTTCCCCTCTCCACAACCCAAACCCGACGCTATTTCGAGGAAGACTTTTTACCACATTTAAAGTTAAGGGCGGTGAACAATTTCCAGCTGTCAGACCTTTATATTTTTGGAGCTTTGGGTTCGGTGCTAATTTTCCTTTACTACTTTCAATCTCTTTCATCCTAGCCTGTTACACTGCTTTGGTATATCTACAGGCATCCCTTGCACCTGGCCGACTCACAGTAATTTTCCCTCTTTGATCATAGAAAGAATATTTGGCTCACCGAACAGCTGTTCTAGTTCTGATTCTCCTATTTTTTTTTTTTTTTTTTTAATTGTATTTATTTATTTTTTATTTATAATTATCTTAGACTTTAGAATATACCCAAAACGAAAAATTTCTTTTTGTTTTAGCATTTCTGCGAGTGTAATTTAATGTTACCGTGTTCTGTCAAAAAAACGGTAAATATGAAATCGGTGCCTTGTCATTTATTTTTTAATTTAACGTTTAAATAAGATTTAAATCATAAATAAATGCTTTATAACGATAAGTATTTTTTTTTTTTCATAATCGACTCGATTTTCTTATCTCATTGTTCTTGTTATTAGCTTTGATATAGGATAATAGAGCTCTACTGAAGCGGACGGCGAGTTCGCTTTTTGCTGGTGTTTTGGTTAGAGACCCGGCCGGCAATCTCATTCCCTTTTACTCCATAGCTGAATGACCTCAACCCACAAAGTGCAATCTTAGTGACTTCAATCTTTCTTCCTCTGTCAACTTGCCAACCATAATTCATTTATATTCATGCATCATCGTTAATTGCATTGTGAAGTCGTTGAACTCTGCTAACTACGCCAAATTATGAAAAAAAGTAACAATTGCGTATTCATTTATTTTTTTTGGTACCTTTTCATACTTTCTTTTACTTTCTGTATGTAGCATAGATTTTTTCTTATTTTTTTATCTAGATAAGGTTAAGGCGGTATTTTATAGGGTTGGTGCAAAAATAATGCATGTTTTGAATATTCATTTTGTTTAGGCTTGTGGTTGTCAAGTAAGCAATGATAACTCTCCAGTCTAGTTAATATGTAATAAAGAATTTCTATTAATACGTTTTTTTCCTGAAAGATTATTTGGTGTTACATTTTATATGAGGACGTCTGAAATTTAGCATATTAAAACTAAATTTTCGTCATATTTATGTTTACGAGTTTGTTTGGGGTTAAGAAAGTATCCGTGAATGTATAGTGCAGCGATGGTTACCAAAATTACGTCTTGAAAATCTTGATCTCCAAGACAAGGAAGGTCGCAGTAGGCCTTCTGTAGTTGACCACGACTATCTGAGGGCTTTGGTGAAAGAAAACCCTCGCAAAAAACTACTCGGGACATTGCGAGAGAAATTAAAATTATAGACATTATATTTTGTCTATCACATGTAAAAACCTCCATTATTGTTTTTACTAACCCAATAATTTAAGTGAGCTGGGGACGATGAATACCATTAATTTGAATAACGTTCATATCATAATCACTCAGTTCTATGTATATGTATATATCTAACATCTTTTTTTATATCTGTGAAATTGAATCTTGCCATCGACATAAAACCAGCTTTAATTTTAGTTTAACGAATTGCAAGTTTTTGAAGTAGCGTGATCTAGTTGGTTCCAAAGCGATACGTTTTTAAGGAACACGAGGGCGCTACGCTTATTTTAATAGTTTGATATCAAGAGAGTAGGAGTAGTTAGGAGCTCTACAATTTTTATTCTAAATAACACTATAATTAGGCAGATTCCAATGAGTGTGCTTCTTTTGACCATGTTTCTCCTAATACGAAATAAAAATTTATAAATGGATTTGACCGATCTTGCTCGATTTCTCTTAGCTGTTCGAAATTTTGGTTTGAATAAAAAAAGCCACATTTGAAATCTATATTTTTAAGTGTAGGGTTTTTTTGACACGCTCTAGCTCAGTTGCCTGGATCGAAAATTTGACAACATCCTTCTTGTAAAAAATGTAATGGAAAATATTTTTTATTCTATAACATTTGGCGCTAGGACCTTTACGTTTAAGAGCTATACTGGCTTGAATGAAAAAAATGACGCTTGATACCACTATTTTTCTCAACTGTGTGTATAACGAATAATCATTAATTGTTATTTTAATTTAAATAATTTAAAATCATACAGGTAAATGTAAAACAATAAAGAACATATGGGCATCGACGGTGAACATGTTCCATGTTATTCAGCCTTTACCCAACAGGCTCCAGGGGGTCAGTTTTTGTTGAATACAAAATTAACTACTTTACTAAGGCTTCAAAATTTAGGAAATTGTTTTCTTCTAAAAGACATATTTTGGATTTTTTTTTCTTTTTTTAAAATCATTTTTAATAAACCATTATTTGTTTTATAACACATGTTGAGAGAGGAACTTCGTAAAGTAGGGTAGGATGATCAATCAGTTATTAACCAGTAACTGAGATGTTTATCACGAAACATTATAAATTTAAAGATTAAATTTTGAAGAAATCATAGATTCAGTACTCGCTACAGAAGAAAGAAATCCTCAGTTCCAATAAATTTGAAAAAATTCCAGTATATTTGTGTGATTTTAAAAACTATAAATATACCTACAATCAAAATCTACACTCTTTTTCTTCTTCTTCTTTATAGGGATTGTCTTGGCCACCTTTCTTCTTTCTCTCTGCTTCCTATTTAATCGATGTTTTAGGGATTGGTCTATCATTTATCATTTTTACATGACAGTATCATTTCAATCTTATTTCCTCAAGTTCATTCCTTCCTACTTCCATCCTGACTGTAATAGTCTCATTTCTGATCCTTGAGATTCTGGTCGACCTCTTCGAAAAATGGATTTGATGGACCAAAGATCGATCTCCACAACTAGGAATCTTTTGTTTTGAAATATTTCTAGGTTCCATGATTCCCAGCTTTAGAACATTAAGCTTTCTAACAGAGACTTATGTATTCATTTTAAATTTCTTTTAATTCAACTTAATTTTGTAAAAAAAAAAAAAAGTTTTGTAAAATATGCTTATCATAAACTTCACATGATTTTTTTCTTTAGTATTTTAGGGTTATTTTTTTCTTGATTTTGAAACAAGATCCAATCCATTATTATTTAAAATATACCTATATATTTGAATGGTATATGTTGGTTGACCGTATATAAACAGCGAAGATAATTGAGATCACTGTCATGAGAAACACTGTAGTTTATAGATGTACTTTGCCAACGTTTTGACTTACTTTGTATGCCTTCTTTAGGGCTAAAAAAAAAATAAGTGTATTTAAACAAAATATTAAGAAGAATTAAAGTGAGAAATATATTGTGTATGTGGTACAGCTATAATGAAAAAGAAGATTTAAAGCAAATGATAAGGTGATAATAATAATAAATTTGTTATAATAACTAAAGATACGTTGAGGATATTAATAAAAATTGTAAATAACAAGATAAATAAGGTGAAAACAAAAACCATAAAAACCTAGTAGTAAAAGAATACACGAATAGTATGGATATTCTACATGATAATAGCATAATAATATGAATATTATGGATATTCTACATAATAATAGCACAATAATATGAATGAATGTACAAGCAATGTGATGAAATTATATAAGATAAAGAATAACATACAAACGTCATAGGTCAAATACCTAATGAGAAACAAAAATCATAAACTGCATAAAACATAAAAATACCGGCAAAGGTAATGAAATATAAAGAAAAAGAAGGAAGAAGGGTACTAAAAAAATGAAAATAACAATAAAAGGTATGGAATGAATGAGGAATAAAAAGAAATAAAAAAAAAAAAATAGAAGAGCGAAGCAAATCATTTTATTTCTATTTTTTCATATTTCGTTCAAGTTCTCTCTAAACTTAGTCTTATATTTTATCAATATTTATTTTTTTCAATTTATTTTATTATAGTCTATAAAGGTAGACCGAGTTATAAAACTAGCAGCCCACTGCTGTAGTCAGGCGGAACCTTAAGATTTGAACCGTATCACCTTCATTCTCTTCTTATCTCACAAGTTTTATCGTTGGTCAAAAATGTCAACTTTACAGAACTTCTCTATAGTGCACCGTATTTAAATCAACTGGCTAAAGGCACTATCAAACAACCCGAACTATTTCAAGACGGCATATTAATGAATATAGTAAAAACAACGTCACAGATGAAGATAGAAATACACAATCTCCTGGAAACCCAAATGTCCCAGAATTCATCCTTAGATGATTGAAGTTCTGTTTAAAATCACTGTTAAACACGCTTCCAACATCACAATTTCTAGTTCGCTAAGATTTCCATATTATAAACAAAAATTTTAGTTTATAAAATAAATAAATTCAGTTCAACAACTAGATAAGCTTCATCATTTTAATAACCTTTACAAATAAACTCTTAATAGTACACAGGAAACTTCCAACTACAAATCTCTCATAAAATGTTACAGTAGTCACAGTAAAAATAGAAAAGAAAAAAAAAACAGGAAAACATGAACTGATTAAATCACACCAATCCATTGCAATATAGAGGATTTGAAAAAAAAAATTTAATATTTTTTTTCAAAGTCACTGAGTTTAGCCGCAGGCAATACAAGATCCATTGTTTTGCGCTTTAAGGGTCTTTGTATAATAAATAAAGCTTTTTTTTTTTTTGGAGTGACAAAAAACATTTTTTTAGCTCCGGTTAAGGCTCACAAAGAAATTAAAAACGTTGGCACAGTAAATGTTATATTATTAAAAGAACATTTCAGTGATTTTAATCATATTTTGTAATCATTTTTTAGTCACTAACGCTGAAGATGTAGTTTTAAGTTTTAGAATGACAGTTGAGAATTATGCATTGAGTCCAATAAGATGGAAGTAACAGCTTGTGGAATGACCAGGGTAAGTGAAAGGAGTGACAAATAAACCAGCTTGCCATTGTAAGAGGAACTCTTGATTTTCCTTTAGAGTAACTTTTACTAGTGTTTTGACTTTTTGCTGAGATGTTTTTTTGAAGGAAATGGAAATAAAATTTTAAAATAAGGCGAGATCAAGGCTACTGTTTGATTTGTTTTTCCTTTATGAGAAAAATTGGATCTGAAGAAAATTATAAATGTATTTTACAAAATATTTCAACATCTTATCGTTAAAATAGCAAGTATTTTTAAATAAATTCTTATCATTTATCCCTCTTTACTAGGTCAGCCGGATTTATCAAGGAATCCTATGTCCTATTAGTCCAAGAACTGGTGACATCTTTGGATCACGGATTTGACCCAACTTGATTTATGGATCAAAAGTTTAGTTTTCGATAGTATAGGGAATGGCTAGTCTGCCTGGCGTTCGCAGGCTGGCTGGGGGGGGGGTACTGTGTACGCATCCTAAGAGTAGGGTAAAAAACCATAATTGACTCATTAAAAAAAGCATGAAATTAAAAAAAAAAATGTTTTATCATCAATCACAAGCGTGATTATCAATTACAGACCATTTGAGTGGAGGGACACGGAAACAGACTACCCCAATGATATTTAAAAAAATAAAACATTTTTAACCCAAACTGAAAATTTAATAGCGTATCAGGTGTACCTTTTTAACAATAACCCCAAAAAGCCAGATCATCCTATGTCCTCTACACAGTGTATACAGCTGACATCCCGACTTATCCTAGCACCGTTCTCTCCATGTAAGCTGATGGCACATGTGTATTATTAGTAAATAGTGATTCTTTATTGTGATCTCATATCACAAACCTTCCAGAATGTTTTAAACATTGGGAATTAAAATAAATCCAAAAGAATCCCACCGAATAATCAACCTTTCGTATAGAACTTCCTGCACTAGAGTGCCCTTTAATAATACACATATTATTTCTATTGAATAGATCCGCTATCTAGGACTCCATTTGAACAAGCCTCTTACTTGGAATCTACATAAAAGAAACTGCTCGTTGTAGTAAACCACTTTAATATTTATCTTTAAGCTTTCAATTAATTTTAATAGGCTGATTTACATGATAGTTATCAGACATATGAAGTTGAGGTTTGGGGCTTTATTAAACTTTTTTATGATATATGACTTACTGTATAAGTAAAGGTGAGGTATTAGAAGAGTGGAATGATGTCCAGTCTTTAAGTGATGTAGCAAAAAAGATTGAACAAATTGTCGAGGAATAACAGTGTAGGCTTATAATTATATTTTAGTAATCACTTGAGACATCTTTAGTATGCCCTAGGAATGTTCAAATATATCGATCCTTGGAGTACTAGCAATGTGTTGCTATGTCACTTAATGCTGCTATGCTTAATTTAATGGTTTATTAATGAGAAAGACGGTTTAATTGTACTATTTGTTTTACAGTTGTCAATCCAATTGAAAAAAATTGCAAAAAATGTACAATATTTCTTGGTACAATTTTCTAGTGTATTATTTAAAAAATTGACCCACCTCCAGTCGCAGGCCTTGTTCGTGCTCTAGACGGACCACGTTCATTTCCAATCCGAGCTCTCCAAGACGCCCTCTTTCGACCATCTTCTGCTGTCCATCACGGATCTTACCGATGTCATGTGGGTCAGCGAAAAAGTGGAAACTCATATCTCCGTTGTCACTGAAACGAGATAATTTTATAGCAGTTTATCATGGATAACAAACAACTTATTGCTCTTTAACTCACCTGATGTTCAGGATCTGGAGATCTTCGAATCGGCTTAAGGAGAGAGGGCGGAAGAACCTCATAATCTGAAACAAAAAACAAAAGTGTATAATGTGAGCAACACATTTCAAAATTGAATAATTTTTGTTCGACCCGAAATAAGAGATGATTTGATTTAAGTCTCTGATGGATAGTTTTTGTTTTATGTTTGTAAAAGAATAAATATAACATATTAAGACACAACAAATTAAAGACAAATTATGCGGACCGACACTCTTTAAGATCTAAGAGACATATGAGGAGAGATGATAGGTCAAAATAATATATGTGTACTAGATGATAACAGGACTAAATCTAGTAACATATGGGACAGTTAGATCTTTAATAAGGTAGATTGTTTTAATTTTTAATTATAAATGTCTTTGTCATAAATGTTTTTAAGGAAGAATTAAAGATAATTAAGGAAGAAAGAAATTTCTTGGAAGGCCCCCCAGTATTGACAATAATATGAAATTGATCAGTTTTAAGGATTTTTTCTAACACCAATTAAACAACTTGTCAAACTGCTCAGCATGCTGGTTTCAAGAAAATTATAAAAGAAAAGAAAAGTTCTTCAGGCTGAATCTCAAATAAAGAGGGAACAAATTAAACGCATTCTATCCATCTTTACGGCCCATACAGATAAACGAAATAAGTTTTCCCATGTCCATGTTCAGTGAAAGGAGGAGTGTTCATGGAATGTGTTGTTTACAGAAGGATAAAATTTTATTTGGAAGGTTTTTCTATTATCAAAAACTACGGGAAGAAGATATGGTATTTTATAAAAGACAAAAGGTAGTTTAAATCGGGTACCATCGTAGAACTGATATCGTGATAATATCTGGCTGTATGAATAGCAAAGATTATCTGACATTAATAGAAAATTATTTTAAAATGATATGGAACAGTACCAAAATATAACGTTATTTTCCGCAAAAGATAACGCCCCCTACGCACTTTGAAATTAGTAAAAGAGTTTTTAAACTAGAAAAAAAGATCACGTATCGGCCTGAAAGATCGTCAGACTTTAATATTATTGGAAACATACGGAGACACCTTGCCAAAATGTAAATAGTGATAGCCGGCAGTTTTTAGGTGAAAACTGAAAATTAAAATCCGAGTGGGCTATCTTTTTTCTCTCTGAAATATAGTAAATATTAATATAAAATAAATCATAAAATAGTTGTATAAAGAAATAAAAAAGAATAATATAAAAGAAAGTTTAATCACACTATGTATGCAATATATGCAAACATCTCAGGGAAATCCCGAACCGATCTTGTACAATCCAGGACCGAAGGACCAACGCTGTTTTCTCAGCCGAGTCACCTGTGTTAAAGTATTTTTGAGATGATAATGCTAATTTAATATGGTTTGTTATTGGAGGACATTGGCGCACTGACTTCTCCCCATAACAGATTAATCTGGAAATAGAGACCTAAAGGGATAGGTAATGTTGAGAGAAGGCTGTTTGGATGTCGAATTGATTATGGATTAGCAGCGGATTCAATTCAAAGATGCAAATGGAATCAATTGGCTCAGTTCTAATTGTGATGTTTCAAGGCCTGCCACAACAACACAACACCTAACACAACAACAAACTAAAAACACAAGCTTATCATTATTGTTAATCCATATAATTATATCTTGTTGTCATTAGGGTATTTTTCTATGTCAGTGGTGAAATGTAAAAGGTAACAAAAAAATGATTTTTTTTTGCAGAAAGAAAACATTATATAAGTTTGACCTTCGAGGTTATCGATGCCAATTATAAAACTATAAATATACGATACAATTCTCAGATACTTGTAAATATTTTTGTTTTCTAATTTTTACGTTTTTTGATAATTTACTTACATTTGATCAAATTTTAACAGTTCTCACAAAAACTTTAGCAATTAGAATGCAACATAATAATTAAGTTCATATTAACTATCACTTAATGCATTCATATACATATACTTAGTCGTGTATGAATGCCTATAAATCAGGTATATGGGCTTAAAAAGTATTATACTCAATACTGCAGAGATAATTAAATTCTGCTATCTAGATGTTTCCATTACCAAGCTACTTTATAGTATTTAATTAAAGCTGGCCAATGTTTGTCAGTTAGATAATCTATTAATTCTTTACTGGATAACTTGGATCTTTTAAAGTATAATTTTCTGTATCCAACTGGGATTGGGCAATAGGAAATAATCAAAAACAAGAGGTATTTTCTATTACTTTTGTATTACAAAGGGTGCAAATTTGGATGTTATCTGTAGTGTATATTTAATAATTCATATTTAATATTTCATATATCGAAATAAAGATTCATTTTACATTAAAAATATATTCGATCAAATTAAAATAATAATTTTTAACTGTATTGGCAGATAACTGTTTATAACATACAAGACTAGTCATTTTAGTCTTATATGTGACTATAAACAACCCCCTCTGTTTCAACTAATATAGTTTTGAGTTGAAATAACTTATATAATGTAATGTTTAACTATAATATCTAGGATAATGTAATATAGAATAGTAGAAATAATCTAATGTAATGCTGCAGTAATAATGTAACATTAATGTAATGTTGTAATGTTATAGCAATAATGTAACAGTAATGTAATGTTATAGTAATAATGTAAAGAGTAAAGTGATGTTGTAATGTTGTAGTAATAATGTAACAGTAATGTAATGTTGTAATGTTGTAGTAAAATGTAATAGTAATAATAAAATAGTAACGTTATGTTGAATTGTAACAACCAGCATAATGTAATTTTGAATGCTAATAAGTAACATAATGTAATGGCGCCTCTAGCCTAAGTTGCTGTACACGGCACCTAAAATTGCAATTAAATAAATAAACAACCCTCTGTAAAATAAAATAAAAGTTGTTATTTTCAGGTAATTATGATTATTTTGTATGTGAAGTAGATCTTCAATGCAACATGTGAAATGTTAAATTTGATTTCTGCTGAAGAGTATTGTGAGTTATAATGTTAAAGAGTCGTATAAACTTTTTTTCTTTTAATTGTATTCTTAGTATAATTGTAAACAATACTAACATGACAAGAAACTACTTATCGTTTTTAGAAAAACGTTCAAAATTTTCAATTAAAAACAAAAGACTGATATACAAGACAATAATTGGGGTTATTTGAGCTTCAGAGATCCACTAAATATTCCTATTCTTCTCTTATTCAAGTGATACAATCCTAAATACTTGTAACACACAAATTTGAATACCGATTTTTGTGTGTGTAGTAAGCTAGAGTTATAGTCACCAATGAGCATTGGGAGAGAAAACAAAAATATGAAAAATACTTTTTATTTTTTTCTCAGCTTTTAGTCAGGATAGACAAATGATTCTTTCAAGTTAAATTTTAGCTTCGTATGTTATTTAAAATAAAAATACTTTCGTCGTGCTCGAGGTACGACTCGGCATTAGGATGCTCAAAAATACCAAAAAAATGACAAAATTCCAATGAAATTTGATGTAAATCAGTGGAAAATATTTTTCATGAACAACTGACCTCAAATCTCGATCGATCTCACCAAAAAACCCTTATATGCGAAATTTTATCCAAATAAAAAAATATTAATTTTTTACCCCTTTTGAGGACGTTAAAATTTTGAAGTTGAGATTTTAACAACAATTTCTAACGTATATAACGACTGCTGTGTTCAACCGATTACAATAGTAATAGCATCACAAGAATCAGCGTGCCTTTTGCTTTTTATCCATGCTTATAACATTGGGTTTACTCCAGATTTTAGTGGACAACAGCTAATGTGAATAAAAAATTCCGAGGTCACCTATAACTTGAGATATCTCAATTAGGAGAAATGCTGTGCGGATTTGAGCTAAGCTATGTAGTTTTACGGCTTCGAGATGACCTAAAAATTTGGTTTCAATAGGTGGCAAAATATGTGGTATAGCCCAAATTATTTACGTTGTTTCAAATACTGGAAGCCTCTTGCCTTCTAAAATCCTACAAAAAATTTAGGGATGAAAAAAAAAACGTAATTTTTGATTTCGACAAAATTTGATTTCTACATGTTTTTTGAGATGAGAAATCTGAAAATGATATCTATTTCTAGTTTATAACTTTTCCTCACCTTGTTAGTAAAATGAAATCAACTTATCCATAATAATCTAAATATCTTATGAGCTCAATAGGCCAAAAAAAGAGTATCTTTAAACCAGATTTCTGCAGTCTCCCAAATCGCTTCCCTCTCGATTCCAAATAATTAATTTCTTCACAAGTTATTTATATGTTATTACAAACATTTCATTTTACTTGTTGTATATATTCTATATTTTTAATTTATATATTTTATTGGCACTACGGTCCTCGAAGGACCTAGGCCTTCTCCATCACTTTCTCCCATTCCTCTCTCTCTCCTGAGCAGTCCGTACATATATTCTATATACAGTTGTAAAATAATATTAAAACATATATACATTATTTATTGGAATTAATTTCTATATTTATAACTAGCTTCCTTGTCGCGGCTTCGCCCGCCCTCCATAAGTAAAGCTAATTTCAACTAAAAATTAATGTTTCATTTGTTTATCCATAAGATTCTTGTATTTTAGCATGTGGTTCAGCATTATTTCTTCAATGATTTTTTCACGCATAGCACTAATTATTAATCTAGTTATAATCGCACTGATTAGGCAGTTGGAGATTGCGTAAAAGCACCATTAGACATAAAATTTTTAATTTTAATGTATGAATTGGTAATCAAGTTGGATAAAGACTAAGAAACTTTTGCGGAAAATAAACTGCATTATCAGTGCTTACGACAGAAGGCCCGTGGATCATATTTTTACACACAATATAAAAAAGAAAAGGATCGACATTTTGATTTAGTAATAATTTGTATTCGGCAGAAATAACTTTATTGATTTTATCTGGTTGGATGTTGATTTCGAACTATAAAAGTATATGACAGTGTGGCAAACCTCAGTCCTGCCTCTCAACATTGTACATTTAAATTTTAGTTATTGTAAATTTTACCATTGCAAAACCTTCCTAGAATTATAAAAATTATTTATTAAGATGTCGGTACAGATAGGTTCAGTTTACCATTGTTAACTCTATTGTGGGATGGTGCTATACACAATCGTTCGATTTTCAAGCTTCACTGGGATCCACATATCGCACACCATATTTAAATCTTTTTTAATAATTTTCTTTATAGTTTAATAAGTAAATTTTATCATCGATTTCAAGCTCTTTTGTAACCTCTCGCGTAGAACCTCTCCACCTATCGGTCAATTTTCAAACTTCACTGTTGTCCACATATTTTCTTTTTTTAATAAAAAATAAATGAAAAATCAATAGATTTTAATATTGCTAAACCTTCTTGGAACTATGAAGATGATGTAGTTAATATTTAGCACAGATTGGTTCAGTAGTATTCGTGGTTTGTGATCACAAACGTAAAATGGCTTGTCATTTTATATAATAGTATAAGTTATTATTATGGTAAACTTTCTAATTTTAAATCTTTCAAGAACTATGAAGATGATGTAGTTAAAATTTGGTTCAGATAGGTTCATTAGTTTTACTAAAACGCCATTGTCGCTTGCCACATATTTATAGCTTTTTGGATAACAATTTAATTGAATTAAGTAACTTTATTATCAATTTCTAGCTATATTTATCACCGGATCATTGTAACCTTTCTTAAATGGCGCTCGCTTTACTGCACTCCACATATTTATTTAATAGAAAATATATAAATTTTATTATTGCTAAACCTTCCTTGAACTATGAAGATGATATAGTTATATTTGGTACAGAATAGTTCTATAGTTTTCGCGGTTAGTGATAACGAACGAAAATGGCTTGTCCTTTTATATATAACTTCATCATCTCCCGTCGAGGCTTTGCCCGCTCTCATAAGTGAAGATCTTAGATAATTTTAACTAATAATTAATTTTTTTTTAATATTTATCGATAAAAATCTTGTATTAAAGTGAAGAATTGAAATTTTATTTTTGATGATATTTTCACGCATAGCAGCCATTATTAACTGGGTTAAATTTAGATTGATTAGGTGTTTGAAGATAACATAAAGCATAATTAGACATCCAATTTTCAATTTTAATATATGAGTTGGTAATTCAGATGGATAGAGACTATTACGAAACTGCATTATCAGTGTTCACAACTAAAGGTTCAAAGCTCACATTTTTACACACAATATTAAACAGCTGAGGATCGGCATTTTGATTTTTAATAATTTTCATTCGACAGAAATAATTTTATTGATTTGATCTGGTTGGATTTTATTTATTTTATTTATTTATTTTACAAGCATCTACCCTAGAGGGTCATTAGCAACAACAAATATATGTGTTTTTTAACATTCAGTTAATTCAAACATTATTGGTATTAAAAGTAAGCATAATTATACAAAGTTATAAACATTGGATATTTTCAAAAATTTAAATAAACTTTGCACAGACGTTTCACTGTCACCAAGAGCGATGTCCATCCGGTTGGCCATTCCGCAATCTTTCCTTATATCCTTGTATTCCTCGCAGTCCATTAAGATGTGCTCCACGGTCATGGGTACATTGCAGATCCTGCAGGTCGGTGGATAGAGTCCCTTTAGAAGATACGTGTGCGTTATGGCTGTGTGTCCCATTCGTATCCTTGCCAAGACAGCTTCTTCGCGGCGATTTCTCCTTTCTGATGTTCTCCATACGTCAGGACTACTTTTAATTTTGCCTAATTTTTCAGCTGTTTTGTTCCACTCTGTAATCCATGATTCATATATTCTTTTTTTTATATGAATACGCCAATCCGATGCAGTCGTTTTATTGATGTATATGACGTCTGAATTGGGTTTCAATCTTGCAGCATTTGCAGCTTGGTCTGCTTCTTCGTTTCTTCCGATGCCCAGATGAGAAGGAACCCAAAGAAATCTTACCACTTTGCCTGCACGTAGACATTCCTTCTCAAGAAGTTGGATTTTCATCACCAAAACGTCTTTTGAGTTTCTGTTTTCCAGTGATTTCAGTGAGCTTAATGAATCGGATACAATCAGATGATATTTGCATTGACTATTCATTATGAATGTCAACGATTTCCAGATTGAATAGAGCTCACCGGTGTATGCACTATTCGATTCTGGTAGAAGAAATTTGTAACAAACAGAGCCCATAATAATGGCACATCCAACTTCAGAGCTGGATTTTGAAGCATCGGTAAACCAAAAACAGTAGTTGAAGTACACTTCTTTTCGTTCATTAAACATTTTTTGGTAAATGTGATGAGGAGTCGTGGGTTTTGAAAAAAATGATAGACTGTAATCAATCGTACTTTCTGTTTGTATCCAGTTAGGTATTGGATTGCCTGGGAATTTAAAATATTTAGGGAAAGATAATTGTAAATCATTTGCCCATATTTTGCATCTACAATGGAAACATTTGCAGGATCGTCTATGCTCTTCATTCAAAATCGTATGTGTTGTAGGATCGTAAGCGAGGAGGTGTTTTTTTGACATAATTTGGCCGAAGTATGCTAAACTCAAATATTTTCTCCTTAATTCTAAAGATGGCTCACCACTCTCTATGTACAAACTTTGGGCAGGTGTGGTTCTGAATGCACCAATACAAAGACGAAGTCCCTGATTATGAATAGTATCTAGTGATTTCAGTGTTGAAACACTAGCAGAACTGTAGGCAACAGCTCCATAATCAATGATAGGCCTGATCAGAGTACGGTACATCATTAATAAAGTTCGTCGATCTGATCCCCACTGAGTGCTGGACAGAACTTTTAATAAATTTAGCCCTTTCTGGCATTTTGCTTTTATTTGACGAATATGTTCAGACCATGTTAGCTTTTTATCGAAGTAGATTCCTAGGAATTTGAAAACTTCTTCAAACATAATAGGTTGTTGAAACAAACTTAATGACGGGTGCGTTTGGCATTTGCTCCTTTTACAAAAATGGATTGCCACCGTTTTGGAACTTGAAAAGTTGAAACCAGTATTTTTAGACCATGATTCGAGATTCCCTAGAGTTGTTCTTAATTTCCACTCGATATATTCTATTGACTTGCTTCTTATATAAATAGCAAAGTCGTCAGCAAACAAAGAACAATTTACTTCTGCAGGCGTTGTATTTACAATGCTATTTATGGCTATTAAAAATAATGTTACGCTTAGCGGAGATCCTTGGGGCGTTCCATTTTCCTGATGGAATGATTGAGAAAGGTTAGATCCAACCTTAACTTGAAACGACCTATCTTTAAGAAAATTGTTAATAAATGTCAATAGCTGCCCTGAGAGACCGAGTTTGGATAGTGTACTGACAACATTATAGCGCCACATCATGTCATATGCTTTTGTGATATCTATGAAGACAGCTACCAGGTGTTCTTTGTTTGAAAAAGCCCTTTGAATTTCGTTTTCAAGCTTCGTAATTTGGTCGATAGCAGAGCGGTGTTTTTTGAATCCACACTGGGAAGTTGAAATGAATTTTTTTGAGTCCAAGAAATAGATTAGTCTATTATTAACCATCTTTTCGAGAAGTTTAGAAACACAAGAAAGTAGTGAAATAGGCCTATAGTTATCGATGTTTATATCTTTTGTAGTTTTCCTGATTGGAATAACGATGGCCTTCCTCCAGGCTTCGGGAAACATCCCTGTCGTCCAGATTTCATTATAAATTGAAAGGAGAAATGAATGTGCAATTGACGGTAGTTTCTTCAAAAAAATATATGGGATCTGATCGGGGCCTGCAGTAGATTTATCTTTGCATGTGTTTAAGATAAAATTCATTTCAGCTAGAGTAAATGGCTGATTAAAAATTTCTGAGCCATGTGTATGAAATTCAATCGAGCTTTTTTCTTGTTCACATTTATGCTGCAGAAAATCGATGTTATAATTATCAGTTTTCGACATAGTAGAAAAGTGATTTCCAAAATGCTCAACTATTTTACCAGGGTCAGTTATGATTTGATTATCTCTACTGAAACCGAAGAAACAAAGTCAAGTTTTTTGGATCCTTGGATGGCATTAACTTTTTTCCATACTTCTGTTATGGTAGTATTATTGTTGATAGAATTGACGTAAGTCATCCATGAATTTTTTTTGCTGGCCCTCAATATCTTGTTAGCAATTGATCTCATTTTTTTAAATTCAATTAAATCTTCCAGCGATCTTGTTTTTTTTTTGTATCGGTTCAGTTTTTTTTTTTTATTCATAATTGCGATCCGGCAGTCTTCATTCCACCAAGGAACTAGACGTCTGTCATTATAAATTACTTTGTGTGGAATATTCATTTTTGCTGACTCTATGACACTTTGGTTAAAGAAAGTAATTTTGTTCTCCCGATTGACATATGATTCTTTTTTCATTACCATTTCTGATTCTATCAACAATGAAAACTTTTCCCAATTCGCTCTTTTAATTGACCATCTCGGAACTCTATGTAATGTAGCATTTGAAATATCATAAAATTTAACAGTCACAGGAAAATGATCACTTCCATACAAGGTGTCCTTTACGCTCCACTGAACTTTATGTAAAAGTTTAACGTCTATGAATGATAAGTCGATTGCGGAAAAGGATCCATTGGCACAAAAATGAGTAGGGGAACCGTCATTAAGTAGAATTAAAAAACTATTGAGATCTAAAAATTTCTCTATTTCTCTTCCTCTATTCTTGTAGTCTGATAAAGTTGAACCCCACAATTTATTGTGACCATTCATATCTCCGACCATGATTAGAGGTCTTGGGAGTTGGTCAACTAAAGTTTGGAGATCATTGGCAGTGAAGTCTCGGTTTGGAGGTATATAGATATTGCAGACTGTGATAGGTTCAGGTTTGTATAATTTTATAGCAACAACTTCTAAGGATGAGTCAATATTAATCCGTTCAGAATATACTTCTTTTTTTACCATAATCGCTACTCCTCCCCAGGCAGATCTGCAATCATTTCTGTCTTTTCGGTAGATGTTAAATTTTTTTAAATTAACAGCTTGTGATTTTAAAAAATGTGTCTCTTGTAAACAGCAGCATATGGGATTTTCTTCAGCCAAAAGTAATTTGAAGTGCTCGTAATGTTTGTAAAATCCGTTACAATTCCACTGTAATATGATTGGGTTTTTTTGTTGTAGTCATTTTATTAAAGTAATGAAAAGTTGTTAGTCAGTTCCTAGTTGTCGGTGCTGTCGTCTGTATTTAATGTATTTTCTGTAGAGTCCCACTTTCTTTTTAATATCTTGGATATCCTTAATTTGGATCGTCTGTCAGTTGTGTGTTTCTTTGCTTCGGCAAGCATGTCTTTTAAGCCCTCTTTGTTGTTCGTGAACTCGTGAACTAGTTCGCTGAAGTTTTTAGTTTCAGACGACATTTGAATGAATTTTACCATTTCATCAAAAGAAATGGGATATTTATGTAAATTATCTTCTATTAACTGTCTAGCATTTTCGAAGTTGGTTTCAGTATTGATATTGGTCTTTTTCAGTTTTTTTGACTTATTCCGAGAAGGTTGAGGTGCTGGTATTGGTGGGAAATCTTGTAAATTAATGGTATTTTCAAACTCATCCGGAGAATCTAGAGATAAACTTAATTCTATATTGGATAAAGTAGAAGCAGGAGGACTTGAGTAACATCGTTTAGTGCCAGAAACCGCCACGGGTAACGCTGCTAAATTATTGCTCCAATTAACAGCTGATTCGGCACCGGAACTATCTACAGTGATATTGTTTGACTCATCACCATGGCTACGTGATACTTGGTTTAAAGGCTCTATTCCGTTACTGTCTTCTAGTGACTCTATTTTCAAAGGGTCTCCATGACAACCTCCTATGGTCGTTGGAGCCTTATTAACCATATGATTTGGTGTGTCTAATATTGAAGAATTTGTTATTGTTTCACAATTATTTTTAACATCTTGATCAAAATGTATTAATAGGTTTTCTTTCCCGTTAGATGCCTCCTGAATATTGTTATCATTATCGCACTCAGGGCAATCTGTAGATATATGACCCGGTTGTTTACAAATAAAACAAGTGACAATGTCTTCACTGAAAAAAATTCGATATGATACATTGTCATGTTTTATAAGTAAAGACGTTGGAAGTTTATTCAAATCTTCGGGTGGAATATACACTTGCCGTCTAAAACTTAGAACGTGCGCCAGCCTTGGGTCTTGGTAACCAGCTCTTAGAAAATGCATGGGAGAGACTAATTTAATACCTAGGCTTCTGAGTTCATTTTCTATTGCTTCGTGTGGAATTGAAGGGCAAGCATTAGAAATTATTATACGTTTGGCTGGGTTAATTAGACGTTTTATAATTATTTGTTTGTTGTCGATGGTTATCGATTGATGTTTTTTTAGGAGGTTATCGATTGCTTCCTTATTGCTAAAATGGATACAAAATCTTGAATTGGATATTCTAGAGGTGTATCTTATGAATTTTGGGTCTATTAATTCTGCGATTTTGAGAACATATTCTTTTTGTTTTATGCCTGGTAATGTATGTAAAATGATAGCATTTTCTCGTTTTGAAAAACGGTCTGAAGCGGTGGCTTTAGCATATGTGGTTTCAGTTGCGTTGAGGTTAGACTGGGTTTTCGAGTAATTACTGCTTTGGATTAGTTCCATTTCTTTCTGTTTTTGATTTGTTGGTTTCAAAACATTCTGAGACATTTTTGAGGTATTAAGAACTGTTGCCATATTGTTCCAGAGCCAAAGCTCTGTACGCCTGTAAAAGGCGTTAAATAAATTGACTGACTATATATATCACTTTTTTTTTTAATAATGGTACACGCGCACTAATATTGTTCAATGTGCACAAAATAAAGTCAATAAATGCATAAATAGCACTCGAAATATATAAATCTTTGGGACTGACCTGAAGCGTGTCTTCTTCACATGGAGCCCAAACAGCTGATCTGGTTGGATTTTAATTTCTAACCATAAAAGTATGTCATAGTGTGGCAAAACCCGTTTCTAACACTCAACATTGTACATTTAAATTTTTATTGTTGCTAAACCTAAAAGGTAACAAAAAAAATATAGTCCTATATCCATACCAATGTCAAAATGTAGGATATCACCTTAACGATGCCAGACTTGACTATTACTATATAATAATAGTATATTAGTATATTTTATATTAATACGTTGTATTATATTATGTTTACATAGATTTTAGATAAAATTTCAAATAATAAAACAGGCACTGTTTAAAAAAAAGAAATAGAAGAGAATTAAATCTAAATTATACTGAAGGTCGTGGGTCCCTGCCCTAGTTAGAGTACATAAGATCGTTAAGCTCTATAAAAAGAATCAAAATTCTAAATTATCAGCATTATTGACAAAAAAAAAATGTTATCGTCAAACCTTAATATAATAGGGCGTATAAAAAAAATGACTGTTTTATTAAATTTCAGAGTTCAAAAGTCTGTAAATATCTTAAGGCTATTTATTATTTACTAATACTTAAGAGCATTCTCTAAGCCTGTTTACTAACACTGGACTTATTAAAAAAAAAGCCTCAGTTCAATTATTTATTTCAAATAAGAAACATGAGTGTCCTACAAAATTCTCGTAATTTTAAGACATTACTGGAAAAAATATTTTACCGCCGCTTAAGCAACTCGTGAAATTATTAAATATGAAGGGAAAGATGTCCTTGAAGAGCGCACTGCGGGACGTTGGTTTGAAAAATTTAGAAGTGGAAATACGACGTTGGAAAGGAAGAAGGGCTCCGGGCGGCCATTAATGGATATTGACGAGGTTCTGAAGGAAGCTGTTGAGTTAAATCCGTCCACAAGTACTCGTGAACTTGCCAGGGTGTGTGGTGCGTCGGAAGATACTGCTAGTCGCCATCTTCTCTCCATGGGGAAGGTGAAAAAGACCTACTCGCCCACACACTTCCCGTCGAACCAAAGAAAAGTTTACAGAACTTCATGGGTTTGAACTCCTGCCTCATCCTCCATAAAGTCCAGACCTCGAACCTTCGGATCACCACTTGTTTCAATCCATGGCCCAAGGGAAAAAATTTAATAATTTTGCGCAAGTTAAAAATGCTGTCTAAGAGTTCTTTGACAGCCATCCCAAGGAATGGTATCAGCGTGGCATCGAGCAATTGGCTAGCAGATGGTTAGTGACGGTAGAGAAGAATGGACTTTACTTTAGGTATTAATTGTATTTTATATCAGAGAAATAATAATACATATATTTGTTTAAGGAGCGATCATTTTTTTTATACACCCTATAATGTATAATATTCTAACTGAATTTAGGTTTATTTCAAAAACTATCTCTTATAATTAAAAAAACAATAGATATATAAAATGCACAGTCAACATCGTTGAATAAATCATACCAATCAGTAAAAAAGCCTACAATTTTAGACAAATTTATATCTAGGAATTAAGGTTTTCAAATATGTTTACCTATTAATGAAATATACAAAAAAAATTTTTTTACAATTAAAAAAAAAAAAAAAAAAAAAAAAAAAAAAAAAAAAAAAAAAAAAAAAAAAAAAAAAAAAAAAAAAAAAAACCTGTGAAGAGTCTTGGGTTTAGTAATTGTTTCTTGGTAAATAGTTGTCCAAAGAAGTAAGATTTGGCCAAAATCCGACTCAGCCACCCGTGATGAAGTTTCCCCATTTAAGGGTACCCACCCACCTTGATAATGACTGAACTGTCTCCTAAGGTTCTCTAAGCTAGGTCCCGCTTATTAGATGCTCCAGTTAGGATTTGAAATTAATTCAGTACAATTGTGACGTTTAATAGAAGACTATTAAACATTATAACCCCCCCAAAAAAAAAAAAAATGATTTGTGTCACTTTTGGAATACAGAAGTGATATGTATGCTGGGGTTATGTCAGCAATTATGCATTATATCAACTATGAATTCTAAATATTTCTTATAAACTCATTTTTTTTACAATTAAGTTTTAATATTTTTTAGACCTATAGTGTGACACTTAAATATAGTGTAGTAACAAATATAGTGATGGCAGCTCTCCCTCATGCATCTCAAGCCATGTACTTTTATACCTCATCAAATTCTTCTTGCATCATTCAAATTCTGGTTGTTAATTTGTTTTACTAATAGAAGGGGTAAAGTTTCTATTGTTTAAATATTGTCAAACCAATAAACAACACCTGTAAAGACACGGTTTAATAAAAGATACGACAGGCATGATACAAAACGATAAAGGGCCTCTCGAACAAGAGCTGCTTTCACTGCTAATTTGAAGTAATAAATGTTTACTATCGCATTCAAACAGAACTTCGAACAAAGATAAATCTTAATTGTGTGCATCGAAGAGGCTACAGAAATATTTTTCTCTATAATATTTGTCATTTGATTTTAGTGAGCGGTCATTTATTTGTTATTTTCTTTCATATAATATTTACCGTAACCCATATATATGTATTTATTTATTTTTGAATTGATTCTTTTTATCTGTTTTTTATCGACAAATATTACAATATGCCAAAACTAAGGATAATAAGTAATAGTGCTATAAGTACTCATTCATCCCGTATCTACAACAAAGAATCAAGACTATAATAATATTTAAAAAAGAAAAACTATATAGTAATCATTCAAAAAGAAAAAGTAAGTTAGAAGAATGTAAAAATAACCAAACAGAAGAAGAGATAACAGCAAGAATCCAAAATGGCAACAAATGCTATTAGTCGCTCTAAAAAGTTTTTTTTAAGTCGATACATTTCTTGCGAGACCAAGGTTAGAATATATAAGGCAATCGTTAGATTACCTGTGATGTATGGCAATGAGAAGTGGACCATTACAAAGCAACAGGAAGGTACCTGAATACTTGTGAAAGGTGATTTCTAAAAAAAAAATATGTAGCCCAAAAAAGTAGAAAACGGTTAGGCAAATAGGGATGTGTAATAGAACAAGATTTGGTCTCGAGTATCAAGAAAAGAAAGATAAGATGGTTGGGACATGTACATCTCATGAAGAAGAATAGCCTCCGGAGAAACGTAATAGCAGGAGGCCGGGATGGTGCCATAGGAAGAAAGGCATCTGGAAATGACGAAATGGAGGAGTGCTGCTGAGGATGGTTTTAAGTGGATTTATTTTTATTGAGGAGGCTTCATGGGCCTTAGCCCGGCAGATATATATATACAGAAACACTCATATATGTTTTCAATATTTACATTTAGGCTTATGGCTGCCATACCAGGTCACCGTACTTCGACAGGGAATTAGGTCCATCTTAGCAGTTCTTTCCCGCTGCGTCACTGGTTGTGAGCTAGTGTAGAGTGAAAGCGCTTTAGTATTCATAAAATTTGAGTAGTAGTAGTAGTTTTAATAGTAGTAGCCTTTGTTTACTAAGGCCGTTTTGTAAAGTTTTGTTGTAAAGGCCGTGAAGAGTGTCAGTTAAAAATCTTGATAAGATTTAGAGCTGTACACATATTTCTGCTTAAATATGACGTTCCTATGAAAGTTAGTTACTGTTTTACAAATAAGCATTAATCCTTAAGTATATTAATGTATTTATTTAACTGAGCAATTTATTTTACGCATCTTAATTTTACCCTTTTAAAGTAATAGAACTGAATAACAATAACACTTTTTCAAGGAAACAGAAAACTATTCAGAGAACAATAGAAGAAAATGTAGTTATGAAATATTCTTTTTAAGCCCTTTTTGAAACAAAGCCTTATTGGAAAGATGAAAATAAAACCTTCTTTTTTTTTTAAACCCTTTAGTTACAACAACCGGATTTTCCTCTACAAGGCTGTTTTATATACTTCTATAATCACTTCAAATCTACTTTCATTTGGCGTGTATCCTTTGCTCCATCTATCTATCTATGGAATAATTGCTTTTTTAATTTGGTTAAAACAACGTTTGTCTATTATGATATATTTTTGACCCTTTTCCAATTTTTTCATAATATATATTTAAAAAATCTGTGATATATCCACAAATGGAGAGTATCTTCAGTAACTGATAAGGTGATTCAGAAGTAGGTTTTTACCCCAATTAAGAATATCCACTTTATGGAGTCTAGGGGTACCACTGAGGGGTTTCCCGACCCCAGTGTCGATTCTCGGCTGAGGAGAATAAGTAGTTATATGTGCCTTAACCCATGAGCTAAAGTTTCTCTTTAATAAATAATGTTAAAGGAAGGTATTCTATTTTGAGAAGTATACAGTTTGGATGATTGACCTTGTTTTGGGAGGTGGAAAGATGTACATGGAGTAAACAGGTTACCAATTGAGAAAGCTGTTTTAGTTTTTGATATGGCTTTGACGATTTTCGATTCCACCGGTTATTGAGAAAAGAATCAATATCGAGAATCGATGATTGAACTCGATTCCTAGGAACCAAAACAAAAATATTATGCATTGATTAGATAAATATTTATTCGCATTTAATAACAGAGCATTTATATATTCTAGATCAACAGTACTTTGTACATAATTTAAAATAATTCTCTTAAAAAATAAACAATTTTTGTTTGCAAGCCAAACGTAAAATGTTTTAATTTTGTTATCGCATTTTATCACTCAGTATGTTCATTCTGAGCTGAATACGTTATTAATCCAATACCCAGAGAAATATCAGTGCTTCCTTCTATCTGCAGCGTTTAGTAAAAAGTAATTCTCAATTGGTAACCTGTTTACTCCATGTACATCTTTCCACCTCCCAAAACAAGGTCAATCATCCAAACTGTATACTTCTCAAAATAGAATACCTTCCTTTAACATTATTTATTAAAGAGAAACTTTAGCTCATGGGTTAAGGCACATATAACTACTTATTCTCCTCAGCCGAGAATCGACACTGGGGTCGGGAAACCCCTCAGTGGTACCCCTAGACTCCATAAAGTGGATATTCTTAATTGGGGTAAAAACCTACTTCTGAATCACCTTATCAGTTACTGAAGATACTCTCCATTTGTGGATATATCACAGATTTTTTAAATATATATTATGAAAAAATTGGAAAAGGGTCAAAAATATATCATAATAGACAAACGTTGTTTTAACCAAATTAAAAAAGCAATTATTCCATAGATAGATAGATGGAGCAAAGGATACACGCCAAATGAAAGTAGATTTGAAGTGATTATAGAAGTATATAAAACAGCCTTGTAGAGGAAAATCCGGTTGTTGTAACTAAAGGGTTTAAAAAAAAAAGAAGGTTTTATTTTCATCTTTCCAATAAGGCTTTGTTTCAAAAAGGGCTTAAAAGAATATTTCATAACTACATTTTCTTCTATTGTTCTCTGAATAGTTTTCTGTTTCCTTGAAAAAGTGTTATTGTTATTCAGTTCTATTACTTTAAAAGGGTAAAATTAAGATGCGTAAAATAAATTGCTCAGTTAAATAAATACATTAATATACTTAAGGATTAATGCTTATTTGTAAAACAGTAACTAACTTTCATAGGAACGTCATATTTAAGCAGAAATATGTGTACAGCTCTAAATCTTATCAAGATTTTTAACTGACACTCTTCACGGCCTTTACAACAAAACTTTACAAAACGGCCTTAGTAACAAAGGCTACTACTATTAAAACTACTACTACTACTCAAATTTTATGAATACTAAAGCGCTTTCACTCTACACTAGCTCACAACCAGTGACGCAGCGGGAAAGAACTGCTAAGATGGACCTAATTCCCTGTCGAAGTACGGTGACCTGGTATGGCAGCCATAAGCCTAAATGTAAATATTGAAAACATATATGAGTGTTTCTGTATATATATATCTGCCGGGCTAAGGCCCATGAAGCCTCCTCAATAAAAATAAATCCACTTAAAACCATCCTCAGCAGCACTCCTCCATTTCGTCATTTCCAGATGCCTTTCTTCCTATGGCACCATCCCGGCCTCCTGCTATTACGTTTCTCCGGAGGCTATTCTTCTTCATGAGATGTACATGTCCCAACCATCTTATCTTTCTTTTCTTGATACTCGAGACCAAATCTTGTTCTATTACACATCCCTATTTGCCTAACCGTTTTCTACTTTTTTGGGCTACATATTTTTTTTTTTAGAAATCACCTTTCACAAGTATTCAGGTACCTTCCTGTTGCTTTGTAATGGTCCACTTCTCATTGCCATACATCACAGGTAATCTAACGATTGCCTTATATATTCTAACCTTGGTCTCGCAAGAAATGTATCGACTTAAAAAAAAAACTTTTTAGAGCGACTAATAGCATTTGTTGCCATTTTGGATTCTTGCTGTTATCTCTTCTTCTGTTTGGTTATTTTTACATTCTTCTAACTTACTTTTTCTTTTTGAATGATTACTATATAGTTTTTCTTTTTTAAATATTATTATAGTCTTGATTCTTTGTTGTAGATACGGGATGAATGAGTACTTATAGCACTATTACTTATTATCCTTAGTTTTGGCATATTGTAATATTTGTCGATAAAAAACAGATAAAAAGAATCAATTCAAAAATAAATAAATACATATATATGGGGGTTACGGTAAATATTATATGAAAGAAAATAACAAATAAATGACCGCTCACTAAAATCAAATGACAAATATTATAGAGAAAAATATTTCTGTAGCCTCTTCGATGCACACAATTAAGATTTATCTTTGTTCGAAGTTCTGTTTGAATGCGATAGTAAACATTTATTACTTCAAATTAGCAGTGAAAGCAGCTCTTGTTCGAGAGGCCCTTTATCGTTTTGTATCATGCCTGTCGTATCTTTTATTAAACCGTGTCTTTACAGGTGTTGTTTATTGGTTTGACAATATTTAAACAATAGAAACTTTACCCCTTCTATTAGTAAAACAAATTAACAACCAGAATTTGAATGATGCAAGAAGAATTTGATGAGGTATAAAAGTACATGGCTTGAGATGCATGAGGGAGAGCTGCCATCACTATATTTGTTACTACACTATATTTAAGTGTCACACTATAGGTCTAAAAAATATTAAAACTTAATTGTAAAAAAAAATGAGTTTATAAGAAATATTTAGAATTCATAGTTGATATAATGCATAATTGCTGACATAACCCCAGCATACATATCACTTCTGTATTCCAAAAGTGACACAAATCATTTTTTTTTTTTTTGGGGGGGTTATAATGTTTAATAGTCTTCTATTAAACGTCACAATTGTACTGAATTAATTTCAAATCCTAACTGGAGCATCTAATAAGCGGGACCTAGCTTAGAGAACCTTAGGAGACAGTTCAGTCATTATCAAGGTGGGTGGGTACCCTTAAATGGGGAAACTTCATCACGGGTGGCTGAGTCGGATTTTGGCCAAATCTTACTTCTTTGGACAACTATTTACCAAGAAACAATTACTAAACCCAAGACTCTTCACAGGTTTTTTTTTTTTTTTTTTTTTTTTTTTTTTTTTTTTTTTTTTTTTTTTTTTTTTTTTTAATTGTAAAAAAAATTTTTTTTTTTTGTATATTTCATTAATAGGTAAACATATTTGAAAACCTTAATTCCTAGATATAAATTTGTCTAAAATTGTAGGCTTTTTTACTGATTGGTATGATTTATTCAACGATGTTGACTGTGCATTTTATATATCTATTGTTTTTTTAATTATAAGAGATAGTTTTTGAAATAAACCTAAATTCAGTTAGAATATTATACATTATAGGGTGTATAAAAAAAATGATCGCTCCTTAAACAAATATATGTATTATTATTTCTCTGATATAAAATACAATTAATACCTAAAGTAAAGTCCATTCTTCTCTACCGTCACTAACCATCTGCTAGCCAATTGCTCGATGCCACGCTGATACCATTCCTTGGGATGGCTGTCAAAGAACTCTTAGACAGCATTTTTAACTTGCGCAAAATTATTAAATTTTTTCCCTTGGGCCATGGATTGAAACAAGTGGTGATCCGAAGGTTCGAGGTCTGGACTTTATGGAGGATGAGGCAGGAGTTCAAACCCATGAAGTTCTGTAAACTTTTCTTTGGTTCGACGGGAAGTGTGTGGGCGAGTAGGTCTTTTTCACCTTCCCCATGGAGAGAAGATGGCGACTAGCAGTATCTTCCGACGCACCACACACCCTGGCAAGTTCACGAGTACTTGTGGACGGATTTAACTCAACAGCTTCCTTCAGAACCTCGTCAATATCCATTAATGGCCGCCCGGAGCCCTTCTTCCTTTCCAACGTCGTATTTCCACTTCTAAATTTTTCAAACCAACGTCCCGCAGTGCGCTCTTCAAGGACATCTTTCCCTTCATATTTAATAATTTCACGAGTTGCTTAAGCGGCGGTAAAATATTTTTTCCAGTAATGTCTTAAAATTACGAGAATTTTGTAGGACACTCATGTTTCTTATTTGAAATAAATAATTGAACTGAGGCTTTTTTTTTAATAAGTCCAGTGTTAGTAAACAGGCTTAGAGAATGCTCTTAAGTATTAGTAAATAATAAATAGCCTTAAGATATTTACAGACTTTTGAACTCTGAAATTTAATAAAACAGTCATTTTTTTTATTCGCCCTAATATATTAAGGTTTGACGATAACATTTTTTTTTTTGTCAATAATGCTGATAATTTAGAATTTTGATTCTTTTTATAGAGCTTAACGATCTTATGTACTCTAACTAGGGCAGGGACCCACGACCTTCAGTATAATTTAGATTTAATTCTCTTCTATTTCTTTTTTTTTAAACAGTGCCTGTTTTATTATTTGAAATTTTATCTAAAATCTATGTAAACATAATATAATACAACGTATTAATATAAAATATACTAATATACTATTATTATATAGTAATAGTCAAGTCTGGCATCGTTAAGGTGATATCCTACATTTTGACATTGGTATGGATATAGGACTATATTTTTCTTGTTACCTTTTATTTATTCATTTTGACATGCTCTAGCTCTGTTGAATGAAATTGAAAATTTGTCAACAGCTTCCTTATCCGAAATATAATGGAAAGTATTATTTTTTTTTTTTTTTAATCTGAAGAGACGAAAATAAAAACATACATAAGCCTGGAAATGTTTTTGGGATGCTATTTTATAGTCATTTTACTAAAGGAGTGAGTAACACATTTTAAGAGAGGCTGAACTCTTGGTGAAATAAAGGAAGGAAAAATATTAGAGCTTCACATGGTAACATATATACCCCCAAATGGAATCTACCTATCGAGGAGCTGAATGTACCTGGGAGGTAAACAGATGTGAGGGTTAGTATCTTAAGCGCCGTCCCAGCAGACCCGCACAACAGGCAACTCAAGCGCTGGCATTAGCATCACAAAGGCTGGAAGGGGTAGCTAGCTACCTCTGCGGTTATTGAAGGGGCTAGCCGCTATAGTTACCGTAACCGATATACCACTTTTGGTAACCACCTTGGCTGAATATACTGAAAAGGCTGTAATCATTTTGTATATGTATACCTTGAAAAATAAACCCATCTTTAAAACGTATACTTATCAAAAACAATTTTAATTAGGCTAACAACGCCTTAAATTCTTCTAAGATAGAATAATAATTAAAATCTTTAGCAAAAAGAACGATCCGTACTTAGGAAAATTTAGATTCTTGTGGTACAAAAAACTTCTATAATTTTATTTTATTTCTTAAACTTTATTAATAATTATTATAATCCGGTACAGATGTGTGAAACTAATAATATAGGCTTTATAATTAAATTCATACATTATGTACAATAAAGAAATAAATGAAAAAGAGGAAATAATTAAAAAAGAACAGAAAAGAACTATGCTGTACATAAATAATATAAAATATGCACTATACATATAAGCGAAATATATAAATAAAAAATCAAATAATAGTAATAGTAAAAATAAAACAGCATTAAACTAACAGTTAAAAATACAATCATACTTTATTTACAATATACACTCATCCTTGGGATCCCCTAATCAGACCTATACTTATGGGGGAACAAGCCAGGTCCAGAGAGATTCCTTCTCTCAGCTGTGTCACTGGTGTAAAAGAACCCAATGTAAAAATAACAAAATCAATAATGCCAATTTTGTGGTATTTACTTAGCCTAGCATTTTTATATTTTTTTATTTTTTTAACTTGGAAAGCCTACTCACACCTGTCAAGTATTGTAATTATAACAGATTTTTAATTGTTTCATTAAAAAAAAGGGACTAAAACTTTTTATTTTACAAAAATATTAATACAATTTTCCTGTAGTAAAAAATCTAATATTTTTTTTAATCTTTAAATTTTCATTCGCATCGATTAACTCGATTAACTATCATGGATATCCAGGTAACTACTGAATTACCAAACGTGAAAAATATTTCTTTGCCGAATCAAGCAACAAACAGCACCTCTTCCTAACTTCATTTTTATAATAACTTTGTTCAGGAGATCATTTACTCAGCTCTTTTGCAGCCTTTTCTTGGTATTTATGACTGTGTTAGGATGTTCATATAATGTCCAGTGAAATAGTCTGTAGTTGGTATGTCTTTGTTCACTAATAGTTGGCAAGCTGAGCTCAGTTTGTAGAATTATGTTTCTTATGTTATTGCGTTTTTATTGTTTGTTTTTTTATATTTTATTATTTATTTATTATTTTTATTTAAACTACGATTATAATTTTTAGAATTGATTCTTATTCCACAAACAGACTCTTTACATTACCTTGGGCTGACATCAAGAAAAATAGGAAACTCTCAATCAAAGACTAAGACTTTTATATTCAATTTCCTCATAACACTCAAGGCTAATTCTTAGACACAAAATGAACACTTATAACTACTTACAGAAACCTATTTGGAATCAGAAACCTACCAGGAACACCTAAAAGGACACATATTAACTAACTTCAAATTTTTCATGTAAAGATATTGAAAAAGCGACAAAGCTCTACATACTGACCTTCGTATGCCAACTGTTAATGAACAGACACAGACTATCTGCAAAACGATCTAAAAAAAAAAATTGCACGGATATCCTAACACACTGATAAATGAAGTGGCCATTACACATCACTGACAAAATCAAGAGATGACTGAAAACAGGATGGATGAGGAATTTTCTGAGCAAAGTTAAAAAAAAAAAAAATTGTAAATATATATGTATGTGTGTGTGAGAGTGTGTGTGTGCGCGCGCGTGTGTGTGTATGTGTGTGTGTTTTATACTGCCGGAAAATTTGATTAAAAGAGTTTTGAAAAATAATAAAATTAAAAGTTTTAGGTAGATTTTTTTCTTTTCTATTTAAGACAGTAGTTTATCGAACCAACTTAACACTTTGTATAGTGAATTTCCTATGTTAGAACCTATGTGAACCTATTAGGTATAATGTTAATAATGTTATGAAGCAAATTTTCGAACTAATTAGGTTGTATATCACTTGATTTATATAAATAATTTGCATTGATATTTGTGAATTATTTGTTAAGGAAATTACCAATATTATTATTTTTATTTTCTAGCGTCACTTAACCCTCCAGTAGTCGCGACCGATCTGACAGATCACCCAATGTATTATTTGCACAGTATTCCGAGTAGGATTTTTATAATGAGAAAAGCGACTCAGTACCTTTCAACTAACATTCCTCGAATGCATAGGGACGTCAATCCTCAATATTCTCTCTAGATTTTTAGTTATTTAGTATCTATTCCGCGACAAGATCTATTAGGCTCATTGCGACTACTGACGCGACAGATTTTATTCTATCATTATTACATTATGAATCGTAAGCGCACCTTCGATAAAACCCAGACGATATTGAAATGATCCGCAAAATCATTCTATGTAATAACGGAGAATAATAGTGATGTAGCCGATTTTGGTGCGAGTGAGACAGATTCTGAAAGTGAAACAGACGATGTTGAAGAAAGAATTGAGCATTCAGGAACTGAACACAAAGATGATATATCTAGTGATGAGGAATGTATTACCAATATTTCATTTAAAGGTAAGAGTTTGTTTATGTTTCATATATTATAGAAAAGAGGATGCTCCACCTGAAGCAAGTCATGAGGGACGCAGCTCTATACGACGAGGTTGTGAATTATGTGAAAAACGATGGCTGACTGAATACTTTTGTGAACAAGGTAAAATGTATTTATGTTTAGAAAATTTAAAAATTGCCTGTCTAAATAAAATTAGTGAAGTAAATAATTGTTAAAAAGTTGTGATAACAGAAATAGTTTAAAGTTGTTATAATAGATACATGATATTTTTATTACTTATTTTATTAATGTGCATTATTATGTTCATTCCTTTAAAAATCAAATTAACTAAATGAGAAAAATAAAAGTGATGAAATCATCAGTAAAACGATTGAATTTCAAGAGGTGATCTGTCAGATCGTTGCGACTATAGGTGTTTGTCCTAGGGTTGCAACTACTGGAGGGTTAATACTGCCAAACACTAAAAACCCAACATGACACATATTCTTGAATAAATGTTATAGGTGTCATAAACGTACTTATATATTAGTATAGTTGTTATTAGGACTGGACCAGGCAGACCGGACCGGACGGATGCAGTCTTCAGGGGACTTACTGCAGTGTGGACCGGACGGATGCAGCGGCCCAGGAGGGCTGGAATTATAAAGGTGCGGTCGCTAAGGCGTGCTGAAGCATGGCCGGGCCGCACCACAGGAAATAAAAGAAGGTGCGGTCGCTAAGGCGTGGAAAAGCATTGCCGGGCCGCACCATAGAATTGTACCCTATTCAAATAAATGATATCCCCAGCTAATTTTGTATTAAAATAAAGAGTTTCATTGGCAGCAGTGGTGACATAAAACCCATATGTCTATCCCCCGCTGCTGCCAAAAACCCCGTATGCCTGAAAAGGCGAGGTAGGGGTAAAAAAAAAAAAAAAAAAAAAAAAAAAAAAAAGTATAGAGTCTTTCAGCATTAGTTAAAAAAAAGGTTTTAAAGATTATTCCTTGTTGTCATTCATTATTTTATTTCCTAATATTGTTATTATTGATTTTTATTTACAAAATAACTGAAATTTATAACTGTTTAAATATATTTAGTAAAGTAACGGATTATGACTTGTAAAATAACCACTCATTGACTACACTAGTTATAAATTTCTATATAAAATTCTATATATAGGTTATCAGTAATAGATCGGCCAGGCGAAGAGTTGAGACAATATGGTTTTGAGTGGTTATATAGGGAGTTTAATATGAAAGGATTAGCATCTGGGTAAATTAGCAGTATTAAGAAATTATGATATTTTTGGATGTTTACTAAAGCTTCTGCTCAGAAGATGACTTCAGAATCTTCTAATAAGGAAAAATCACATAAGCTACTAATGGCTAGTTCTTATCTACATTTTGTAATTCAATATTTGACTTATTAAACAGTATATTTAGGTAGATTGATAACAATTAAATATAAAATTCAATAACTCTTTCTACATTCAAATATAACTTCGTTAACAACCATTTAACTATTTATTTAACCATTTAACTATCCATCCAGATCCACAAAAACTGCCAATAGCAACTTTTTATAACTGTAAATTATTAACAGTTTATATTATGAAATTTTATTGTTTTTGTACAAACTATATTTAAATTTTCTGTTACTTTTTATTAATACCTATTTTTTTTTTATTTCATTATTATTATTATTATTCTTTCTCTTTCTCCCTAGAGCCTTTCAGTGTGGTGGTTTTATAATTTTTTATTTGATTCTAAAAATATTATTTCATTTTTTTTTTTTTTTTTTTTAATTGAAACATGTAAAATCTGCTTCAATGAAGGGCAATAGGTGACAGTGCTAAATATCTGTTCATTCATACAATATATACAAGTACACATACACACAAAAATAATGATAGAAGATAAAAATAAAGCAAATAATAATTATAAAGATAAAACTAATAATTCAATTATCAAAAATAAAATAAAATAATAAAAATCAAGTAACAAAAAAAATAAAAATAATAAATAAGATACATTCTTACTATATGAACAATACAGACACACTCAGCCTGAGGAACCCGGAATCGAGCCTATTCCCCCACTTATGGGAAGTCAAGGCCAGACCCCAAGAGGTCCCAGCGCTGTTCTCTCAGCTGCATCACAGGTAATATACAATGGAGGCTGATTGGTAGCGCTATAGCCACATATGCTCAGGATATGACTGGAGAAACTGGTCAGAAACAGGACTACAGCATAACATTATATTACAAAAGGTCTCAGGGCCATTGCCTCAACCTTCCGGGAGGGTTATAGGGATGATTATGACTGGATAGGGATTGAGCTAGAGGATTGGGACGATTGGATAGATTTGGATGAAGTTTCGAGAATTTTGAAGGAATGAGACGAAGTGCAAAAGGTATTTTTAGGTCATCGTGTAGGGTTTTATTTGGAACATAATAAGGTGCATTGACAATTGTTCGGAGGACTTTGGATTGGAAAGTTTGAATGCGTTTGATATTGGATAGATTTGCTGTCCCCCACAGTTCTAGTCCGTAGGTCCATATTGGTTTTAAGATTGTTTTATATATTAGGAGTTTGTTATCGACTGAAAGATGACAATTCCTGCCTTCTAGTCTGTAAAGTTGGCTGAATCTCCAATTGAGTTCTTGTCTTTTGAGTCTTGTGTGATGGTTCCAAGTTATTCTTTTGTCAAGATGAAAGCCAAGGTAACGTACTGTGTCGGATAAAGGTATAGCGATATTATTGAAATGGATGGGTGGACATGATTTTCGGCGAAGGGTAAAAGTTATATGACTGCATTTGACTTCATTAATTTTTATTCTCCACTTGCTGCACCAAGCTTCGATCTGTAGAAGATGTATTTGGAGGTTGAGGGAAGCAAGTTTGTGATCTGAGTGGGATGATTTCATTTTAATGCTCTGAAGACCCTTGGCTGTACATTAGTTTTTATTCTTAAGGGACCTAATGTTCCAGTATAAATAAAGAAATTTATTATTATTATTTATAAAGTAATAAATCCAAATATGGTAATCTTTGTGAAAATAAAGGTAGAAATAATTGTGAAACTGTCTCACGGCCTTCCATTCTTCGGGTGACATTGAATTCTCTGCTTTATTGAAGGTCCAGAAACCGAGAGAACATTTTCGGTAAAACTGTGGGCTCGGTAAGCTTGTTATCGGCAGCCTGCTCCATCTTTTTATTACCGCTGAGATGGGATCCGTTCTTATAACTTTTGTTTGGAAGTACTTTGGTCTCTGGTCGGAGATTGGTGTCCCCTGAGGTCCATAAGGAAAAGATATAGCTTAGAGTAGGGAATCTCATTGAGCATTATATATTTATATATTTGAGATCCGCTTTGTCATATCAACAAATATATATATATATATATACATATATATATATATATATATATATATATATATATATATATATATATATATATATATATATATATATATATATATATGTAATACATATAATAAGTAATACTCAAAGTATTAGTGGTTAGAAGATACATTTTAAAAAAGTCAATATCCTATAATTTACTCTTCTTTAGTCAGCGTAATTAATTTGACATTAACTGTAAAATTATCTAATCAATTAAAATATGTACACTATAGATGGATTCTGGTATATAGTATGGTGATACACTGATGCCCAAGGGAAGATGGGTTCAGAAAGATTCAATTTTTTTTTTATTATTTTGCCAGTGAACCAAAGTCCATAACAACGTGAGATTACTACTCACTAAAAACCACCTCCCTATTCTTCTTCAACAACCCGTGGGCGGAAATTCTGTGAGGCAAAACTTCACGAGGGGCTATATGCCTATGTATTATAAATGCTTATAACTATTTATTATGCATTAGTTGTATATATGTTTGATTTTTTTATATTTTCTCATATATCTATATGAATTATAGTTATAGTTTTATTGGTAGACGATTATTAATTTCTTTAATGTCTCTTCCTCCAACAATTTTAATTTGGACCAAGTAATTATTACCGGTGACAATTTGATGTAACATTGATGAAATTATACAGATATATGAAATTGCTATATTGAAATTTTATATGTTGCAGGAATAATTTAAATAAACAAAACACGGAATAATTTAAATAAAGAGATTAACCAAGAACTATTCTTTTTTTACAATTGTTCTTGATTTATTTATTTTTTATATCGATGGACACTTTCCCATTTATACTATATGCATAAAATGGGATTATATCTGTTGTTTAATATCAACTTGACTAAATGGAGGATAAGAAGAAAAAAAAAACTTAACTAAATAATATAAGGAAAATAATTATATACATAATACATAGTCCGTAAATAATTCACTCACATTTCAAGGTTATTTACGAAATAAATAAAACTTTTAGCTTACTTCTTGTATGTTCCAAGTTTTGAAATAGTACCACACAGTTTATGGAGGTAGAATGGCGTACATTGAAGATTCTGTATACACTAAAAAAAGTTATAGATTGTAACATTTTGGCTTCATGGGTAGATAAATTCCATTTTTGCCAGAGTTGAACAATAAATCCGAACTGCCGCCAGGTGGTGTCGACATAAACTACATCCCTCATACAACCATTTTCCTCCATCCAAATATTCCACCTCTTTTTATACAATCAGTCTCAGTTATAGAACAAAGATAAATATTTACTCATCTTTACCAGTTTTTTTTTCTTTTTATATATTCTGTTCATTGAGAAATTTAGGTATCCCTGGGTATTTCATTTTGATTTAAGATATAATAATGCTATAAAAGGAGAAAAAATGTAAATATTTATTTATTATAACAATAATATATTCTGTAATATATAACGTGTTTACTTTCATTGTAGTGTTTTATTATTTTATGGTGCATAAAATATTAATATGGTGTTGTATATTTCGATGAAGAAGACAACAAATATCATTGAGCTCTATATGTACAATAGAAGTACCCAATGTTATATTCATGGAAAGTTAAATTTTTATTAAAAGGAATCTGAATTATTCCAGAACGGAATCCAGCAATGGAATAATAATTTTTGACTAAGTAGTTAGATAGTTAGCAAGCGTCAGTCTGGATGAGAAGGAGGTATTGGAAATATAAATATTTGAATGTTTTCAGGGATTTAGCTTGTCTGATGTGAGGAGGGATGGAGTTCCAGAGGATTGTTGAGCGGAAAAGGAAGGAGCGTTGGAATATTGAAGTTCTATGGGACGGGGTATACAGATCAGAAAGACGGGATCTCGTATGTATTGGATTGACTGCAGATCTGAATTGAAGCTTATTGTAAATATAAGAAGGTAGGAGGGTATTGATAATTTGGTATAGGAATGTTCCATGGAAATATTGTTTACGGAAAGTGGGATAGAGCCAATTTAGTTGGGAATAGAGGTGGGAAACATGGGAACGCCTCGGACTACCGAAGACAAACCTGACGAAGCAGTTCATGATTCGCTTCAGTCTGTCTTCGAGAACCGTCGAGAGGCCACAGTAAACCAGACAACCATAGTCAATGTAAGGGAATAATAAGGAAGAGACTAAAAGCTTGCGGGTAGACTGGGGAAGAAGGTAACGGTTTCGGTGGAATAATTTGAGAAGGCCTATGGAACGGCGGAAAATTTGGGCAATCTGAGGTTTCCAAGAGAGGGTTTGATCAAAAACAATCCCGAGATTTTTTACAGAGGAGTAGAAAGAGATAGGATGATTATTTAAGGTTAAAGGAGGGTATTGTGAGTAGGAATTAAGGAGGGAGCTAGAGCCTATTAGAATGGCTTGAGTTTTCTTTTCGTTAAGTTGTAATTTATTTGAAGTCACCCAGGCACTAATTCTGTCCAGATCTTCCTGAACTTTAGCGAAAGCAGTGGATAGCTCTGAAGGAGAGAAGGAGAGATAGACTTGGGAATCATCTGCATAGAGGTGGTAGGAACAGTGATAGATTGAATTAGGAAGATCATTAATGTAGGAATTGAATAGGAGAGGAGAAATACTTGATCCCTGAGGTAAGAGTGAGAAAAGAAGATAGGGGTTGGTTTGGTATTTTAACTGCTTGGGAACGGTGAGAAAGGAAAGATTGAAACCAGCGGATGGAACTGTAGGAAAAGTTTAATGATTTTAATTTGGAGAATAGGATAAAGTGATCAAGGGAATCGAAGGCTTTAAAAAAGTCAAGGAGTAACAGGACGGTTAATTTTTTGTCATCTATTGCGGTAAATATGTCATTAGTGATTTTTAGGAGAGCAGACTGGGTGGAGTAGCCGGGACGAAAACCAGATTGAAGGGGGTCGAGGAAGTTAGATTCTTCAAGGAATCGGAAATTTGAGATTGAACTAATCTTTCCAAGGGCTTAGAAAGATTAGACAAGATGGAGATAGGGCGATAGTCATTTGGAGACATGGGGTTTAATGTTTTATTTATAGGATGAATTAATGCTTTTTTCCATGAGGTTGGGAAAACTGAATTTTGGAGGGAAAAGTTATAAATGAATAGGAGGACTGGTATGATTTCAGGTAAACACAGTTTTATTAGTTTAGTGGGAATATTATCTGCGCCCGTAGAATTGGAATGGGAATTCATTATGGAGGAAATAAGTTCAGAGGGGGAGATATCGGAAAAATAAAAATTAGAATCATTGAATGTATGAGCTGGGGTAAAATAGGAGGAAGGGTGAAGAGAATCAGGAGAAAAGGTGGAAACAAAATATGAATTTAATTCATCGGGAGATACAGGGTAGGTAGATGAGGATACAAGGGAATCACAGAGTGAAAGTTTACGGAGGATATGCCATTTCGATTTGGGATCAGGGGCAGAGGAGATGGCTTCATGGTAATAATTGAATTTTGCTTGACAAATCGAGGCTTGTGTTGAGTTGGAAGGAATGGAGGTGCTAGAGTATTGTATGATATTTGAATCAGATCATGAGACGAGAGGTAAGGAACAGGTAACTGGGAAGAAGAGAGGAGGTTTTTTGCCGAATCAATGATAAATAGGTCAAGCCAAGTATCGGAGGAGGAAGTATGGTGGGTAGGAGAGAACGGAACGACGAAGAGATGTAGGGAAAAAAAGAGGTTTTCTAGGAACAATTTATCATATGAGTCAGAAAGGAAATTAGAATTCAGGTCCCCAGAAATAATGACATTAGCATAAAAGGGAACGTAGTTGTACAGGGAAGTCTCAAAAGATGGGTTGAAAGGAACATGGGGTGGGCGGTAAACTACCACATACAGGAGATGGAGAGTTTTATAGGAAATTTCAACGAGAAGGAACTCTATTTGTGGTAGATCAGTTTGATGTGAGCGTTCAAGAATTCGGAACTTGAGTCTTTCATGGACAAATAAACCTACACCACCGCCCGTCCGGCCAACCCGGTCATGGCGGATAAGCGTGTAGTTAGGAAGGGAAACTAGGGAAGAGGGAATGAAAGGTTTGAGCCAAGTTTCAGATACTGCGATGATATGGTAGGAATTTCGGGTAAAATACTGTAGGAATTCATTATAATGAGCGGGTAAGGATTGGGCATTTATGTGACAGGTCGTTAGGACATCGGTCATTTTGAGGATATGGGGAGAAGGAAGGAATTTGATAGGAAGATGCAGGCTTTCAGATAATTGGTAAGACTCCAACTAAGCGAACTAGTATGAAAGATAAATAACATTAGGGAACAATTAGATAGTAATAAAATATAAAAGAAAGTACTAAATGTTAAAATAAGAATGTAAGAGTATAAAAATAAAAATTGAAAATTAAAAATGAATAAGAATAGAAACAACAAAAGATATTAACATTTTCTAGAATCAAAGAAAAATAATAAGAAATAATTGAAAAGTGATAATATTAAAAGATATAACGAGGACCGTAGAGCGAAGCCTGTTGATATTGACCGAAGAAGGCAGATAAGTCGACAGGTTCCGGAAAGTCAGAAGGCGTCGAGGTCTTGAGACTGGTCTATGATAACAAACGGTTGGCCATCATCTTTTCGACATCGAACCCTCCCGGCAGAAAACCAGACATATTTAATTTTTCCCGCCAACCTCTTCTGGCGGGCGAGCCAGTATAAATGTCTGTTTGCCGGAGTAATTTCTTCGCTGAGATATATGCGGTGGCCGTCATTATCCTGCCATCCCATATCTCTCGTCGAAAAGTCTCTCTTCACTTTTCTTTTTTGTATAAGATCGTCCCTCAGTGTCTGTCTCAGGAAGCGTACTATGATAGGTGGTGGTCGTGGATCTTCTTTTCGTGGTCTGCGACGCTCGACCAAGTCTATATCCTCAATGTTCAACCTCACCCCCAGGCCAGCCCCGACACTTGCCACTAAGGCCGCAGGAGTTTCGCCAGAGCGAAGAGGGATGCCCCGTATCTCTAAAAATTTACAGAGCAAGCCCTATTCAGGCGAACTCCTAGCTCTCCGATTTTATTCTTTAGCGCAGTGTTTTCAGTCGTTAGCTCCTCCATACGTTTTCCTTGGCTCTGCTTTTCAATTTTAGCCAGCCTATCATTTAGTTCAAAGCTCAGCTCGCCATATTTTTCAAGTGAACTTTTTATATACAGTTTATCCCTTTATCCCTTGCTAAAATTTAAGTACGACATTTGTATTTCCTTAGGAACTCCGTTAGTCTTTATATTTTAAGTCTTTATAATTATTACGTGATATATTTCTATTACATTCCAAGAGTTTAATAAGCAAATATTTGTTTGAATATTTTATTTTGAATGTTTGATTGGATTCAATGAAATTCACACTATCTATATTTTATAGTATTAGCAATAATAACTTCTTGCTTTCTTCTATATCCTGTAAAATTGCAACTTAAAGTTAATGTTGGATATTTCAGTCCCTTTTTCTTTTTTAAAAGTGTACTGATGCTTTCAGATTTTTTTTTTTTTAATTTATAGTTAGTTGTCTTATAGAAGTTTATAACCAAATTTCCTAAATCTATCGAATCCAAGAATAATATTAAGCATTTTTAAATATTATTGATTCGCTGGGTTGGATAAGGCACTTTTATATCTTCAAGGTTGAAATTATGTAACTTATATTGATCGATTTTATGGCTTTTAGACAATGAAGAGGTCGTGTAAATAGAATGGTGGTACGTAAATAGAAGAAAAATGTTGAATTTTTTCAAGCCATAAACTTCGGTATATTATTATTGAATACAAACTGAGTATTTTTTTTATTTTATTTTATTTATTTTTTATTAAATTGATATAGGTATCACGCCAATTGTTTTGCTTTCTCATGTTTCCTTACTTTTTTGGGGTCTCGATCAAACAAGGATATGATTATCTGAGCCTAACTCGGCAATGACCACGTCGGCTAATCAAGTCCCAAGTCCATCTAAATTTACAGTTAAAATACATTGCAACTATAGTAAAATTATATTAAATCAGTGATTCGGAGTAGCAGAGATTTTTTTTTCTTTTTTATACTACCAATCAGTTAACAATTTTGAATACTTTCCTGTATTACGGAATATGAACTTATATGATTTGAAGTAATTGTATAACGTACATATAATCGTGAAGTAATTCAATCGTAAAGGCCAGTTAGACAGTCGTCTCGAACCACGATGATCTATAGAAAAATGACATTATAACATGATGTTTTGTTCGTTTCGGACTTTTAAGGAAAAAATCGACATTCGCCTGTAAATATAGCTCTTAGTTTAAGACAGGATGCATAAAAAGAGAGAAAACGCAAATAAACAAAGAAGGCACGAACCTTTGTTACCGATATTTCGTGTTGTTGGTCTTTTTTTAAGAAGGTAACACTGTGAAGTTTTACAAAAGAAACAAAAGGCGAATAAACTTAAGACAGGATGCATACAAACTGAGAAAAAATAAATAAACAAAGAAGGCACGAACCTTTGTTACCAATATTTCGATTTGTTGATCTTTTCTTATGAAAGAAAAAAAAACAAAAAACTTTTGTCTTTTCTTCTTTAAAAAGACCAACAGATCATAATATCGATAAAAAAAAGTTCTAGTCTTCTTTATTTGTGTGTTTTCTCTCTCTTTATTCCTTCTGTCTGAAACTAACAATAAGAAATATATGTACAGCACAGGGGCAACGTTTAAAAATTCGCACACAGGCCACCAAAAACTCTACTTTTGTGGCTAGGCCAGTGAATTAAATTGCACTTAAAAGTAAATAAAAAGCATTGTTGTGTTAATAATGGGAGACAATAAAAAATATACCGGTTTAGTAACTTAACAGTAAATTAATTTCAGTTTATCTGTACCTCGGAGGTACAGAACACTATGTCCTTTTTTGACCAAAAATATATTATTGCGTATAGAATTATATGTCCTAGACAATATTATTTATTTATTTTGGGGAGGGCATAACGTCCTTATGTACTCCAATTAGGACAGAATGGACGGGTTACCAACCTATTCTAGCCTGGATGGGAAAGTTAAGATTTCGTACACATAAGTATAATAAACAGTTTAGGAAATAAAATATTTTTTTCTTTAAACAGCTCTTCTGTAAAGTTACGGAAAAGAGACTTCGTGTCCTGTACCTCGGAGGTACAGGAATATAATTAAAATTTTTTTTTTTCATACAATTGTCATTGGTACTAAGACAAGTGTAAATAAAGAATACGATATTTCTTTAATTCATATTTGCAATTTCACAATAATGCAATAGGTAAATTGCTGAACTGTGAATTTATTGGTAGGTAAATGGTTTGTCAAGTAACACCCTATTGGCCGCATTTAAATTAAATTTCTATAGCAGAGGGTTTTGATGACATTTTCTTATCAGACACCGAGACGATAAAAGAGAATTGAATGCGAAGCAGGCTGTATGAATAGGGAATGGGCCTTATATTGGAATGAAGCGTATCTCGTTTAAGCTAATAATAAACTTGAATGAAGAAAACCTTTAATATAAATAATGACTAACTATCACTCCATGATTTATTCACTATAGTTATAGCCTTCGGATATTAAACTTGAATGTTTTCCATTACATAATTATAAAAAATATTATGTCAGAAGGAAAGTCGAAGTTAATGGTTGGCAATAGAAGGAGCACAGTGACGAAGCATTTCCTCGCTTTAGAAATGGCTCTATTGAATCGGAGACCAAAGCAACATCCCTCGGCTCTCAGCTATTGCAGCTATTCCCCGTCTTTGTACTATCTCTTGTCTGATTGGAACCTCACCGCTCAATAGACCTAGTGTGTCATTTCTCTAATAGTAATTCCAATTATCTCTTCCTCCTTATTAGTTTATAATTATAGTCAATTATATCCTTCAACAGATCAATTGTTTCGAAATAACTTTTGAAACTTTTAACTCCGTCATTTTTATGGTGAACGTTGTAAATAAAAAACGTAACAAAATAAAAAAATCTGATTAGTAAAATGCCCCCTTACTTCAATAAGCACTCTAATTTAACCAATCGGAACAAAGTAATATTGTACAAAACTGTAATCAGACCTATGATGACCTACTCTTAACCTGTTTGGAGTAATACTTGTAATACAAATTCCAGGAACCTGGAAGCTATACAAAACATATGTATGAGAATAAAAAAAAAATTACCCCAGATACACAAGAATATCCACTATGCTCACTGATTTCAATCTACCCACTATCAAACAACACATTCAGTCGCAAACGAACTCATTTTTCATATCTGCAAACCCAAATATACAAGAAATCGGTAATTACAACAAGAAAACTCTAAAAAAATACAAACACAAACGGACAAAACACATATTACTAGAAGACTAAAACTAATTTTTATAAATTACAAAATAGTACATAAATCAGAGTAGTGTAAATATCTTTTTGCGCCATTAAGTTATTTAATAAAAATTATGATTTTGTATTATATCACAAAAGTAGTTTTATTATCATTTTGTTTGTATTTTGTACTTGTATAAGTTGCATATTATCTTTATTACTCTGGCTTAATTTAACTATTATTTATTATAATTCATAAAAATTAACCATAATTGTTTATTTAACTAGTATTGTTTATTTTGTTGTGTAGGGTTCTTTTTTTTTTTTTTTTTTTTTTTTTTTTTTTCCTACTGTTTTATCTTGTTGGCATTCTTCCTTTGCTTATAGATTCCTCCTTATTACTTATTATTTCATATGAGATGGATGTGTATCCAAATATGTACTCATGTTATTATTAGCCTAATTCGGCTTTATGTTATTTATTTTAAATATAGAGAAAAGAGGTATGAATATTCGAAAATAAATATTTTTCTTTAAACATTACACATAAATTTCTGATCATGAAAGTAAAATAGAAAAACGTATTATTCATATCTTTATCCGAAGTGACGCTTGCTAACTAAAAACCTACTCAATTATTAATGTTTCAAAATTTCTGAAGTTCTTTCCATAACCATTTTTATAATTTAGATTCTACTTTATAGACATTTTCCTTACTTTTTATAAAACTTTCAGTAAGTTTTCTTGAATATTTCCTACTACATTAATTCTTGTTTTATAGATTTTTTAAAATTTAATTTCAATTGTAGAGTATTATCTTCTTTCCCTCATTCCTTATCGTATAGTAAGTTTGTTTTTATTAATATCAACTACATGCCATAAGCCATTTTCCTCAGCTTTACAGAAAACACATAAAGCTGATTTATTCATATTATTTTTATTATTATCTAAATAAAGCAAAAATGTGGATTTATTGCATTGATTTATATTAAAATAAATAAATAGAAAATTTACGAGTGCCTCTACTTCCCCCGATTTATCATATGGAAAACAGCTTAGTTGTATTATGCAGATATAAGTTCTATTTGCGGCATTATACAAACAATGTTGCCAAAGTTTTTTTTTTTTTTTTTTTTTTTTTTTTTTTTTTTTTTTTTTTTTTTTTTTTTTTTTTTTTTTTTTTTTTTTTTTTTTTTTTTTTTTTTTTTTTTTTTTTTTTTTTTTTTTTTTTTTTTAACAAATTCTGCTCTCAGAAATGTGTCTAGTGCGATATTTCGCGTAAAGTATAAGGCCTAACCAATTTTGGCCAAAAAGTGACTTATAGAATGTACTTCCTTAAGCGTCGATAAAATACCTTTATTATTTTAAGATTTTATTGTATTTATTACTGTACCTATTAGTTATTCTTAAGGTACTTTGTTCCAGAAATTATTTTTCTATTTGATGCCTTCAGTATTGGTTATAAACAGCAGTCAAACAACAGTCCATTTCTTAAAACGATGATAAATGTTTTAATTTTTTCTTTACAAACATAAACCCTCAAGAATAATGATGAGAATGTATTGCTCATATTCGAAAGAAAAATACCTAAAAGAATATTTGGTCAACAGAAGTAAGGCATAATAAGGGAAAGAAGGAAAGTAGAGAGAGATATGAAATGTTTGTTGAATACAACGATATGAGTATTAATAAAAATGAAAAAATGGAATGGGCAGAGAGAGAGCAAAAGAAGAATCCTTGTGACTCCACCCAACAAAAAAAGCAGGAAGATCAAAGCTTAAATGAATAGGTGGCTTCCAGGAATGAGTGATCCGTTCATTAGACTTACCTGAATATATTGTACGAAGAGAATTTAAATAGTAACGTGGGACAGTTATGTGCAAACGTATTCCTTGGAAACCATTGAATGATTCAATGCAATTGAGAACACCGTTATGTTTGATTTGAACTTCTTCAGAAGACCTTTATTTAAAGACACCGAATATAGTGTTGTCAGATCATTCAAGTTATTGTCCTTATTCTTGAAATAGACGGATAAGAGGTAATAGATTAAGGTTGAGTTTAGATTCGGCTCATCGTTCATTGGTAGAGTAATGTGGGGTGGAATTTTCACAGCGCAAAATACAAAAATCTATGGATTCCTCCAATCTTATCTTAATTTTGATTCGGAAGAGATAGAATTTATTAATGAGTGGGCCATTCTTTTTAAATCATGTAATGCCAATAACTACCACAGGCGGTAAGTGTCGTTTTTCAAAATCTCAATAATATGTACTTACAAACTAATGTGGTCAGGTCAGCTCAGGAGTTTTACGGTGGACGCGTGAAAAGAGGAATGCACAAGTGTAAGACGGAAGGCCAAACAATTCAGTCTTTTTAAATCTGACAGGAGCTATTAGCTATATTAGAGGCGGGAGAGGATTCGAATAGATAGATCCAGGGAAACTAGATATGAGTCAGGCTTCGAAACCAGAGGAGGAACAATCCAGAATTAAAACGCAATTTATTTTTATAAATTAGAAGAATTTCATTTTAGATTTTTCCTTCATACTTATAGTGATGAATCAAGGAAAATGTTTGGTATTAACCAGGAAAGAATTTATAACTAAAATAATTTTATTTGACAGCAGCGAGTTTTCTAAATGTGGAGCAGTATAATACTACAGTATAAAATATACAATAATACTATTAAAAAAAAATATATTTAAAGATTAATTTTTTTTTGATTTTGAACTGATTTTGAAATGATTTTCATAACTTTTTTTAAAAGCTTTTTTGAATATGTTTTAAAAAATTACATTCAACGGCAATACATAATTGAATTATGAAGAGCATAATAATTTCATATTTACACAGCAATGATAAATCAAAGACAAATAAATGAGAGATAAAAATAAACAAAAAAAAATCCAATAGATGTACAAAAACTAAAAAAATATGAATAATATTAGTTTAAAACAATGAAAAAAACTCATAAGGATAAAGGTTTTTGTGATGGAGAGGAAAAGGTAGGAAAGCATGTAGGAGGGAGATGAGAGAAATCAGAAGGATGTAGGCGGAAACGGAAAAAAAATGCCAAGAAATGATACCGTCTATCTCTTACTTGGTGGACAGTAGATTAAAAAAATCCATTTTTCCCTGACTGGAAAAAGAACGATAGGTCATGGATATGTCTATCTACAATCAACTGCTTTTACAATTTCCATTTTAGAATTTTAAGTATCAAATTACTTCAGTTAATAATTAAATTAAATTAATCAGTATTCATAATTCGAAATGACCAAAATTGAGAGGAAGTAGGATTTCCAAACGTGTCTTTTTTGATTCAAACCAATACATCTCCTAAACGGTAGGTTCTGGTGACAAATACTATATAACTAAAATTCCTTTCCATTAAATTTCTTACAGGAAACTGTCAACAAATTTTCGATTCGAGTAACATCTACAGAGCTAGAGCGTGTTAAAATGTTACATTTTTGAGAGTGAAAAAAATTTTACTCAAAAAAGTATAGACCCCCAGCCAAAAGATTAGTCATGTAAAAAAAAGAACACTAAAACACAATCATACTGATCATATTAATATTACCACCAAAATAATTTAAAAAACTCTTTGAAATGATAAGTCTTTGAAAATCGACGTTTATTAGCTATTCTCCTCGAAGTTTTATTCTTAGCTATATTGGTTATACAGTGTCTACTAATATTATTATTATTATTTAGAATTAAATTTGGATGTACCATTATTATGTACATTTTGTTTTATTTACAACGATTTCTTTATTTATGAGTCATTTAATAAAGGAACTTTGCTCCTCAAGAAACTTTGATATTTCAGTGAGTGGATTGGATTGAGCCTAGAGGTTAAAAGACCGGAAGGCCAATGTCTTACATTTGAATTTCAAACGAAGGAAAGGATTTCTACAGACACTGCTACCCCGAAATTAGAACATTTATATGCCAGCAGCTCCCAAAATAAGTAATTTCCTATCATGATATTGTTTTATTATTTATCAGGGTATTGTATCAAAAGAAAATGAAAAGACATTGTCTATTAAATATTCAGTTCGAATAAGAAACTTCGCAGGTTATTGTTGAATAATTATGTAAAGGAATTCCTCAGTTCATGTCACATGTTATAAAAACAAGACTGTGATTTAAGCACTGGCATATATTTCGAGTTGTCAATTACTAGAAGGCTTCTCTCATTCTTATAAACAACTGTAGTTTAATTATTATAAGGTACCCTTTTTTCAGTTTATGAGCTACAATTTCAATATGGTTGTAGTTAGTATTAATGAGCTATATTTTACAATATTGATGCAATAAATTATGTAAAATTCAAATTGGAATGTTTACAGTTGTCTCTAGAGTAATCGCCTCTGAAATGTAATATATAATTCTTAGAAACTATTGTATTTCCCAAGCTTAGCTTTTAGAGTTTTTTTTTCTTAAAGGGTACAAATATTATTAATTTTAAGTTTGGCTTGCATTAATTTTTATAAAAAATGAGAATTACAATTCTATGCTAAATAGTGATGCAATGAATATTTCTCAAATATCATTTTTTTAAAATTATTCTTAGAGAGATGATCTAATTTATAATAATTACAAAATTTGGTATCACATTTCTAGGAATCGATTCTGGATCATCGATTCTTTTTCTTGAATTGATTGAGTCAAGTTCCGACAAATATCCAGTAAAAAAGTGAATTAAAAATTACTGCTTTTCATTATAATGTCTATGATATTTCTACGGAAGGAGTGGCCAAGAATACACTTCGTGTGTTGAAAATAGTTCCTGGGAGATCGGAAAATATGATTTTTTTGTTTCTTATGTAAAGCATATGTAAGCAAAAATTGTTTATTACTAATATAAGTATTTATCTTCTTTATTCTATCGCATTATGAGGTGCCTTCCGGTAGAGTCTGATCCAAAGGTCCCAATCCTTTGCCGTCTGATTCCTCCTTCTCCTTTCCTTTCCTTTCAAATGCCTTTCTCAATCCTTCTTCCCAAGTATTCCTCTAAGTCTTGTCTCCTCAGCGACAGCTTTACATATAATCTTTGTCCAGCGATTTTCTGTCATACTGTCAGATCAACTTAGGTGATTTTCTTCTTCTATTACCTCGAATTTTACATATAGCTGCTCTGATCGTGGTGTACCTCACTCTGCCTTTGCTTGTCTCCCCTTTGACTTTCCTTTGGCATCCCTTTGTCATAGCTCACAACTAGCTTTTTTGTGACCGTTCATGACTTAATGGCATAAGTCTATATAGGAAGGAGCATGCTATTGTGAACGTATACATGTGAATATATGTAATATATTTATAGTATATAACATATATACAATATTATACATTATATAAGTACATTTGAGTACAATTGAACAATTGTTTGAATCTATGAACCTATGACGTTTACTGTCCCTTATAGAAACCCTTATAAAAATTGTATTTATCGACAATAATTTTTATTGAGTTAGTATTATAATCTACATCAAATGTAGGCAGTATGAAATATGGATGCATTTATGACCACATTTACACAAATGTTACTAGAAAAGATAAATGAAGACGAAGAAAGAAAAAAGAAACAGACAAAGAACTATACAATATGGAGAGACAAGCCAGGTTCAAAGTGATCGCAGCAGCTGCGTCAACGGTGTATAAAGTGGACATTAATCATACAACATAAACAATTTTTAGAATTATATCGTGACATTGTGATTATCTAAAATGCGTCATGACCTAGTAACGAGTAAAAATAAAACGATTATACAAAAGATTCTTCTGCTCTGGTGACGATCAGATGATATTTTGGGGTCCACCAAGTTGCTAACTGCTTACTTAATAAAGTCATTAATTAAACGTTAATATTATATAAAGGGCCACCCCCTCCATCCCTCACCTCCGCCCCCACCCCCTGTCGATTTTTAAAGAAAATTAGCCTAAAGGGGAAGAACGACTTAATTAACCAACCCGCTAGGAAAAAAAAAAAAAATTGTAAAGCTAGCCTCAACAATTTGGAAGAGTACACTGGCCACTTGTGCACCGGAGTGGATTTAATTTCGGATATTAAAAGTCAACAGGCGAAATAACGAAAAGTATAAACCTCGGCCGAGGAAAAAGAGAAAATAAGAAAAAAAAAAGTGAAGAGTTGAGGTATTTAAATGAAAGCGTTACAGAATAGACAAATCCTTAAAAATAGAAGTATTTCGTATTTTCATTCCAAACAAAAACGTTTTATAATTATATAATATAATAACAGTTTCTGAAATATTTCAGTTAATTTTTACTACCTAAGTGCGGCTTTTCAAATATTTAATACTATCAACGTCTTTCGTAAATGAAAAATATATATTCTAATTTTATTATCATAGTCATCCTATAATTAATATAAATTTAAATAAATAAATTTAATTTAAATATCACAAGCTACCTCACTCAATTAATAAGGTAATTTACAATATAAATATATTATAATGTTATAATTTAAATCATTATTATATAATAATCCTCAATGAGTGATGAGGATGAAAATTAATATACATTTTTTATAATAAAATAAAAAATAAAAATAAACAACATAAGAAATAAAATGAACTGTAATACACGATAACATAAAATAATGTTGAATCGGATTCATCAAAGCTATCAGTAAATAAAAAGTGTTGACCTCGTTTTAATTTTATCCTAGAGGTATATAATAAATTTTTTTTATTTAATAGAGTATCAATATTGCAATGTGGAAAGCTGAAAACTTATCTTGAAAATAAAATTTAGTACATGTTTCACACATAATGGAAGAATGAACTGGGTAGAGTAGTATAAAAATCACTCCACCGAGTTTATACCGGGCAACTTTAAGCCCTATGAGTCTATGATCCCTATCAGACTATAAATTTGGAATATAGAGAAATGAGGAGAGGGTATTGGAATCGATAAGCCCCTGATTTATTTATTTATTTTTTGGGAGTTTATATTAACAATAAATTTAATGAAAATTAAGATCTGAACCATTAACACTTAAACAGTATCTTGGGTTTAGTAGAATAATAGAATAGATGTATAAAACGGAGATCTTGATTTTTGAACTCACAATCAGTATTTTACTGAACTTTAGGTGGAATATCGTGATTAAGAAGTGTTTGACCGTCTTGACTCTTAAAAATTAATATTTTATTCAGTTTAAAACACAAACATTTTGAACGAACTTTTCAGTTTAGTCTCAGTTTGTATTATTTATTTACTAGTCAAAACTATCTGTAACGGGTCTTCAAATAATAATACACATAGCAAAAGTTATTATACTACTCTTAGCTTTGTTTTTGTATATGGGTTGATAAAATATTAACCACATGATTTCTAAACCCCGCTTGTGTTCCCACACCTCGAGTCATGTTTTCGACGTCTGAGATTTACGGCTGTGGCTCCAAAACAGCCCCAGTTTTTTATTTATTTTCCCTCTCAAGAGCCAGAGATGAATCGTAGCCCATATAAAGCAGAATTAATTTTCATTAATTTTTATCAGTTACGATTTAATCGATTTTTTACACAAAAACATTAAAGTCTAGCTGACTGTGGCTATGTATGATAACCACTATTAGTTGGTAATCATAAATAGGGTAGGTCCTTATGAGTTAATATCAAAATGATGTTCATAAAGTTTTTTAGAATAGGTACAAAAATTGAATTAATTAATCATTTAGGGAACTCCATAAAGTCCTGCAGCGTCCTTGGCCTGAATAGGAAGGGACAAGAGTCAGATCACGTCACCAAGCCCCGCACGTAACATCTTCCGACTTTTTCTTACCACGGCAAGATACCATCAATTTTCTTTCTTCCTCATCATCATTACTTTTCGAGATCCTTCTTAAGGTTGAGGGATATATCGAAGTTTTTAGAAATATTACAAGGTAGCATTTTTTAAATCTGAAAATTTGAACTTTTATAGTTGTAATTTATTACTGACAAAGGGACGTTTTGAGTTGAAACTCAGGTTTGAAAGCCGATTTTTGTGTGGTTAGTAGGGACCTATAATAGTGCAAAACTAGAGTTATAGCCGCTAATGAGCATTAGGAGCCGAGAAAAAAAATATGAAAATTACGTTTTATTTTTTTTCTCAGCTCTCAGTCAAGATATAGAAACGATTCTTTCACATTTAATTGCAGCTATGTGTGCTGTTTGATATAAAAATATTTCAACCATGCTCAAGACCCTACCCGGCTTAAGGGTGCTCAAAAACACACAAAAAAAAAATGACAAAATTCCAAGGAAATCCGCTTTAAATTAGTAGACATTATTTTTCATGAACAACTGACCTCAAATCCCGATTTAACGCACCATAAAACCATTTTAAATGAAATTTTATCAACACCAAAAATATTGATATGGGTGAGGACAATTTTTAAACTAAAAACTGATATTATTTTTAGAATCCTCATCTCAAAAAACTAAATTTTGTCGAAATAAAAAAAAAATGTTTTTACCTTAAAAATTTTGTAGGATTTTAGAAAGGATTTTTGATTTTTTTGCCAATTTCTAAAAAATTATTTTGTCACCGATCAAACCAAATTTCAAGAAGGATAAAACTGCATAGTTTAGCCAAAATCCGGAGTTTTTGCGGACTTGTTCCAAGTTTTTGTCCTCTAACTGGCGTAAACCCAAAAAATGGATAAAAAGTAAATGTACGCGGATTCTTGTGATGCTGTTACTATTGTAATCGGTTCAGCAGTTTTTCCGGTAAATTGTTAATGAAATCTCAACTTCAAAATTTTAAGCTCCTTCGAAATATATATATATATATATATATATATATATATATATATATATATATATATATATATATATATATATATATATAGTTAGGTTATTTAGGTTCAATCAATAAATAAAACAACTATTTTGGCGACGTTTCGAGACTATATTGTTCTCATAATCATGCCAATGTTACTAGTGGGTATGAATAGACTAACAATTCTAGTACACAACTAACATATAGTACAATATAGTCTCGAAACGTCGCCAAAATAGTTGTTTTATTTATTGACTGAACCTCAATAACCTACTAAACATTTAATAGTAACAGTAGAAAAAAAAAATATACAGGGTGAGTATCTCTTAGTGTAAAAAAAAATTGGGCGAAACTAGATCAAAAATGTAGCAACATGCCGCAAACCTCACCTTTCTATTCCAATCTGTTGCAGATATACGATAAATCACAGACTTTTTTGAGGAAACCACGTTTTTTTTCTATAAAAGGTGTAATATCTCCATTAAATTTAGCATCAAATCTTCTATAATAGCTGAGTACCTGTAACCTTGAATTTTACAAACTTGGTATCTAAAGAATCAGGGGAAGGCATTTCTACATATCCATGTATATCGTTGGTTTATATTTGTAATGCTTTCGAATAATGCTGAGGGGCACCATGGTCTTGGAAAATCATATTTTACCAAACTTCAGGTGGAATATCGTGACGAAGTTGTGGTAGGGTATTTGGTAACAAATCTTAGTTATCGCATAATTCAATCTGTTGGGCAAACTATGATTTTTTAACACTATTCGGCAGCAATACAAAGATGAATAAACTAACGATACTCCACATAGAACGGTACAAATGTCTTCCCCTGTAAAAACACACTCATCAGCCCACAACATTCACGTCAAAAAGTAGTATTCTTCTACACAATCTGTATTCTGAAGCTAACGGCAAAATTGAAGTCTTTATTCATTATCATTGGATTTTAAACATTACATTGAAAATCTTAAAATAAATCCTAAATAATAATAATAAATAGATAAATGTAATAACATAAGATCCTCTGATCTGGTGTCGCTCTATTGACAGTTTTTCTTTATTTTCTATTGAAGAATAATTTTTTTCTTTGCTTTTTATTCCAATGAAGAGTTTATTATGTTTAAAATGCACATTTACATTAAGGGACTGTTAAAATGTTTTATTTACACAAGTAAATAACTTGTATGCCAAATGAGAACACCATGTTTTTTCGGTTTCAAAAGTGAATTTATCCATGAAATTGAAAAAAAAAATCATTACATTTAACATATCAATCAAAAGCTGATTAAACTTACAAGTATTTGTGAAATTTGAAATTTTGTGGATAGTTTTATCGAAAAACGGTGAGCGTTGAAGTAATATAAGACATTGTGACTTCCCCAAATAAGGTGAAGATCAACTGTTCTTAAGATACCAAGTTTGTAAAATTCAAGGTTATAGGTACTCAGCTATTATAGAAAACTTAATGCTAAATCCGAAAGTGTGGTCAAAATTTGAAAAATATTTAAACAAAATGGAGATATTACACCTTTTATAAAAAAAAAACGTGGTTTCCTCAAAAAAGTCTTTGATTTATCGTATATCAAATTATTTTTTGATTTTGATAAAATTTTACATATGAGGGTAATATGGTGCGTTAAATCAAGATTTAAGGTTAGTTGTTCATTAAAAAAAAATCCACTAATTTACAGCGGATTTCCATGGAATTTTGTTATTGTTTTGGAGTTATTGAGCACCCTAAAGCCGGGTAGGGTCTTGATCATAACAGAAGTATTTTTATATCAAATAACATACATAACTGCATTTAAACGTGAAAAAGTCATTCCTCTATCTTGATTGAGAGCTGAGAAAAAAAAATGAAAATCATGTTTTATTTTTTTGGCTCCTAATGCTCATTAGCGGCTATAACTCTAGTTTTGCACTAGTATTGGCCCCTACTACCGACAAAAATATCGGCATTCAAATCTGTGAGTTACTACTCAAAACTTCCCCTTGTGAGTTTATTCACAACTAATAAAATCAAGTTTCCCAAATCAATTGCATTAACTCATCAAACTTTTCAGTTATTGAAGTAAAACTCAACAATTTAAATTTTAAAAATGTTTTTAATGTAACTGTGTTTTAAACCCATACCAATAAAAGTATAGTTGACTGTTAAAATGAATGGAGAAGAAAATAATCAGGGATGCAGTCAATGAAGAACACCACGTCTAAGTAGAAATACCTTAATGCGTGCCAACGTTTCGACCTGCCTTGCAGGTCTTCTTCAGGATCACTGAACCATACTGGAGAGGAGACGAGCGATGAAACGTTGGCACGCATTAAAGTATTTCTACTTCGACGCAGTGTTCCTCTTTGACTGCATCCCTGATTATGTTCTTCTCCAAACCAATATCTTTTAACTTTACAATAGAAAATATTTGATGTGATATTCAACGTGCCTACTTCTCATATCACCTTATAACAATGTGGGAATCCTAACCCATTTCGGAAATAGACAGGAGTTGGGCCATATTAGATAGTTTTAGTTTTATAGTTGTATCAATCCCTAACTTTATGATACTCTGGGTAACCTCTTAGGTCACATAGAAATTGATAACTCCTTTAACCGTCTTAGGTACTAATAAACCAGGTGTGATGGTTAGACCATTTAGGGCAGGAGAGATGGTTATAGAAACGGCTGGAAAAATATACTCGTGCTCTTGTTTGTCAGTCCGTTTGACAATATCATCCCCCGATGACACCTCACCGATCCAAGACCATGGCCTTTTACCGACGACGGAGTAACTATCCCCTGGGGATGTTAGGTATATATTTATAAGTATAGAGGTGTTTTTAATTAATTTTTTTTTTATAATAGCGAAATATTAATTATAGCTTTGGTAAATAAATTGTATATATTCAAGAAATAAAGAGGTTAGTCCTATCTAATCATATAATCTGAATCATTTTCTTATTCATAGAATGAGTTATTTTATAAAATGAAAACGAAAAAATAAAATTAAAAAAAGTAGTTTTCTTTATTTATAGCTACTTGAAATCAATGACTCGAATCCTATAAACAGATAATATCGACAAAGAAAAAAAGTCTTTATTTAAAAGAATTATCTTAAACTTGGAGAAACTCATTGAAATCTTTTAAAGGATAACATTCAGTTACCTCTCCTAATACAATTCCTTGAAATTCCACTGGAAAATATGTTCTATGGCCGGGAGCAGACTGAGTTATGAAGCTGTTAATGTACAAGGCACTTTATCACATTCCACATTTTGTCTCCATTTATAAAAAAACACGTCTTTATAACTTTTATACACAATGAGGGGTGGGGGCAGGTTATTCAGAAGCGCCCTATGAAAGTGTAAGGGCGCAATTTATGGAGAGATCTTCTGCCAACTTTTGTTAGGTAGGGCTTCTTTATTTTCTTCTTAAGGGTTCTTCTTTTGGAGCGAGGATGCTAAGTTAGCTCAGAAAAAGTATTAAAAAAAGTAGTGTCTCAGTTCGAAGAAGCAGGCATTCAGGTAAGTGGGGAGGCGTGGTCATTCGTTTTGCAGCAAAGTGTATTTCGTTTTTTTGAATATTTTCATTTTTTTGTTGTTTTGGTGGTCTTGATCCATTTGCAACAGTTCAATAAAATTTTTTTTACAAATAATATTTTTTTCCATTTTATTTTAGAGAAAAAAAATTGTAAACTAACATAATGTGATTAGAAATATTTAAATTTATCACATTAGTTGATTGGAGATTGATGAATTATTTGCCACTTAAATGATACTTGGGTTAGTAGAAGACATAAAATTTCAAATGTGAAACATTTATCTTAAGTTTTAAAAACTTACAAACATTTTACACATAAGAAATTTAGTATACAGTTCATATGTATTATAATTATGTAAATATGTAACAGATGTAGCAGATACCTAAACATTCCATTATTTTATTTTAAACAATTTTCAACAGTACAAAATATACAACAATTAAATTTGAGGATAATAATTACAATGATATGTACATAACATCTGAAGAACTACTAACAACAAGCACGTCAATGAAAGTTTCAGATTAGAGGTATCTTGGCCATCTTCTTTTCAGACGCTTCAGAGAGAATCGAGTGTGAAGAAAGTTGAGAGACTAATGAATTCGAGTGGGAATGGAGTTTACTACGAAAGGATAGATATCTGGTTCGAGCTTATTGTGCAACATATGGAACAATAAGTTCTTCATAGACAAATTTATCTGTGAAAAAGTGAGGAAAATTAAGGATGACATTCATTAACATTCTAATCATAAGCGATTTGGTATAAAGATGCAGCAGATTCGGGGGAGTTAATTATTCCATTCCTTAAATGATCATATGATCGCTCCATTTTTTGTGAACGAAAGAATTTATATTAGTCTCTTCTTTGTTTTGGTGGGTACCAACATGTATTTAATATCTTGTTGTATATTTTTACCTGAGTATAATAAATTAAATATGTATATGTGATGTTCCGAATGCTTATCTCATTAAAATTAAAGATATATGTTTGATATTAGGAATAACTGTTCTAGTAAATTAACTTTCACGGCAATCGATTCATCAATTTCTATCAATTCATTCAATTTATTCATCAATTTCTGTCCCTCTATACTATCAGGTTTTCGTCAACTGACATTCATCTATCATGTCAAATAATCTCTTCGGTAAGGATGTTTCGTACGAAATCTGAAGGAAAATTCCTCAAACTATAAAATTTTACATTTACGTCCAAGTCTGTTTTTTAAATAAACTTCATGTAAATTTTAATTTGTACAGTTTATGAAATTAATAGTACGAAATTCAAGGTTTTTTCCAAGACGCGGATCATATTGTGAAGAATGAATGGCCTTGAAATATTATAGCACACAATAATAAATATAAGAAAGTAATTATTAATTTTTGCAAAATAAAATCAATGATCAAATAAATATATTTTTATAATTTAGAATGGATGTAATTGATACAAAAGGTTATACTTATCTATTCGGCGCAGTTCACTCTTTTGAAGCCTAAAGATGTATAAATGGTCTAAAAAGTCTGAACATGTAGTATTAGAAAAGTTTCATTGTTTATTAATTAAAATAATATTAATTGTAAATTACGGGTAAAAAATATAAAAACTTATTATTGCAAGTTGAGTGATTACCTGCTTGTCTAAAAATGTTGTTAGGGTTCGACCAGGGTGCTGGAGTGCCATCGCTGTCACGTTGGCTAAGCGCACTCCCATCACATACCTCCATCGTTCTGAAACAAATAAATATATCAATAAAAGGTAAGAATAATAAATTTTTGTAAATGAAAGTAAATGTTTTTTTGCGTACGTTAGGGTATCATCAAAAAATATAAATAACCAAAACAATGATAATTATTAGTAATAATTATTATTGTTTTGGATATTTATATTTATAGTCATGATTTATTACCATTAAAATATTAATTTTTATATATATTTTTAATAATTCACATAAACATATAAAAATTTGTATTAGATTAGATGTAATATATATAGATGTAATGTATATGTATGAGGCAGGGTCTGGACTTCCACCGATTTTTTGAGAGTTAACAAGGAAACCTTTGATTTTTTTTTAATAACTTATATTTTTGTGTGCAATGAGTTTATTGAAATTTTATTAAATAACGAAATATTCTTTTTTAAATCGTATATTGTTGGAAAAAGAAGTTTTTATTAAAATGGTGTGTTCTTGTTAGAGGTACAACTTTTTATTCATATATGTGTTTATGGCTTCATTTTACTTTTTCCTTAAATTATGCTTACTAAAACACGCCTCTGAATTCATGTAAATATTTAGAATTTTTTTTTATTTAATGTCCATTTCAAAGTAAACTCTTATATGTATAAAATAAATTTCTCAAGTAGCTTATTAAAAATTAAACTAAGGTTGTATGGACTTCCAAGGTAAATGGGGAAGTCCTTTTTGCAGAAGGAAAGGCTAGTCCTGACTAAATTCTCGAGATAGGAGAATTTTCACGAGGAAGCCCCGTCGCAAAATAACGAGGTTATCAAAGCGTCTCCGCTTTTTACTGGAGCATACTCTGAGCGAGCTCAAAGAAAAGTTTATTCATTCATGAGTGGGCACATCCTATTTTCCGTTAAATGGAATATTGTCCTTATACGTCAGACTTTAAATTTTTCAAATGGTTTAACGTCAACTGCTAATAAGTAATAAATTTTAATTTGAAACAAGGATTTGGCAAAAATATCTCGATTTAATATGACCTTAACTGGAATCTTATCCTTAACCCTCCAATCTCCTGTCTCTACAGTTTGTTGATCTCTAATCCGACAAAGGGATATTAGTAGTTTAGATTCCTACTAATTGTAAGTGTTAGTTTGATGCTTAAATGTTTTGTGTACATGTGATGCTTCACAAGTAATCGCTTGAGGATGATGGTATAGACGGATCAATACAATAAGGATTAGTGAATTAATTATCACTTCTTGGAAGCAGAATTAATTGGGATTTTTCATTTAAGACAAGAAATTAAATATGCTGGTTTTCATCCAAGGAGGTACAATGTACAATAAAAAGGACTTCTGAAAAATATGGAGACAAAGAGTAGACTTAATTATAACAGACGAAAGGGTCAGCAAGTATATAATTCAGCAATAACAAATAATATAATAATATATAAAAAAAGAATTGTTCTATCCTAATTTTTTTCGATTGTAACGGAAAAAAACCAACGAGTTACAGGTAAACCCGGAAAAAATTAACCGATACACCTGCTGACCCCTTCGCCTGTTCTCATTTTGTCTTTTCAAGGTCATGATATCTTCTAGAAGTGTTTTTCATTTTTACTCTTTAGGTGAGGACTACCATACTTGTTTCTTTGTCTTTTAAAAAAATTGTTTAATTTTTTTTTTAATGCACTAATCCTAACTTTTCAATACCATTCACCAATCCTAACTTTCAAATTTGTTATTCTCCTTAGGTATTAACAGATAACCTTTTCAACTTCATTTCACCGGTTCCTTTTTTGTGAATGTTCAAAGACACCTTGTGATGATGCATAACCTTACTCTTTTAGGATTCTGTTTCAGATCACAAAAAATAAAGGAAGGGAATATTGAACACAGAAAATAGAGCCTTCAAACGATGAAAGGTATTGTTATTGTTAAAAATAGTAAAAAGATCGATTAAGACATGTGAACACTTATGAACACTCAAGTTTGTTATAATAATACTGCCCGCATGAAGTTGCAAAAACGAAATGATGTAGAAATACAATTATGGGTAATGATCTAGAAGATTTTCATGATTGTGTTGCTGTGAAAGGTTTCGGAGAATTTGAAAGGTGTAATGCAGTTCATTCCTTGCAACATTCCTTGCTATGGGCCCAAGTGGATAGTGTTTATGCTGGAAAGGTTCTGTAAGCCGGTAATTTAATCGTTAAACAGTTAAATTAAGTACTTTATTTATTCTAATTGATGTATTATTTAAATCTTCATGTATTATTTTATAATTTTTGTGTTTAATTTGCTATCTCTTTTTTGTTATATAAGTAATTATCACTAGGTGTAAGAAGTTCAGAAACTGTATTTTTAATTGAGAAAGTCCATGGTTTTTGAAATCTTTTTTCAAAACTTGTTCTTACATTCTACATTACCTAAAAGGGCAACTATAATTACGCTTGACAATATGAATACTATTGTTTAAATACTACATTGCTATAAAAAAAATTATTTGAACACTTTTTTATACCAATATCGGCACCACCAAAACATGCTTAGTTTTCAATAATATTAAAAAATAACCTTTACATCCTTCAATAAAAATACAAATATAAATGTCGAAATGTTAGCGGAATAAGTATTCACAAGGAGCTTTTTGTTGATTTAACTTCGACTTTTTATCAATTCCACATCAAAAGGGTGATATCTCATATTATAGATACCATCACATATCATTTCATATCTTGCTTGACATTGACGAGCTTGTGTGGACAAAGATTTAACTTTTTTTATGTTTTGGATTATCTAAGGAGTTTTTAGTTTATTCGAGAAAATATTAATCCAAAGGATTAGGCGAACATTGGAACATTGGTGTGGAGTTAGAGATTTTTTATGTTGAAATCGATCCTTCGTCTCTTTTAATTATTTTTATTTATTTTATATTTTTAGTAATATCGCACATTAAAAAAAAAAAAAATGCCATTTTTTATTTAAAATATGATGAATAATTTTGATTGTGGCACCTTTGTACCACTGAAAAGACCGATGCCATCAATATGGCCCCTGACCTTAATCAAAAAGCAGGTTTAGTCTTAGAAATTTTTTATTCTATTAAAGAATTTTATAGTGTCGTGTAAAGTTAATTAAATTTAACGTGTAAAGGTTTTACAGTTGCTATTAGAAGTTAGTATACTATAGAAGTATTATAGCTGCAGTAAATTCTAAAGCGTGTTATTATATTTAATATCTGCTGATCAGATGCAGTAACTTCTCAAAGGGACTATTTATGGGATGATAGCTATAGTTAGTACTGTAATAAAAAACAAAACAAATTAAAACCAATTGAGATTTGGTCTTAATCATAAATTGGTTTTGTTTTCTTTTTTAAAAATGATTTATCTTGCTGATTTATGATTGCTTATTGATATTTTTTCGACATAAAATAGGTTTTGTTTTCTTATTCATACATTCCAAATATAAACTCATTCAGATCATATTTTGTTGTTCTCATTATTTATTTTTATTTCATTGCTATAGAAATTCTCATTTTCATTTTTCTTTGGGGAATCTTAATTAATTTTATGATAATATTCCACTGATCCCCGTTGAACAGTTTCGCTACCAAGGACTCCACCTATACCAACTTCTGATATGTATTAACGTTATATATTTTAAATTAACAACTTGAATATTTCCGAGATACCTGGTAAGCTACCAGCTTTACAGCTCTTGATACGAGATCAGGGAATCGGCAACACTTCTAGGAAGCAGACGCAGCTTTTTTTGGTACCCATCTCTTATTCGTAATATTCTGGGTAACACTTATATCCTTAAGCAATTTACAGCTTCTTACTACTAAGAAGGCACTGGGTGTGTTGGTGTCAGACCCAAAGTGGGGACGATGCTTTAAGAAGGGTCGCAAAAATATTTTCGGGGTCTTGTACCTTGTTTCTGGAGGTTTTATCTGGTCTTGTTCCTACTTAGTCCAGCCTGACCTGAAGTGACCTATTTTACTTCTCTAGCTGTTACCGCTCTTACCATGATGTTGCTGAGTCGACTTCGTCATCTCCTGATGATACCCCACCGATCTGAAACCAAGACTTCCGCCGAATACACCTTACCCACATCATAGCATTTATATAAGTAATCAGGATAATTTTAGATTAATTTTGATTTGTTAATAAGTAAGATACTAGATTAAGAAATGATGCTTTCTTCTAGTTTGTAGCTTTATATTTCAACCTTATGTGAATTTACAGTGCTTTGAATTTGAATTACTTTTAATGACACTCACACATTCCAATAGATTATTTCTTCTTTATAATTTACATACCTCAGTTATTTGGCCCCACGAAAATCCCATGCAGAAGAAGTTATACATTTAATTAACGATTTTTAAAATTATTTATAATTTGTCAGGCAATTAGGTACTGGCTGGCATCCCTATAGATTTATACTGATCCGGACCCGACAGAAAGCGATAGCACGTCTCACTTGAAATCCACACACGAGACTTAAACGACAAGAAACTGTTTTGTTTTCGGCTTCTCAAACATTTACTGTACAGATGATTGAATCTCCCAATTAATTACCAAAGACTTTACATGTAATTAGACACATTGGAACATACGGAGTTAAATTCACACAATCCAAAATCCTCCGTGAATTCCCCTAATTAGTTAACAAATAGAAATATCCATTACGATCTAAATGTCCCATTTATTGCAGATTTGGGCCAAACAAGAACAAGTCCCCCAACATGCTTCCTACTCGATTCCCAATAATCCTCCGAAGCGTCTGAAAAGAAGATGGCCAAAGGACGTTTTAAACTTCACAAGTTATAAACATGTCATTGTAATAATTTTCACAATACATACTTGTATATTTTGTATAAGTTGGAAATATTAATAAAGTATAAGTATAAAAAAAATAATAAGAGCCAGAAATATATAAGTATTTATTTCTCTGATTTCCATCTAGTTTTCTCCCGATTTGAGATAGGTAGCCAAATGGGATATTATAATTTTCCTGGATGTATTCTCTTCTTGTATTCTTGGATAATTCAAGTTGGCACTAGAAATGTTTTTCTATTTTAGGAAAAAATAACAGGAATGTATTATCATCAACTTTTTAATAGACATCGAAGGTATTTGACTAGCTTAAAAAAAGTAAAACATAACCATGATTTTCCCAGAATGTATTTTATATATTCCAACATCTCTTTTCCTTGATCCTTAATCTCAGTTCAATTTTAGTTACTAGACATATTTCTAATCCATTATATAACGTTTGTTTAATTTTTTATAAATCCAGTTTTTGTTATTTTTCATTTCTCAAAATTGGATTGGTTATGATAATAAATCTGATTAGAGCATCGAAAAATTGGTGGATCAATTGATTATTTTTGAACTAATACAAATACTTTTTTCCACAATATTTAAATATATAATAATAAAAATAACTCAATGTTTAGAAGAAAGGGAATGACTGCGGACCTTCAAAAATCGCCTATAGGAGGAGTAAATATGTTCAGGTTTCTCATGAACTACGTTTCTCATGATCTGAAAATACGGGAATTTAGAAGCCTTCCTAGAAAAGCGACGGTGCCATATTCAAGGAATAATATTTCGCAGCAAGCCCTAAGCCCTAAGAATCAGTAACATAATTAGTATACATATTTGGCATAGGCACCTAATGTATGAATAGAAAATAGTTCGAAACTGACTTAAATAATAATTAATAGTTATAAACACATATACTTTTGGATTCGGTAAAACTTTTTCATTTTTTAGTTAATAATCTGTTATATTGATAACTATAACATTTAGAGTTAGAGGGATCTTATTTAAGAAGGGCTCAAACCCTTGGTTTTTTCAATCCTGTCCTCACCAGGAAGATCATAACGTATCCGATTGGTACCTATTTTAATTATACTGTTCCAACGTTAAACTATTGTGAAATGATATTTGATGAAAAGTTTAACGCTAGTTGAATTGATTATTCAATTTATTTTCTTCACCATAGTGCCCATCTCATTTAACGACCAACAGTATGGAAATTCCCCGGATATTTATGGAGTATGGACCATGTTTCCATCTCTTGCTTGATCCTTAGCACTTTCCTCCTTCTTCGGTCCAGTCTATTCTGCCTTCTGCGCTTCCTTCTAGGTAATGAAATCTCTTCCTCTTGCTTTTCTTCTTATTTCTTCTATAAATCAGTTTTGCGAATAAATGATTCCTGATTAGGTGTCTAAACCATCTGAATTTATTTTTTTCTGAGATGGACTCTACTGGCTGTACTTCAAGATTTGATCTAGTAGTTTTACCGTCATATCTTTCTCGTTCTTTTCTGAACTTTCCTCAGATAAATCACCCCTAATGCCTGGATCTGAGGAACTCTCACCTATATCTTTTTCTTCTTTATCACCTCTGTTTTTTTTAAGAAAGCCCTCCGATTTGAATGTAACATTCTTCCATTTGCTAAAAGTCTTAGCGTAATAACACTAATTTAGCCAGGCACCCATATGCTTGAAACTATAGCCTTGTTTAATTTATTATAAATTAACAATTTATCAGAAATGTATGGCCCTTCTGGAATTATAGATGAAAGATAACCTGTAATCAAGTTGACCTGTAATAAGGATAAAACGGAAAGAGATTCCTTTAAAAAAAACTACACAATATAATAAATTTTTAAAAGGACGAAAATTATTTTGTCGAGATGGTCGAGTTCAAATATTTTTTTGCCTTAAAAAAACTTCAGATCAGTGTCCTTTTAAAAACATAAAATGGGAATAGAAAGATAGGGAAAGTGTCATTTAAAAAACATAACAATTTAATCAATTTTCAGAAGTACGACAATTATTTTTTTCGGGAAGAAGAGGCCAAGAATTTTCTTCGGAGGTAAAAAATTGTAAGATTGAGCAGATCCGAAACTGGCATCTTGCAGTGGCTATAAAGGATCCGACATAGTGTGCCTATAGATTGTTATTAACAATTTTAATAATTAACTATACATAACTCATTACAATGATGCTAATATAGGAATAATGTATAAAGTTAATATTCTTAAAGTTAGTTCTTATTATGATAATTGAGAATTTCAGGAAAATATATTGTCCTACACGAACGGAGGGAGTATGGGATATACACATTGGACTCAATTTGTTAATTTGTGGACAGTGGTGAGTTGGGAGGGTTGTAATGGTGCTTCACATGGTAATTAACTTTATTGTCACAGATTAGTTGAGTTGGGATAGTACTTCATGTTTATTACCTTTGAGTTATGACGAGGAAAATAAACTTTGATTAACAAAAGGTTTTAAATTACCTTTTGGGCTTGTAGATTGTTTGCAGTTTGTTACTTCCTTTGTTACCTTGTAATAATTGTATTTCATATTTCATTTCCATTGAATTTATAAGATGTTTATCTATATTTATGGTATTATATAAAAGGACAAACGATTTTTTCTGTGTGATCACTAACCACGGAAAATACTCAACCAATCTGTGCCAAATTTTAAACACGTCATCTTTATAGTTAAAGGTTTAGCAATAATAAAATTTACATATTTTTTGCTAAATTGCTGTTTAATAAAACGATAAATATGTGGTGTGCAGTGAAGCTTAAAAAATTGACCGATAGGTGGCGAGGCATCATTCTACATGAGAGGTTATAATGGTGTTATATAAAGCGTAAAATCGATAATAAAATTTACCTATAAGTAAATAAGGAATGCTAGTACTGATAATAATAATGATTGGTTTTCTCTATTCTAAAGACATGCGTCTGTAAAGAATTCAAGCTAGCAGAAATAAATTGTACCTCTGGTAAAAGTGAAAAGTTGGTCCTAATGCATTGATTACGATTCATTAGTTAAAGAGCTAAAGTTTTTGTAAAGGTAATAATATTAAGACGAAGCTCATTTCCATCGCAGCTAATAAGAATAGGAAAACTTCTTCGGACAAGTTCGCTAATTAGAGATGGAGTGAGTTTTAGCCGAGCCTATCTCTCTCACAACAGATTACATCATCGTCCTATTATCTCTCTTCATGAGCAATGGTTGCATTGTTTCTTCCCAGTCCTTATTTATGTTGTTTTTATGCTTAACTTATTCTATGCCCAATAATTGCTTCTAAAAAAGTATACCATCTAAAACTTATCGTTCTAAGCATCACTTCCTAAAATTACCTATAGATCATATGATGTTGAAAAAAAAAAGAAGCTAATGATAACACAAAAGTTACTTATCAATCCGAACAGTCACAGTCTGCACTTACAAAATTTACAATCACAATATATAGTAAATTATACATTTACAATAATAGTACAAACACAATATCTGGTAACTCTCTGATGATGATTTGAATTGACAGATTAAGATAATTAATATGCAAGAATTAGGTCGCAATGGGCTCTACTTTTGGTTGCTTTGTAATATTTGTAAATTCTATAGATTATAATAACTTTTTTTTTTTTTTTTGAATAACTATTGTTTTATTTAATAAATATTACAAGCTTTCTCTCTAAAGGGCAATGAATAATTTGGATGAAATTGTATCCATTCATAGTATATGAACAATTTTTTTTTTAGAACTTTTATTGAGTAAATATTACAATCTGCCACAAATGTGGGCAATAAGTAATATAGATGGCATATGATTACATTCACACATTATGTACAAAAAGAGGGGGAAAAAAAATTATATATACAAAATAAAATAAATATAAAGATAACAGAAAGAACTTCCTATACATGAACAATATACAAATAAATAAAATGAAATACTAAAATAAGAAAAAAATAAAATATTGAGTAAGTAAAAATAAATAAATAGTAGTAATAAAAAATAAAACAAAATTAAATTATAAGTTTAAAACACAATCGTACTTTATTTACAATACACACTCATCCTAGGGACCCCCAGCCAGACCCCTCCCTCCAATTATGGAGGGACAAGCCAGGCATAGAGAGGTCCCAGCTCTTCTCTCTCAGCTGCGTCACTGGTGTAAAAATCCCAGTGGAGGCTGAGTGAGAGCGCTATAGTACATTCACGCCGGACATGAGTGGAGAAGCTGGTCATTGCCAGAACTCCATAATAAATAAATTTTACAAAAGATCTCGGGGCCACTGTCGTTTAAGTCTGCGAGGTGGATTATCAGGATGGGTGGAGCTGGATAAAGATCGAGCCAGAGGGTTAGAATGAAATGAAAGGTTGCGACGGAATTTCGAAAATTTAAGAGGTATGAGGTCGAGGACGTGTGGAATATTGAGATCATTATGTAGGGTTTTGTTGGAAACATAGTAAGGAGCATTTACTATAGTTCGGAGGATTTTGGATTGGAAGGATTGAATGCGATTGATATTCGACTTTTTTGCTGTCCCCCATAGTTCAAGTCCATAAGTCCAAATAGGTTTAATGATGGTTTGGTATAGGAGAAGTTTATTTTTAATGGAAAGGTGGGATGTCCTATTTAGTAGTCTATACAATTGACTGAAGCGTCTGTTAAGTTCTTGCCTTTTGAGTCGAGTATGTGGGTTCCATGTAAGTCTTTTGTCTAGGTAGAAACCAAGATATCGAACTGTATCAGCTTTAGGTAGTGGAATACCATTGAAATAGATAAGAGGACTGGGTTTGCGGCGAAGGGTAAAGACAACGTTGGTGCATTTAGATTCATTTACTTTGATCCGCCAGTCATCGCACCAGTCTTCAATCAGGGATAAGTGGGATTGGAGATTATAGAATGCTATTAAGGGATCTGGATGGGATGAAAGGATTGCAGTGTCATCAGCGAATGTCGCTAGGAAAGTATCAGGAGTAGTTGGGATATCTGCAGCATAGAGGATATATAGAACTGGACCGAGAACGCTACCTTGTGGAACACCAGCCTCTATTGAGTAGCAGTTTGAGTATTCTATTCCGCAGCGAACTCGAAAGGAACGGTTAGAGAGGTAGGATTGAAGAACTAGGAATAGTGATTGAGGTAAACGGGTTTTGAGTTTGAAAAGCAAACCGTCATGCCATACCCGGTCAAAGGCTTGTGCTATGTCCAGAAATGCGCCGGAGCAATATTGTTTGCTTTCAAGTGCTGAGGATATGTGGTCAACGACTCTGAGGCCTTGTTGGACGGTGGAATGACTAGTACGGAATCCAAACTGGTGAGAAGGAATATTTTGTGATTCAAGGATGGGTAGGATACGTTTTAGAAGGAGTTTTTCAAAAATTTTTGAAAGGATTGGAAGAAGGCTAATTGGTCTATATGATGAAGGGTTGTTGGGAGGTTTGCCCGGCTTTAAGAAAAGGATAATAATGGAGTGTTTCCATAGCAAAGGGAAATAGGTTGTCCGGAGGATACAGTTGTATAGGTAGGTAAGGAACATGATTGCTTTATGAGGAAGTTGCCGAAGGATCTTTGAGCTGAGGAGATCATATCCAGGGGATTTACAGGGTTTTAATTGTTTTAGAAGGAATTCGACCTCAGAGGGGTTAATTGCTTTAGGAGGTAAGGAGAGAGGAATCGGAGAATCAAGAAATTCATGAACCATTGTTGTGTGATGATGGGGTTAGATTCAGGATGGGGGACAAATATGCTGGAAAGGTGCTGGGCAAATTCTTCGGATCTGTTCTCGTCAGAAGCTGCCCATGTACCATCTTCACGTCGGAGAGGATGGAAGGTAGGTTGGTATTTTAGGATTTTTTTAGTGGTCGACCAGAGGGAATTGTCAGAGGCAGAGAGTGAAGAAACAGGAATTATAGGATTCAGATCTGAAAGTAGCCATGTGTTTTTTAAGGAGTTTAGTAAGGTAATTATAGGATTTCCGATCGTCTGGATGCCTGGATCTTTGCCAAATGGCTCTGGCACGGCGTTTGGATTGGATAATGTCCAGTAGATCTTGGGATAAAGGATTTTTCTTTCGACCTTTGGGAGGGGAACGAGGTGAGGATGCAGCCCAGGCTGCTTGTTGGATTATATTTGTGAAGATATTAGTGGCATTGTCAAGGTCATGGGGAGTTTTTAGGGATATTCTGAGGTCTATGGAGTCGGAAATAGTTTGACGGAAGAGGTTCCAGTCAACAGGCCCTCTTATAAATAATGGGGGAGGAGGTTTCGGGATTGGAGTGACTGAGAGGGTTAAGATTAAAGGGCTGTGATCGGAGGAAAGTTCATCCAGGCTTTCTATAGAGTAATGAAGAGGTCCTATGCCTGAATGTATAAAGAAGTCAAGAAGGTCGGGGTTTCGGTTAGGATCTGTGGGCCAATAGGTAGGAGTTCCGGGAGAAATAAAGGATCTTTGGGAACTAATTGATGACTGCAATGCTCGCCCACGGGAGTTAGTGGTTCTTGAACCCTATTGCTGATGCTTAGCATTTAAGTCACCGCCTAAGAGAAAATGGTGGCCTAGGGAATTAAAAAAGGAGTTAAACTGGGATGTGCAAATTGGTTTATTTGGGGGCAGTAGACCGCTGCAATCGTGACGGGAAAGGAGAGGGTTTTGATGACAACTGCTGTGGATTGTAGGGATTCATTTGCTGGTAAAGGGAATTCATGGTGAGAGAGGGAATGGTGAATGACGATAGTATGAACAATTAAATTAAATAAAAAGAAAATAAATATCCTCTAACTATACAAGATTCAAAATATAGTTAATATTAATATAAAATAAATCAGAAAATAAAAGTATAAAGAATATAAAAAATACTTATAATTGAGAGAAAAAGTATATAGTAATAATAAAATAAATTCCCCAATGTTTTTGGCACACATTTGCCCAAACCTTTGAGATGTTCTTTTAAAAAGTGTTTGTTAAAATAACGCTTATCCTTTCTAAGATCCAACTCTTTGAATTTTTTTTTTGTTTAAAAACGTTTTCTAATTTCATTTCATTTTTTGTTTGGTTTCATCAAGTGTATAAACTTGCCCATGTGTCCTTAGCCTTTAGTCCAGAACTCCAGTAAAATAAATATTAATTACATATTTAATCAGCGAGAGGGGTTATATGGATGTGTGGAACTGGATAATGAATGGGGCAGAGGGTTGTGGTAATTGGGAATGTTTTGATGGACTTTTGAAAATTTGAGGATTACCAGGTCAATGATAAAAGGTATATTGAGGTCATTATGTAAGGTTTTGTTGGAGACACAATCTGGAGCATTTACAATAGTACGAAGGACTTTAGATTGGAAGGAGTTAATGCGTTGGATATTACATGGTTTTGCTGTCCCCCAAAGTTCAAGTACATAGGTCCAAATTGGTTTTGTGATGGTTTTGTATATGAGAAGTTTTCAATGGAAAGATATGACCTCTTTAGAATTCTATACAAATGGCTGAAGAGTCTCCTAAGTTCTTCTCTTTTAATAAAAAATGTTTTAACTATAAATAGAATTTTTCTTGTTAAATTATGCTTTGATAGTCAATTTATGATTATTTGAATATTTCATTTACCGTCTTCAAGAGCCCGGAGATTGAATATTTTTCTCAAATAATGTTGTGATTAAAAAAGGACATGGCTCAATCATATATTCTTTTATGAGGAGGCGGTTTCACTTGGGACCTTTCTGCCAGTTCCCTCTATATTAATTATGCATGGGCCATTTTTGTATGAGCGATTCTCAACCACGTCAAGGCTACTTTTTCCATTCGAGAGTTACAGGTTAAGGTGCTCTAGGGCTCCACAATATTTTTATTTTCTTCAGCTTATTAGGAAGACTTTTATTCCGTGTTCTGCCATTTTTGTTTTATTTCCGTACCATTTGGGAAAAACTAGATAAGTTCATTTAAGCCCACAATAAGATAAATATTTTGAGCAATCTATATTGGAGTGCTACTCATCATGTATAAATAGGTAACTTACAATGGCAATGGTACCCTTTTGTACCATTGACATTAAAACTTGTAAAACTAATTTTACAAGATGTGTAGGACACCAATATCGGTTGCCCAAAGTATTTATCTTATTTTGGATAAAAAAGAACTTGTCTAGTTTTTTTTCCAAGTGATACAGATTCGTTATACGAGAGGACCACTTATTTAAGCTTCATTAGCTGCTTTATCCTCCAGCTTCTTTAGTTATTTTATATCACTTCCCTTAATTTTGATATGACTAGTTACCTTCGACATGTCTATATTCTTGTCATGATTTTAAATCTTTATTAAGTATTCGTGGATTACCATGAAAATTGTTAAGGTGAATTACCATGGTTGTACTCTTCCTATTCGTTTATTTAATTTTTTTTGTTTGCATTAAATTTAACGCCATCCCTATATGTACATAAAAACGAAAATTGTGAGTCGCTTGTTCAAATCCTCTAAAGACAGCAACCAATAGCGGTAAACTTGTTAGTATTGTCGATAATCAAGTGTGGGATGTTACTGGAGTGAACCATCACCATATCAAATCCATACTATTATATAAAAGTACAAGCCATTTTTCGTTTGTGATCACTAAACGCAAAAACCACTGAATTACTCTTTACCAAATTTTAACTACATGATCTTCATCGTTCAAGAAAGGTTTAGCAATAATAAAATTTATATATTTTTTGTTAAACTGCCGTTTAAAAGAAGGATAAATATGTGGTACACAGTGAAGTTTGAATATGGGCCGATAGGTGGTGAGCACCATTTAAGAGAGGTTACAAAGATACAATATTATATAGAGCTAGAAATTGAAAATAAAATTTTCTTAATTCAATTAAATTGGTATCGAAAAAGCTATAAATATTTGGTGTAATGTGTGGATTCCAGCAATGTTTAAAAATCGAATGATATGTGACTAGCGTCGTTCTGAAACAGAGTTTTAGAAAACTTTTGGGCCCATCTGACCCAAATTTTAATTACATCATCTTTATAGTTCAAGGCATGTTCAGCAATAATAAAATATACAATAATGATAATTCAAATGCACAATGTTTAGTGGAACAATCGAGGTTTGCCAAACTGTCATTAGCTTTTAAGGTTAGAAATTAACATCTAACCAGATGAAATCAATAAAATTATTTCTGTCGGATAAAAAATATATATATATATATATATATATATATATATTTTTTTTTTTTTTTTTTTTCTAACCTCCGACTTAATTATAAATACATGCAAAGGAAATTAGGCTATTGGATCTTTTATTGCCTTTCGGCATTTTAAGACTTATTTGTAGCTCTGCCATCTCTGGAGGGTCTTAGTCTGCTGGAGGCAATCCGTCTACATGTCGAGTGCGGAGGATACACTTTGCCGGCGATGGTGGGTCATATCGGGTCAGTCCGTATGGTCTGAACCCCTTCCCTCGGCGAGTACGTACGCTAAGGGGATCGTGCCTTGCCACCTCCCAGGCCTGGGAGGCGGGGCTATGTCCCTGAAGAGAGGGTTGGCACAGTAGCTCAGCCCGTCAAAGAATTTGACGTGCCGGCGACTGATAAAGGCCGGGATCGTGGGCATCCTCAGCTCCTCGAGGATCCGGGTGTTTTTGGACCTCTGAAGGCTGGTGCCGCGGACGATTCGGGATATAACCAATATAACCAAATCAAATGTTTTTTGATATTTTGGATAAAAATATTATCTACGGGCCTTTAGTTGTAAGCACTAATAATGCATTACATTATTAGCAATAGTTTCTTAATGGTATCTGCCCGTTTGGATTACCAACTCATATATTAAATAAAAAATGGATGGATAATTATTCTTTAACGCAATTTTCAAATACCTAATCTGAGCAATTTCAAGATTTTTATCGATAAACAAATGAAACTTCAATAATTAATTCAAATTATCTTATGAGTTCTTTACTCATGAGAGTAGGCGAAGCCGCGAAGGGGGGCTGTAATATATAAATGGGATAAGAGCCGATTAGAGGTCAAGGAATAAGGTCAACAAGAATAAGGGAGTTCATTGATTTTTACTTAGCCCGTATTGAGACACGAGGATTCTGTAATAAAAGCGAACTGCAGTAACACGTGCGACTGAATCGAATTAGGAGGGCATCAGCAGAAGTCATTTGGAGTCGAAGAATTTCATGAGGATCAGAGCGTATCGGGGCTGATGAACCACCAAAGGAATAAAGGAATAAACTACCTTCAGGATATAGTCCTCACAAACTGAAGACGCCTCAAGGAACAATCAGCCGTAGAGAGCGTCTGATTAGGACAATAAAAACTGACTCAGTGTTGTCGTATCGTCTTAAATAAATTGGGGAGACAGAGACAGACGAAGAATACTAAATTTCACGATAAAGAAATAAATTAAATAAATTCATGATAAAGAAATAAATTAATTACTATAGTAAAAAAAAAATCAAATGTTCCCTGACAGGGAAAAACAATAGATAGATATGTCTGTCTATAATCTACTGCTTTTCCCAATTTAGATTTTAGAATTAAAAATGATCTAATTACTTCAATTAATAATCAAATTGAATTAACAATTAATAATTATTAAAATCTCAAATTTGAGAGAAAGTAGGGTTTTTAAACGTTACTTTATTAATTCAATTATTAAAGTAATATTATTAATAGCTCCTAAAAGTAAGTCTTGGCGACAAATGTTATATAACAAAAAATAACTATTAGATTTTTGATCAGGAAACTGTCGTTATATTTTCGATCAGAGCACCACCGACAGAGCTATAGTGTGTCAAAATGTTATAACTGTGAGTTTGAAAAAAATGTTACACATATGAGGGCAAAAATAATAAAAGTTACAACCTGACATTTTTTATTTAAACCAAAATAACTTTTAAACGATAGTTCCTAGCGACAAATGTTATGTGATTATAAGAAATAAAAAAAGTTGAGAAAAAGTAGTTGTTTCAAACGTGACATTTTTGTTTGTTTGTTTGTTTCGTTTAACGTCACTTTATGCTGCTATGGCTAATCGGACGATGCTACGGTGGGAGTCCTAAATTTTGCCTATCCAGGTATAATTAGGATAGGGAAACGAGTACCTGATCGACAGGCTCGGGAATTTTACGTCCGAAGGACGGCATAGCTGAGGATTTTTTACTCCCTTTAAAAAATATACTCGTAACAAAAAATATACGTGACATTTTTTATTCAACCATTATAGCTCCGAAAATGTAGGTTCTAAAGAAAATTGTTTTGTAACAAAAAATATTCTCCATTAAATTTCTGATCAGATGAATGTCGTCAAATCTTTGATTTGAACAACACCATCAAAGCCAGAGTGCGTCAAAAAAGTCTTACCACTTAAATGTCAAAATAATTGACTAATTTGATCTTCATTTTTTGTATAATGTATTATATTTTTATTGTTTTCCCTTCCGTTGTAACCCTGTAGAAGAGGCGTGTATTTGTTAATTAATACACCAGGCTCCATGCATTTTGCATACTACCTGAGCGGGTTTGATCTTCATAATGTCAGATATTTAGTTATACAAAAATTACCCAAGCGAACGGAATAATAACTAATGCAAAACATTCAGACACATTTTTCAATCATTTACGCAGGTTAGTTAGTTTAGAGTTGATATATTTTCTACGAACCTAAAGAGTTTATTAAATTAAGAGTACTTATGTTAGATATCTTATTAATTTAGATACTTGTAACTTACGAATAGGTTTAGTAATTTATATTTAAGTACGAGTATATTTAGTTATTTAATTAATTAAATTAATAACTAATGGAATTTAGAGTAATTATGTTACAATTTTTTTATAATTCAACACACAAATGAAAACAATAACTGACGATTGTACATACATATAACTGCATCAATAACATTTCTCATTGATTTAAAACAAGCTGAGGTCAACTGACAGAGTGAAATAATTTATGTGTTCGCGGTCTCTTCAGTCCTGGGGACTCGATAGCCGAGCGCGTTGAGGCGATTGGATTTATTCATACATTGTATAGTTATTATTGTTTTTTTTAATACTGATTATCATTATTAATTATATTGTGTAGTTATAGTTGAAAAAACCTGTACCACTGCAAACCTATGAACGGTCTTGTGTTTAGTAATCTCGATTTAATGCACTAAAAAACCCTTGTATGTGAAATTTTATGAAAATAAAAAAATATTGATTTTTTTCCCTTTCGAGGACGATAACATTTTGAGATTTCATCAACAACTTCTAACGACTATAAAAAATGTTGTGTTCAACCAATTACAATAGTAATGGCATCACAAGAATTAGAGTACATTCTGCTTTTAATCCATGCATATACCATTGGGTTTACTTCAGATTTTGGTGGACTAAAACTGATTTGAATAAAAAATTCTGAGGTCAACTATAATTTGAGAAATATCAATAAGGAGAAATCTTGCGACCTCCAGATTTGGACTAAACTATACAGTTTTACGGCTTCCAGATGACCTTCGAATTTGGTTTCAATCGGTAGCGAAATATGTGAGATAGCACAAATCATTTACGTTTTTTTCAGAAATTGACAGCAATGTACTGTCACTAAGTCAACGGTTATGAAATGTAGATATGTGTCCGAAATCACGTAATATTAGCTTTTAAATATAATGGATAAAATAAAAAATAAAAACAAGGTATTATACTCTAGAAAAATAAAACATAATTACATAACTAATTAACGAAATGATTTATTCGTATCTGAATTTCATGAATCCAAACATTTTCGGCTAAAGTTTTGATGATTTGAAATTCACGTTCTATTAATATTGAATTCTCGATACTTCACAGAAAACGGTTCTGTTGTTTGGAACATAAAAAAACGTTTTTTGAAACAATAGAATTATTAATAAATAAATAATAGGAATATATGAATCATTTAACACTTTTATGATATTTGAATCCCATTTAAATTGTTAATAATCAGTGATATGAAGTACAGCAATGATAATTAAAATAAATGATAAATTAAAAGAAAAATTATTAAAAAACATAGAATATGATAAAACAGGCAAATAAAAAATTTAAATCCCTTTTATCTTATAAATCCATTTATAAATCTTGAACTAATGGCTCCATAACCTCTCAATATTTAATAGTGCGTTAAGCTGGCTTCATTCCTTTTTATCCAACCGTTCCCAAACAGTGATTATACCTGGAAAACCTCACTCATCTTCACTACAACTCTCGCGAGGAGTCCCCCAGGGATCTTCTCTTTCACCTACCCTATTTACGTTAATGATTTACCAAATCGCATCCACTACTCCCAATATCATCTTTATGCTGACGACTTGCAAATATATTTATCCTTTCATCCTTCAAATATGCTAGAGGCGACTTGTAAGCTACAGAAAGACATAGATAGCATTAACCTGTGGGCAGTAGAGAATAAATTAAGTCTGAATCCAGGAAAAACAAAGGCTATCCTCATTGGGTCAAAACCTCACCTAAAAGCTTTTCCCTACTATCCACTGCTATTCCTCAAAAACCGTCTAATTCACTTCCAAAATTCCATTAAAAATCTGGGAATAGCTTTCGATCAACATCTTGCTTGGAATAACCATATCTCTCAAATCACGAGGAAATCTATTTTTATTCTTAAGCAACTCTCACATTACCGTGATTTATTACCATTAAGTACTCGAAAACGTTTAGTATCATCACTCATTTTCCCTAACTTTGACTACGGGTGCATAGTATATGGAGGACTGTCTGATGAGCTCGAGATGAGATGTAAAAGACTAATGAACTGTTTCATTAGATTTATTATCGGGATCTCCTGACGTTCTCACATATCTCACAGGTATTCTGAAATTGGGTGGCTTTACCCCAGTTTTCGACGTCAATACTTCCTAGGTGCTCTCATATTTCAAACCTTAAAAACCAAAAAACCCACCTATATACATGACCTCCTTACTCTGCGCTCCTCCATTGACCTCTTAAATACTAGAACCCAACCCATCAACCTATACACTCCAGCGCATCGAACTGCATCCTTCGAGAAATCCTTTATTATCCGTGCTTCCTCTTTATGAAATTCATTGCCTTCATCACAATTCGAAAAAGCTCCACTCTTACTTCCTTTAAACATCATTTATTTCTTTACCTCCTTAATTTTCAATCTTCCGAGCTAATGTAAAACATGAATATTTATGTAATATAAATTTCAATAGTATACATAAGATGTATCCTTTTACAAGATGCCTCAGTTATTTTGTAACACATAATTTAATTATTAATTAATTTTTATAATTATCTATTATTATTATTTATTATAAATAATTATCAAAGCCAGATGATTGTCCCATTGTACTGTTATCATATGTTATTCTTAGGGGACAAGTATTCCGAGAATAAAGTTCATTTCTTCTTCTTTTTCTAATGATGCATATTTAATATTTGAATGTAGTCTTCTAATAAATTAAATATCATAGAAGAGGCAATCGGTTCATGGATTCCTAATTGTGTAAATCCTTCAATATCTACCACAATTGAACAAGATAATGATAAAAAAAATATAATGGTGAAAATTGCTTTTATATTTTTAATTCAATTCGGTACTGGGAAATTACTTTCCTTCAGTAAATTTATGTTTTGAGAAACTAAGCATGTCCAAGTTTCGTTTATTTAATTCATAATGATAATGTCAAATGTTTTTTTTTAAATCATAGAATATATAATCATGACTTTTTCTATTTGAATAAAACAATAAAATATCTCCACCCTTAACAGACCTTCTCCGTTATCTGTCGCCACTTAAAAATTTAATTTAAAAAGATTTGCTAAAAATTTATAATGTAATCAGATTCATCATCACTCAAATTGATGTATTTTAGATAATATTGTTATTACATTAAAAGAATAATTGAAAAAAAAACATGTGTTTTAGTAATTATTAATTTTTTTATTTCCGTTTTGGATGATTAGTCTTGAAAATTTGACCATGACATAAATTTAGTTTACATTGAGTCAATTAAATTGCATTTATTTTTCAAAATACACACCAGACCTTAAACATAATAAACTGCTCGTCGTTTCGAACTATTTCAACATTTGCTAGACAAGCGTTCAAAAATACCAATAAATGACAAAAGACTTATTTACATGACAGTAATTCGACCAGTTGCGACATACGGAGTGGAGTTTTGGGGCTACACTAAACCTTCCAATTCTTCTTATATCTTTACAATCTAAAATCGTTTGTAAAATCCTCAATGCACCTTATTATGTCACAAACAAACTTATCCATAATAATCTTAAAAAAAAAAAAATTGTTTTAACAAAAGTCTATTTTTATTTTTTTTTTGTATTTTTGGTAAAATGTAATCATGTGAAAATAAGTTCAATTTTCAAGAGATTATTTTTATTTTTAATATGGTTCTCACAGTTGAAATCGTTACTCTATTGAGTTTTCTGGGCAATTAATTACTTTAGTGTGAAGGTTTGTTTTTCATTATAGCAGATCGGGAGAGGAATGTTTCTCATTTTGTAGAAGCCTATGCTACATTGATTAACGCCGTAATTTGCGGGCTGACCCGATATCGCCCAAAATTAAACGGTCACCCGCCAGTAAATATTGTATCTCACTGTACAGCTGCTATTGGGCAATTACGATCCGAGGCAGAATAATGAAAATGGAATCAGATCGCCTACCTGAGAATAAAAAGAAATCAAGATAACTTTAAAGAGTTATTATTAGAAGGAACAATTCGTGCAGACAAATATAAATGCTTTGATTTCTCTACCTAAATTATCATAATAATTTATTAATTACATTTTACTTTTGTTTACCAGATATATCAATTATATATATCACTTCTTTTGAAGAATGGTGTCATATATACCCTAGCCAATCTCAAGAAACCTCTGCATCGAACCTCTACATCCCAAATGCTGTCCTCCAGTATACTTAAATGAAGTAATGCAAAGTCTTGTTGAACATACACGCTATACTAAGTTTTATCTCGACAAAAGTCACAAGATATCAAGGTAGGAAAGCCAAAAAGCTGCTAATGGGTATGCCCAATTTCAAAAAGTCCAACATTTTTTTGACAAAGGATCTAATCTCTCGATTCACTACAAAAACTCATCTAAACTAAGCAAAAATGAATAGGGATATTGCTACTTTTGTGATATTTACTTTGCCAAGCGCCTATATATATTTTTTATTATAAACTGCACTAAAATTTATAAAATAAAACATTCAATACTATTCTAATAAATATCAATGCATTGTGATTCATTATCAGTCCTATTCGAACCTACGGTCCAGAGCTATGGAGTTCCAACAAATCATAGAATTCTTAACGGACCCAGTCTCTCCATTCCAAAACTCTTCATAAAATCATAAATGCTCTTTACAATGTCACAAATGAACTAATGCACATTGACCTTAGTGTCATATATATTGCTTACTTGGGGCGAACTAGAGAACCGCTCATGCAAAAATAGACTATACACTATTATTAAACATCAGGGGATAGTAAAGCTGTACTTCTTCATCATTCATCATACATACTTTGAAACAATCCGATTGATTACAATCGACCAATTTTCATGACTGCTGTTAGACCTATTAGGACATACGGAGTTGAGCTTTGGGCTCCACCAAACTATCAAATTCGTCTCTTGTATCGAATTCTTACATCTGGATTTTCTTTTAAAAATCCTCAATGATTATTATTTTGTCACTAACTTATCCTAAGTTAGATCTTAATGTAATATTTTGCTGATTTAGTACCAAATATTTACACTGTAATAGTAAACTCCATAACAATTGTAATCCACTTGTTTCTCAACTTGCATATCGTTCCGTTCCTGGTAACCCTCCGAGGCATTTAAAAAGATGGGTTTAGCCTCGAGATCGCCTAATGTAGAACCTTTATTTAAGGATAGTTTCTAGACAAGTTTGTGTTATTTATTCGTTATAAATCAGATTTACAAGACGTGTGATATTGTACAGTTGTAAATTTGAATTAATAAATGAAAGAGATTGCCTAAAATTAATTTTTGGAGAAGAAGCTGTCGCATTTCCAGGATTCAACCGGTGGCTAATTTTGCTATACGAAATACCGTTAAGGTGGAAAAAAGTATAGTTCACGACATTAAAGCTGCTATGGTACGGCCATGTAAGAAGAATAGGAACAGATGGATAGCCAAAAAAAATGTTAAACTATGTCCCTGAAGAAAGACGAAAAAGAGGCCGCCCTAGGAAAATATGGGTTCAAGGAGTTGAGGAGGTAATGGAGGCGAGAGGTTTAATGGAAGGAGATTGGGTAGACCATGAATACTGACCTATATGACTTAAGGTCGTCAAATCGGGAAAAAAAGATTTAAGAGAGGAATATGACGATATTGTAGTTACTAAAACAACATCAATTATCAAAAACATCAGCAACGTTTATGCTAACGGTTTGTGTCTAATTCTCCTTTAAATCGCGATTTACTTATCTACATCATTTTTGAAAAAAAAAAACTAAAAAAACATTTTTAACAACTGTATTTGTTTTTTATATTAGATAATAATTGATTACTATCACTAATAAAAGGAGTCCACGAAAACTATTGTTTCATATTCTTTACAACGTATATTTTTGGAGAAAGTTCTTAACCCAATCTAATTTCATGATAATAAAATGATACAATTAACAAGGTCAATTTAATTTCGATTTGTTTCCTTACGCCAAAGGTCGTGACATTATCCCCCCTCTCCTCTCCTCTTTCTCAGATGATGAATTACAGCCAGTGAGCGATGATGCATGCCTAAAAAGTCTACGGATAATGGAATCTCTCCTAAAGTTTCATCAGCCTGTCATCTACAATGTGACAGCATGAAAACTGCAAAGGAAAAAACAATCAGTAAACTGTATGTTTTAATCACGGAATTCTTTAAGGTAACACGGAATTCATATAAAAAATATCACCAAAATTTATATATAATTCATCTTAATTAGATTGATTCCAAATGTCGATTCTCGATTCCACCTATTCTTGATAGAAGAATCCGTATAGATTTTTATCGATATCGTTACTGCTATCCAAAGTTGATCTACAGGAACCGATCATTATTTACATAGTTTTGTGATTCATAATTATGATTCATTGATTCTTCTTCCTAATAATTAGTAAAAAAAAAACTCAATTTCTAACTGACTAGGAAAAACAATACATCTTGGAGATCTCTATCTATAATGTATTGCTTTTTACAATTAAAATTTTAGAAATAAATGGATCAAATTACTTAAATTAATAATTAATTAATGACTAATCGAAATAAACGAAAGTTGAGTGGTTCGATTAGGGGTTCCAAACGTGACTATTTTCATTCAAACCAATATAGCTCCTAAACCGTAGGTCCTAATGACAAATATTATATAACAGAAAATTTCTGATGAGGGGACTGTCACCAAATTTACCATCCGAGAAATACTAAAAGAGCCAGAGCGTGTCAAAATGTTATATTTTTGAGGGTGGAAAAAAAGTTACAAAAAAAACAAACTCTAAACTCCAAGCTAAAAGACATCTGTAAATAAAAAAACAAAACAATAAAAACAAGCGGCAATTTTTTTTTTCCTTTCCTTTCCTAAAAATTCCTAGGTGCAGAACTTAAAACAACTCCATTAAGTGAACAAACACAGCTACTGAAACCCAAATGTTAGATTGTTGTATTCGCTATAAGGATCAATGCAGCCAGACAATTATTTCAATTTATTATACATTCTCGTTATTCATAGAGAAAAATTACTCCCAGAATAAAGATTATTTTTTATTTCATTACACGTTCAGAATGTTTTAAATTATGATAATTTAAAATATTAACCTATCCTTTTTATCTTTCATCTTCCATTATAGTCCTCTGCCTTGACTTCTCCTTAACCTTTATACATCCTTCATAAGATCTAATCCTTTTTGGGGGGCTCATGTTAAATACCTTTCTATCCTTTCCTTTAAATTATAAAAAAATTAAATTCTTAAACCCGATCACCTTCGACTAAAAACTTTATAAATCCTCTGTTGCCTGGCTGAGAAAAGATCTACCGCTTCTTATTCCATAAGACAGATACCATGGTACCATTTGTCACTTTCCTTTAACTCTAAACTGTTTCGATAAAATAATAATAATAATTATTGTTTTATATTTGGCTGTAACTTTAATTCATCAAAGTCTTTTTATATGTCACTATCATTTATAACGTGTGTCTAGTGTACCGAACAATATTAATCTGATTAATAGGACGACAAATAAATTAAAACTTAAGGATTTTATTAGTTCTATGTAAACTTTAATATGTTTTTGTAAAAGGAAAGACGAAAACATGTTTCAGGAGATCTTATCACATTCATAAAATCAGCTTATCAGGGAGCAAAAGGGGTCGTGAGGAGTCTAAGCCAAAGGAGCCAATGGAAAGGAGTCTTTTCCCATAGAAAGAGGCGTAATGCAGGGAGACAGCCAAAGTCCCCTTATATCTAGCCCCGAACTGCTTAGAGTGTGGAATATGAAGAATATTATGGTCCAAAGTTTACTATATGCCGATGACATATAGTATATGACAATATTATGCTCAAGCTACATCAGGCTCTTGTGCAATGGCAAGAGGAGCTCCACCGCAAAGGAATTATTATAAATACCTCCAAGAGCAAGGTTTTGGTTCTATCAAGAGAGCAGCAAGAGAGAGGAGCTGGTCAACAATTTTATGAGGTACTCGATGTGGTTCAGGGATTTACCTACTTAGCAACACCGGAAAAATTGAAGTAGAGAATAGGATAATCAAAGCCAAATAGGTTTACAACCCAATCTGTTGTAGCATAGTGGGGCACAATGATGTGAGTAAGAAACGAAATTGCACATATGGAAATCTGTGTCCCTCCCAACCTTCATAGTAGTGAAAGCTGGGTAGTGCTGGATAAGTAAGCCTGTCATCTTACAGGTACAGGAATGAGATTCCTGCAGAGAACTATTAGCAAGACCAGGAGAGAGTTCAAGAACTTGCCAGAAAATAAAAACAGCTAAACTGGTTTGATAAAATGAACTGTTGGATGGAGGAAGAAAGAAAATCACGAAAACTAATATGGTAGCTTGACCCATCGGAAGGATAATACCTATAGAGAAATAAAGGGAAGAGAGGCTATATCCCTCAAGAATTGAAGCAGCTTACACGGGACCGAGAGACACGGCTGCGTTGGACAGAGACTCCTCTGTATCTGGTTCGAGCCAAAACAGCGGCATAAAGTCATAGTGGATTAGTTCATTAGTGACAAAGTAAGGAGCATTTTTTCGAAGAATTTTGGATTGGAGTGATTGGATGCGGAAAGTTTTTGTGGGACCCTATACCTCTATACCATTAGTCCAAGTACGGATTATAATGGTAATATAAACGTGTTTTTGTAGTGAATCGGTAAATTAGGACGTTTGTCAAGTTATGGAGCAGTCGAAATCGATGTACAGCTTCTTGTATTTTCAATCTTGTCCATGTTCCATGTGATAAAATCCAAATAAATAATAATCTGTTAAAAATTATTTAGCGGTACTCCATTAAAAGATACAGGAGGACAGGAGGAGGTAGGTTTTCGACGCAGAATAAAGATTATTTACTGGGATTTATCTTAACTCTTTAGTTATGACACAATTCTTTAAGTGAAGTGATACATGAATAGGGTGTCTGGGATGCAGCAAACGCATCATAATTGACTGATAACACGCAAGTGTCATCAGCATAGGTTGTAAGGATAATATTAGGATGAGTTGGGATATCTGCTGTATACAAGGTAGAAAGAATGGGACCCAGGATACTAATTTTAATAAATATAAAATTTCTATTGCTCTCTTTAGTAATTAACTTGCTGTTCGGCTTAATTGACGCCTGAAGTTTTCCAATCAGTTTTCCGTCATCACCTAAGAAAACTTTCGTAGAACATTCACTTAAAGTTCTCACATCTTTAATGTTCTTGATTTTTTCTCACACTATTTACAATGGTATTGTATCATTCAAATGACAAGAATTCAATCTTCCGTGAATCAAATGATGAATGGAAGCAGGATCAGTAGGATAAAGATCAAGGAAGCCTTGACAAAAAGAGAACTTAAAGTTGAGGCTAGAGTTCTGTTGTAAAGGATTATACGGGTTAAGAATAAATATTGAATTGATATAGCGAAATAGCGACTCAGGTGTCAGGAGTAAAAGTAAAAGAAAATATAAAGTAGGATAAAGTAATTTTCGTTGTAAAATAAAGAGTTGAGTTTATTAGATATTCCATGAGGGATGAGATAGAGAGGAGTGAACAACTGGAGTCACCGCACCCTGGAGTATTAGAGCTGGAGCCTTATCGCCCGGACGTCGTTGCTTTATACATTCATAGCCCTGGTCCTTGTGCCTCTCCCTTTTCTCCCAGGGTTCGTTTGTTTTTCTTATTTTATGAGCAGGGGAAGGCCATAATCCGTTTAATTTAGACCATGTTAACTGCTCAAGTCATTAGTTTCAGGGCAGCAGGAAGTCCTCTGGGAAATTCATCTCTAGCTAGTACATCACGTACGGAGCTTAACTGGCCGTAACAATCCTTGAGCCTATGAGCCGTTTCTCACAATTGCATTTAAACATAAATATATTTATACTAAAATTTATTTTCAAAGGTAATTAGTTTTATGAATTAATTAAAAAAATGTATGATGAAATATTTTCCATAAAAGCTATTATTTAAGAATTCGGATCAAATAATGAAGAAAAAAAAACGTTTACATTTTTAACTGTGAAACAACTAAATGTTTCCCATACTGGGAAAAAGAATTAATCATAGATATGCCTAGAGAGATATATGCTTTATTGATACAAAAAAAGAAAAAAACATTTTGCTTACCAACTTTATTGGGCTGCTACACACACACCTTACAAATCTGTCTAAAAGGTAACACTACTATAATTCATGATATTTAAAATTCATTAATCCGTTATAATTCTAAGATATATTATATAATACAAGATACTAGACAAACTAATATTATACATATTTTTCATTTTTCCCTATTTATTTAATTTTATTTTTTCCTATTTATTTTATTACCTTTATAATATTTACATTTCTGTTTTTTTATTCCTTTTTCCCTTCTCTTTTCCTCTTTCTACAGTTAATATTGCAATTAAATATTTATATAAACATCAGTCTTTAGGTGACTAATGTTTTAATGCAGAAAATATTCTCATTTAAATTTCAAATTTATGGACAGAAAACTTTAGACAAATTTTTACCCGAAAAGCAGCAACAGAGCTTAAGCGTATTAAAATGAGAGTGAAAAAAAAGTTACACTTATATTTATTTATTATTATTACTTAAGTTTTATATAATATATGTGAATGAGTGGAAAAATGAAAATAATAGCATGTAACCATCTTATTTATAACTGCACAAAGCTGGAAAGGTACAGGCACAAACTGATAGTTTAAGTCCTAATGAACGGAGATCAATAGCCCTCCTTCAAAGAAGGGTCTCATAGAAATACTTTAATGCATTTTTGGGTCAGGTTGACTACTTTGAGCTCAACAAATGAACAGTCTACCTATAATTATACATCCTTCTATTATCAATTACATTGTTTTTGTTAATAAAATTTTAATTTCGCATGTATAAAATATTATTATTAAAGTTTATTTATACGAATATTTGTATATATCTTTTTCCTCTTCTTCTCTTATACTACTACTTATTATACTTTTATTATAAATCTAGTAGATTAATTGCTGGTTAAATTTCATTTCTTTTAATTCAATGTTCATTCGTTTATTATTCTGAAACTATTTTAGAATAGAATATTTAAATACGCTTGATGAAGACACGCTCCCTGGATAACTAAAAAAAAAATAATATATATATATAATATATATATATATATATATATATATATATATATATATATATGTAAATAACTTGCAAAGAAATTACCCATTAGTAGCACTTCAATAAATGTTCTGTATTAGAAGGGCTCTAGGTCATCTTCTTTTAAGATATGATAAGGGTTATCAGGAATCGAGCATGAAGCAACTTGGGAGAAAGTAGGTTCAAGTGGGATTTGAGCTTATCATAGAATAATAATGATAAGTGTAATAATAAATAATAATAAGAAAAGTAATAAGTGTTTATTAAATATCGTTAATTTGTATATTAAATTTTCAGCAAACATCCCATTTAATAATATCACGTTAATGTCATGTCAATTAAAATATAATATATAATAAAATCCTCGATACATATAATGTAAAAAATGATATGTTTTTAAGATTTGAAAAAAACATTAGAGATATGATAAAAATAACTTTACATATAAATGGGTTTCTGTCGCCTCTCTTTTACTTCTGATAAGACAGCTGAGATCCCTCCCTTAGTAATTCATCATGTCAGAAGAAATACGTTTGTCTTAGATACAAAAATAAAAATATGTTTATTCATATATCATTTAAATTACAAACAGTCATGGATTTTGTTTTAAACATACGTGACGTATAACTCAATTTAGGACCATAGTTTTTTTTTGTTTATTTTCCTGTATTGAATGTAAAATCATAATTAACTATAAAGAATAAAATTTTCAATTTATCGAATGGGAGAAGTCAGAATAAAATAATACAGGCACAGTTATCTACTAAACTCCATCACTTGCGTAGATAGATTGTTGTATACAAAACCATAGTTCTTTCACCTTTAAAAACCTATAAATGATACGTGACCAATTACAACAATTACAATGTCATTATTAAGGAAAAAAGACATTTATTGTTTAAAAAAAAGCTGTTCCAAGTTTTAATGCTATAAATAGACATTAAATTCTTATACGATAAATATTAGGTTTCATAAAACCTAAACTAGTCATATTATACGAACATAAATTTAACAGGGTATTCTACGAATAATTCAAAGATTATAATTAGTTTCAATATGCTTGTTTTGAAATACATTCATAAGCAACCACCTGTTAAAACATAGGTTGATTGTAAATATTAAAAGTAATGTGGCTTGTTAACGTACGAAATTATAGACAAAATTTTAGATCTATGATCTGAACAATCAGATAAGAAAAAATAAGAAGTTATGGAAAAGAAAAGATGATTACTTTATATTATATATTAGGTTTAATGAAACGATCGAAGAATAAGTAAACGTGTAAGAAATAATTTGTATTCCTAATTATTTGTATTTATTCCATTTTTCAGAAAATAATATAAAAGTAGGATTTAAAAATAATCAAAACAAAAAAATTATGACTTTACTGCACTAATGTCTTACATTTTTAGTTTTCTAAATACTAAATTATTGTTTTTATTATTAATTGTATAAAACTTTTTTTTAAAAGTCCTTTTCTTAAAGCCACCTTCCTGCATTTTATTTAATTCTTTTTTAAAATATGGCTAGGAAGCGCAACAATTTTGTATTATTATAAAATCATTTAGATGGTAATATTTATATTCTGTATCAAAATGTCCCCACTAAAAAATCCTGTTTCTTACATTTAGATCTACTTTAACTGATAACATAAATTAAAAAATAAATAGGAAATACTGTCAAAAGTTGAATTAATGATCATTAAAGAAGTGATATATTTTTATATGTTTTATATTAATATTTTTTAGTTAGATTCGAAATTTAAAAGAAGAATCTAAACGATTCGAAAAGATAAAGATAAATAAATGAATTTAATTCAGTATTTTTTGTTGATCAAATATAAAAATGTTGGTAACAGGGAGATGGGTATACAATTTGTACAAGATCGCAATGTCTTGCGGGTATTGTATTATTCGCCTGGTTGAGGTTCTTGCAGGTAAACACTTAATTTAGGAAATTAAAAAAACATATACTTTATAACTATTTTTTAAAACCTTAACTATTTTATATAAAATAAATTATGTGCTAAAACCATCATTGATTTTCGAAAGTAATAAGTTATACACTATAAAATTTTTGAGTTTAAGTATCTATAATTTTTGAATCTTTATTTATTTTGCCATAACTTAAAAATAAGTGAAATTGTGTCCGCCACCATACATTATGTAACTATTTATTAAGGAGATCTCAGTTAAAATTTTATACCTTGCAATATAATCAACACTTAGATGCTTCACATGAAACAGCTTGAACATATTAAATTGTGTTAATATTATAACAAAACATGCAATTACTTAAATTAAATTTTACAAATTAATAAGATACCATTCTATAATCTCCCTAATAAATTTCTTATTAATTTTAAATTGTCCAGATAAAAAGGCCATATATTAAAAGAGAGTTTCCATTAATGTTTACAAAATCTAAAAATAAGTTGTAATGCCAAATCAATACTAATTAATCATAAAAATTAAGATATTATTTTTAAAATAGTATATTTTTCTTGAAAAAAAATTATATTATATTTATATAAAGGATGAAACCTCATAAATAGAACAGGTTTGTATTTAATTACAAGTATTTTACAATAAAAATTTCATCTTAATATAATATTAGATTTTCAATAAAAATTTAAATAAAAGTTGCTTGTTAAAAACTACACTTTTTTACCACTCATGTTAAGGAATGAGTAGGTAGTATTTGAAGTTTTTGAAAATATAGTATTTTAAAGAATATTTTGGTCCGAAGAGGTCAATGGAGAATCAAGAAGGCAACAAAATGCGAATATCGAATTTTTTAAAAAAATTTTGTTTAAAGAAAAAACAATAGTATATAAAAATGAACCACATATAATTTCCTACAAATATACGTAGGCAAAATGAAGCCTATAGGAAATAACCTACAGCACAACAAAATTTAATTTAGTTTATTTTCATGATTAGCTGTAATTATAAAAATGAACGATTTTATATGTAAGCAAAAAAATAAAGCCTTTTTGGATTTTTTTTTGTGAAGTTTTTTAAACCGATTTAAATTAAAGATTATATAATGCAAATATCGTTTTTTTTCAAATTAGTATACTTAAAAAAATGGATTTAAAAATTATGTGTTGAATTTTTAAAAAAAACAACCTTTTGCTGTACTTCGTCTTACAGAAATATTGTATTCCAACGATTCTTACTTGTCCGCTCTTCTACTAGTTGGTATTTTCCCTCACATTCGCAAAGTTTCATCCATTAGAACATTTAAAATACTCCTCATCCACTACCTTCCATTTCTCCAGACTGTGACGTTTTTTCTGTATAGATGCTTCATAATGAACGTCATTCTAATATATAAGACTTAAATTTATGAAAATAATTTATGGATAATAACTGATTTTCCACTTTTTTTTTTTATTCTAATTTTTTCTGTACTCACTTTGCAAACTTTGACTATATTTTATATGAGTTAATTATTCGTTAAAAAAAAAAAAAAAAAAAAAAAAAAAAAAAAAAAAAAAAAAAAAAAAAAAAAAAAAAAAAAAAAAAAAAAAAAAAAAAAAAAAAAAAAAAAAAAAAAAATACAATATTTATTCCTATAACGACTACTTTTATATCTTTATTTTTTTCTACTCTGTTTTTAGTTTTCTTTCTGTTACCTCATTATGTTGTTTTTTTTTACGTTTATCTATCTTATTTTAAAATCTCTAGGCCAGATTATGATATCACTTTCTGTTATGGAGTATTATTCTTAAGTGACATCGTGTCAGAATAAAGCTTTCTTTCTAATTTATTCTATATGATATTAAATATTAAATATTGCTCCTATAAATAGTTTCAAGTCCGTCAATACTTAAAAAAAAAATCCGTAGTATTCACAAATAAAAATAGTTATTTATAAAAAGGATAGTATAATATATCCATTAGTTCCATAACAAGTAGATACTAAATGAAGTAGAGGTAAAACAATTGGCAAGCCCGAGGGGAAGAGATGTGGAATGTTACAGCTGAAGAAGGCAGCTAATGACAGGCGATCCTAAGCCGCTCAGAAGACACTGCCAACTGCGGCAGACTCCCTGGCGAAGTTCCAGTCAAACGTTTACTTCACTACCTCTCTTGAAAAATTGTTTATTCCTAGATACAGTCACTAACATCAACAGCAAGTATATCTTTTATGTATCAAGTTTGTTTTTTAATTATTTTATACATACTCTCTTGATATTAGTTCTTAAATCATTATTTAACTATTTAAAGTAAACATTTCTCTAATTTTAATTGAATAATCGATATCTTAGCTCACAGTAGAATCGTTGAAACTGTATTAATTCCTATTGACCAAAACGTAGTACTTGGCACATGAAACTGCCTTGACTCTATCTAGATTTGCGTTCGAGTGTACTATCCTTCTATGACACAAATTTTCTCGGTTGATTTCTTCTTGCTTTGGGCATTTTCCAATAATGATGTTTCTCCTGACATTGCCCAAGCGTTAAACAAATGATCCAAATCCAGTGACAAAGAATTAAGAGATTAGTTTAATTAATTAAAGAGATTAAAACATCTGTATCCAATGCTTCATAAACGGTCGACATTAAAACTCCGACAACGACTGAATACATACACTTACTTACTTAAACCCATATGGACATACGCCTCACAAATATACGGGACTGCAAAAAATACACACCTTAAAAAAATACAAATATTCCAATCAAAATTACTCAGACTCATCACGAAATCACCTTGGTACGTTTCAAACCACACAATTCACAATGATTTAGAAATACCCACAGTAAAGGAACATATACATGACCTTTATAGACGATTTCATGACAGACTTCATGGACATAACAACATACTCATTAGTGACATGGCCACGACTGACATACCTGGAAATACTCTCAGAAGGCTTAAAAGAAGCTTTTTTTTTTTTTTTTTTTTTTTATTTATTGAAATTTACAACTGTATAAAATATATACAACAAGTAAATGTGTTGAAAGTAAATACAATGGCATGTAAATAAAATGTGAAGATGTGCTACTATTCACTAGTAGCACTTCAATAAATTCTACACTAAAAGGTCTCTAGGCTATCTTCTTTTCAGACGCCTCGGAGGATTATCAGGAATGGAATAGGAAGCAAGTTGGGAGACTAGTGGATTGGAGTGGTTATGGAGCTTACTATGGAAGGATAGGTATCTGGTTTGGGCTAAATCAGCAACATATGGGACATTAAGATGTTTATGAATAAGTTTATTTGTAACAAAGTAAGGAGCATTAAGGATTTTTCGAAGGATTTTGGATTGTAAGGATTGGATACGAGAAGAATTAGAAGGTTTAGTTGAGCCCCAGAGCTCAACTCCGTATGTCCAAATAGGTCTGATAACTGTCATGTAAATGAGTCTTTTGTAGAAAATCGGGAGTTTTGAACGTCTGTCTAGTAAATGTTGAAGAAGTCGAAAACGACGAGCAGTTTCCTGTCGTTTAAGTCTTGTATGAGGATTCCAAGTTAAACGTTTGTCTGGTTGAAGTCCTAGTTAGCGGATCTGTTCAACAGGGGTCAGTGGAATATTTAAAAGAAGCTGGATGAGAGATTTGCTCAAATAAATCTCTTTAACCCATGCCAGGAGGAGGTACTATTGAGTCATAGTCTCTCACACGCATACAAGGCCTGTAATATTACAATTTCATCACATTCACTGATTGTTACCCTAATAACATGTGTGAATTGAAATCTGAAAGAGAAAAATTAGAATGAATGGTTCAGTTCATGCACAAGGACTTTTGTTACAAACTAGTATAATGCTATCGTACATTATGTTCTTGAGACAATGCTTCTTTTAATAGTGTAGTTTTAGTTTAAGTGTGCGTTTGGTTCTCATATAGATATTTTATGTTTTAAAAATTAGAATGAAAATTATAAATATTCATTCCTTTCGAGAGGAGGTAAAATGCAGGTCGTGTGTTGTATCATTAACTTGCATTCAAACGGCTATTTATTTATAACAGTTCTACTAAAAGATAATGAATACGAACAGTAATTGGTTAAACTAATATTATAAACCGTATTTAACATGAATTTCGCTTCATTATTAACACTGATTTATTCCCATATTACAGGAACAACTGTTATTTGTCAGGGAAGATGAGAGGCAGCTCATCCTGATCATAAATGATAATCCTCCTACACGCTCATAAATCCACTCAGTAGGGATCGTCGTCCAGGAACAAACTTAGGATATTAGCTTAAGCATGAAAATGTGTTTATAGGCGACCAAGTTAATTATAAATTTATACAATACACAAACATAGTATAGAACATTAAAATTCATGGTTTAGTTTAGTGTATGATCAATTGCATTAAAGTGAAATAATAAATACATAAAGGCTTAGCGTACCCAAAGGATCAATGACGACACCCCCAACATCTGACCTAATACCTCCCTTTAACTTTTTCTTTCACAACCTACCCCACTAAAACAAAATCTTCAAGATCAGGCCTAACGCTACTTCTCATCCACATCTTGGTCTTTACTTCGGACGTTTACCCGATGCAATGTGGTTCAGAATTTCAATTTAGCGAGTCAAAAATAATTTATTTAGGAAAGCACAAGTTTTGTTATAATATAAATTGTTATTTGTGTAATAAACACAAATCTTTTATATTGTATTAGAAAGAATTATTGGGTAATTGGAATTTTTTTTGCGCAGGATGTCAATACACCATGGCACGAAGTGTGCCCTTTGAACACCAAATAGCATATTTCGTCTTATTACTCAGGAAAAAATCATACAGCCGTTAAAGACAAAATGAGGTAAACAATGTTTTGTAAATATATTCATTAAAAATAACTTTTCGAATCTATGAAGAACTATTGAAATACAGTAGACGCCGCTTAATGTGATCGCTGCTGAACTCACAAGGTGATCTCACTAACCGACTGATAAAAATAAGCAGAAGAAACCAACAGGGAATTAAAAGCAAAAAAAAAAAAAAAAAAAATTATGGATAACAATTTTTATTACATACGTAGAAAATACACACAATAAAAAATATGCATTTACAAATTAATTAAAAATATGTATGTATTTTTATATTTTCAAATAAACTCATGTCCCGTCATTTTGATGGTCTCTCGCTCATTAAAAAAAAATAATAAAAATAAAAATAAAATGTTATTTTTCAGGCCACATAAACAAATAGGATTTAATTCATCTTTTTGTTTAAAAGAATTTAATCCATTAGTTTTGTTCGAATTTTATTGCATTTACAAAGCTTAGAGTGTTTCCTACAAAATAAACTTTGACGGGCTAGATTGCAATTCCGAACTACTGTGAGACGGCTTAAAACCCTATTTCGGAATTCGGTCATTATCAAATCTAATAACTTCACAAATAAGTTTTAAGTTTATAACTTTTTACAAATTAAGTTATAACTTTTACAAATAAGGAGGCAAAGATCTGAGCCAATGTCATAGCACAAAGAAGCGAAATGTCGAAGGTATTGATGAGTCGGGTAAGTGAAGAGACAAGACGACATCGGATAACAAAAATTGGATGAGGCAATCTTAGGAAAGCCGATCTGACAGATGACTCCGCGAAGAGGCAGGTGTGGACTATGAGATAGGAAAAACAATTCGCGCTATACAAAGGAAAGGGAAAAAAGATGAAAGCATGAAATATATTATAAATATAAGAATTTATATGTTTCGTATCAACAAAACAGGTGACAGAGACTTACTAATGATATTAGTAAATAAGTAAGAAGGTAAAATAAATATATATTAAAGTCCATCTAGAGCTTTTCATTATTAAATTTTTTTTTTTTTTTGTTATAAATATAGAACTACGATTTGTAATACATAAGTTTGTTATGTTATATATATATATATATATATATATATATATATATATATATATATATATATATATATATATATATATATATATTATAACTTTATTACACTTCATATAAAATAAGACATGTAAAACAGGAGGGAGATCATTATCTATCGGTACCTCCGAAAAAAAAATGATATTATTTATATTTTACAATCAGATACATGTCTTTCAAATGTTATCATAATGAAATTCTGTAGATATACATATTGTATACATCGTTGCACATTCTCATCTTTCTGCTTTTATCATAATTTTATCCATTAATATTAATAATAGTAATTAGGTGGTGGGGTTCACTGTCCATATATGAATATATATTTAATAAAACATGAATGAAACTATAAATTTAATTTAGTAAAATAATTTCTGCCACTAACAGTCAGAACAAAAATGTATCGCGGTTACTTTTGAGATCCTTATCGTCATTTCATTTTTAAATGGCTGCAATGTGTTTTTGGTGTATTTCCAATTGCTTGAAAACTCTACATTCTTCACACTGTAGAGGACTTAAAATTTAGTATGACTTTGTAAACTTACAACTGAATAATTAAGTAAAATATTATTTGAAGTATAGGTTTATATTATTTAAAATATAGGTTTAAATTTTAGGAAAACACTGGATAATTGGCCAAACCTCTCATCCCTCAACTCTTTCATTTCAGTACCATCTTCCTTTATACATGAACGTATCTAATTAATTAATATTTGACACCAATAACGAACATATTGACAGATATTGAAAAAAATTAATTGAATAAAAAGAGTTTATTAAAATGATTTTTCTTATTATAAAAAAATATACACTTTCCTATGCGAGTTATGAGTCTTTTTACGGTTCCTTAATGGCACATACTATCCCTATCATAGTCTACTTTAGAGAAATGATATGTAAATTAAAAAAGTGTTGAAGAATGTAAATTTTCATTTCCGAGGCTATGAATTTTCACTGGAGTAAAATTAATCCGCTTCCTTCAAGTAGCTTTTTAAATGGAAAAGGAAACTCAATAATATACAGGAACGGCTTATGCACTCATGGGAAGCTAAAGGTGTTCCTTAAGTGGTGATGTTATCAGAAAATCGGCTCTCAGATCGTCAGTAAAGAATTCATTTCTTTATTTATTAAATTTTGATATACATTTTTCCATGTAATTGTTAAATTCTCAAGGATATAACTAACAAATCTCAATCATCAGATATGAGTAAGAATTTCAAAAGATGATTTAATTCAACATTGAATTTGTCGTATATCTCTATGTATTCATTTTAGAGTTGGTTTGTCTTCCGAAGCTAGTATGGAAATTTTTTTTTTTAACGAATCGTAGTGAATAGTGGAGTCAATGGGGTTAGAAGTTTAACTATAGAATAATTTATGTTTGGTATTTGGTTTGAACAAAATAAGCAACACATGATACATTAAAATCATTATCGATATGTGGCTGTATTGAGTCCAAATCAGCATTAATCCAAAGGGATTCTGTTCAGGACCTACCTGCCTGACAAATTATAAATAATATTAGAATAATAATTTAATTAACAAGTTTTCCTCTGAAGGTGTGATACGTAGAGCCAGGTTACCAAGATGAATATAAACTAAAGTATGCTAAAGAAAAAAATGGATGAATGGCATGCAAATGGTAGTAAATTAAAAAACAATCTTTTTTGAAACAAGAGTTGACATATAAAACAACATTTAGAAGTAGACATCATTTTTCAATCTAGTATCTTACTTGGTAACAAAACAAACTTAATCTAGACTTATCTTAATGAATGAGAGATGCTATGATGTGGGTACAGCGTCGGTAGGTCATGGTCTCGGATCGTTGTGGTGTTATCAAGGGATGACGACTTCTACAAGTTCACAAGGTGGTATCAGACCTTCAATGTAAAATTTTCGGCTTTCATCGTCCCCACTGTAAAGGTCTAATAATCACGCTTACTTACGAGAATTCTTGGTAGCCTTAAATTGGAAGTTAACATAGGACGGTTAAGTTAAGGAAATCATAAATTTCTTTATGTCCTACGTGTTTACTGAAAATATAAAGTAAGGGATGCTATTAAAAAAAAAACAAAACTCCTTTGTATTTGGCCTGCTGTCGATTTCCGAGGAGATTTATAGATTCCCGGAGTTTTGTAAAATACAGGGGATTTAGCCTACAGCGTATCATAGAAACTATTGCTGATGTTAATTTAAAACAAATATAAATTAGCCATATAGCAGTAGTATCTAATAAACAAATTATAATAAGCAGATATGAGGAAGGATTACCGAGGATAATTTAATTAATATTGATTGGCTTGTAGTGTGACTATATGTCTATTATTTAGATTAGGTTTGTCTTGGCAGCACCGTATGTTTGTGACGCGTTCCTAGGTTTCAGTAGATTTTCTTGTTTTTAATTTAGATTGTTTTCTAAACAGTATATTTACGGAATACTATAACTCTCATAAGTGTTCATGGAATTTAAATTTTCTAAGGCTATGACTAATATTGCAGGTTTAGAAAACTGATAACACTATTTTATTCGGTCGTTTATTATATTAATTTATTGTAAATGCAACAACCCGTAGAGGATTGGAAGCGCACTACGTACATAAGATTTTATAAATATTCAGTTTTTGTTTTTTTAAACTGTAATAATAGATTAAAAAAATACAAGCCAAACGTAATATGACTCACAAAATACTAAGAACTAGTAGAAAGGGATTGGGCAAAAGTTTATATTAGATTAAGAGATTAAGAAAAAGGGGTCTATGATTTAAAAAAAAAATGTCATCGTTTTAAGATGATTAAGATTTTTTTTTCTTTTTTTCTTTTTTATTTATTTCAACATTTATTCTTGTTATTGATTTCCTATGAAGAGGCTTCTAAACCGCCATGTTATGTATGTACGGATAAGGAGTTGTCTGGGAATTAGGAGCTAAGGTAGCACTTAAATGTGCTTACCGTCTTGTTCCGGCGCGCCACCTGTCCCTAACAGCTACTACATCTGCTCTACTGGTTCTGTCTCAACTGAAATGAATAGTTCCTAACGTATATCAAAACCTATATATTGTACAAACTTTTATAAAACTGTAATACTTAGTTTTATTTGCTAATATAGAGTTACGTAATTCAGAAAAATGTAACCGCTCCGGATTGGTCTAAATTTTCCGTTGAATAAATTAACAATGGTTAACCCCTGTCTCCTCTTCCATTCCAGTTCAATATAATTCTTAATAATATAGACTACAGTGCCCCATGAGCAAGATAGAAATCAGTAAGGTAGTTCTTAATACATTGATTTTTTTTTCAGGATTTTATTATTCATTTATCATGATTTTATTATTTCTTATTCAGGGATAGTAAATACCAAAAGAATCTGAACAAGCATCGTGATTTAATGCACTTTATTAACGATCATATTAATCATTCTTTTTTTCTTCGTTCTCCTGCTAAACAATCATTACAAGATAATGTCAAAATAATTGAGTAGTATTATTTAATACTGCCAAAGAACGAACAGCAGAGCAGTTTATATGTTCAGTTTTGTTAGACATGTTAAAAAACTTCATTATATATCTTAACTTAAGTCAAGACATACGCTCCAGGATCTGCAAAATTACTTGATCCATTCATAAAAAAGCACCGCAATAAAGTATTTTGAAAAGCAGAATAAATTAATTTTGTTTACTGTATGAAGAGAAAACTGATGTTTTTGTATATAGAGAGGGCAGAGCAAGAAGGAGAGGTGACCCGTGATTCCAGGGACATGTATGATTCTAAAATTAATAAAAAAAAATTTTTATTCCACGATTCATTAATCTTAATTTTATTTTCATATTTTGATAGAATAATTCTCGTAATTTTGAAAAAGCAAACTGTTACTCAAAAGCAAACTGATTATCTAATTGTCTTGGCTAACCATCACCACTAACAATTCTTTTTATAATTTTGTTAAAAAAAAAACATACATTTGTTGACTTTTTACTCAAATATTTGGGACACAAACCACATACTAAAATATATTTATTATATATTAAGTTTTTATCTGTTTAATTTTTTAAACAATATATCAGGTAGTCCGAGATAGGATTCATAGATTTTATAATGTAGCCTAATTAAGATCTATAATGGTGGGCACATACAGTTTATTTGTTCCTTTGTTTCTTTTAAATGCGTAAAACCTCAAAGTTCATCAACACCTATGGTTATTGGTTAATTTTTATTTAGCAGTTTTTTTTTATTATTTAAATTTATATTTTTTAAATTAATCTAGATTTTATAATATAAATTATGATTTTTTATTCATTTATTGAAATTTACGACTGTACAAGATATTTACACCTAGTAAATGTGTTGATAATGATTACAATAACATGTCAAAACGTAAAAAGAACTACTTATCAAAAGAACTTCAATAAAAGTTCTACACTAGAAGGTCTCTAGGCCATATTATTTTCAGATGCTTCGGAGAATTATCGGGGATAGAATAATGAGAAGAAAGTTGAGAGACTAGTGGTTTTGTGTGGTTATGGAGTTCACTATGATTAATGATAGGCATTGTTAGGTATGATAGGTAGGTTTGGGCTAAATCAGCAACATATGGGACATTAAGATTTTTATTGATAAGTTTATCTGTAACAAAGTAAGGAGCTTTAAGGATTTTGGATTGCAAGAATTGGATACGGAAAGATTTAGAAGGTTTAGTTGAGCACCAAAAGTTCAACTCCATATGTCCAAATAGGTCTGATAACTGTCATGTATTTGAGTCTTTTGTAATAAATCGGAAGATTTGAACGTTTGTCTAATAAATGTTGAAGAAGTTGAAAACGACGAGCAGTTTCCTGTCATTTAAGTTTTTTAAGTGGATTCCAAGTTAAACGTTTGTCCAGTTGGAGTCGTAGATGGTGAATCTGTTTAACAGCGATCAGTGAGAGATTAAATGCTGCTGTAGGACAAGAAGTCGTGGGTTTACAACGAAGGGTCAAGGTTATTTGATGGGATAAATTAAGAACTAAAATATATATATATATATATATATATATATATATATATATATATATATATTATCGGTATGAATTCTGTTAGGATCGGGGACATTTAAAGTCCTGAATTCTTTAAATGTAGCTGTAGAATATTCCAGCAATTTATATTTCTCTTTGACCATCCCACTGCATTATTGACACTGTGGTTGTGGATGCTTAGTCATCAGATGAGTGTGAGGGACCTATCCTATGTTGGAACAAAGCTACTTTCATCTCTAGGGTCGGAACTAACGAATGTGGTCCATGGCTTAACACCGTCTTTTTAATACTTTTCAATTTACTAAATGTACTCTCTTTCCACATAGATTGCAATCTTTCAAGGATTTAATTTTTATTGATTGGGTATTAATGTAGTAGGGTCTCTGCCTGTTACTGTAAGGGCTTGTTAATTCATCAGTGTTACCATAATAGCTGTGCCATTGATTGAAATGCTTAATGTGTTTATTTTTTGGGATAGGGTTCTAACTATGGTCTTATTATGTTCTTCTGTTAATCATTAGATCATTAATTATCTTAAACATTAATTAAAGGTAACAATGCCTAAATTAATTTAATTACAGCTTTCCTTGGTGGGAAGCTGTAAATTTGTATACCTTGTTATTGCATTGATATTACTATTATGTTGCTAATTACTTTCTCCTTAATGTAAAAGTGTCCAAACTATTTCTATATTTAAAATATGTTTGTAGTACTTATATAATTTAATCTTATTCATACACAGTTTTAGTGCTGCTAGACAAAAAAAAATTGTTTTATTTCGTATGTTATTTGCACAAGAAATGTCTTTTGAAAATAAATAAAAATATTGATTGATTGATTGTGTTACTGTAATAGTTTTTTTCTAAGATGAAATTTTAAAGTGTCCATTATAATAAGACGGAACTTGCTGCAGAAATCTGTAATAATTTGAATAACAACTTTGATAAAAGCTAAATTAACAAACATTTTTTTAATTGTATTCTATATTGTTTCAAATAATTATGACTTAGTTATTTACAGAATGATACAACCCATTTAAATTTCAGTAGCAAAATCGAAAAATAAAACATTAATAAAAAAATAACTTTATCAATTGTTTTTAATAATGAGAAAGTTACATTACTTTACTTTAAGTCAATTTCAAATCCCTTCAAAAGTTGCGGATAGAAGATAATCACCTGGCTAAATTATTATAAGACGTCTGGTACGAAGGATCTCCAGGCATTAACTACTGTTAGGTGGAAGGCCAAGGATGAGGATAGCGAAGGGGGAGGGGATAAATATTGCAAGGAGCATTGAATAATGAAGAGCTGGAGATTGATTCGGCCTGGAAGGGGCGATGAAACAGATCTCAGCAGGCACTGCCTCTTTGATTGTTTGTTTTATTTATGATTCACTGGCAGTACCCGATCGATTCATCCGTCGCCAGGTTTTATTCAGATGTTTCCGATTCCTCTCTCCCCCTCCCTCATCCAATTTTCCGCCTTTTATCAAGCGCCCCGCGGGAGGGAATCCTGTCAGGAGCTGATATAGGATGTCCTCCTCCTCTCCCTTCCTTCAGTAATGGACACCTCACCTTCCTTGGAATATAGATTATTTTTCAGCTCTCTCATTCATGAATATCTCTGTATCGGTAAATCATATTTCAAATATCAAACGATAAAAAAGCTATTTTCTGAAATAACCAATGACTGGCCGGGAATATAAAAAAAAAATTACTTTACTCTTCACACTTGGCAGCCATCCAAGCAGAGTCGATGGTGAAATAGTAGAAGGGAAATTAATTTTCAGAAAAAATGGATCCGAGGAAAAATTGGGTTTTCAATATCAAACCTTCGTTCCATAAAAAAAAGTTATTTTGTTGGCTTTGACGTTATACCTTATTGTCTTAGAAATTTCTTGCAAAGAACTAAACAGTCATAATTAGTTTACTTTACTCTAAATAGGATTTTCAAAACTATGATCTACAATGAAATCATGTTTTCTATGATTATCCGAAATTATCGATGCTTAATCGTACAAGGCTCCCGGTACCATATGTGGTACAACCATTTATATCGTTCCTACAGCTATAAAAATATTAGCAGCGACATCTCTTGACATCTTGATAGAAGTGTTGGATATTTAGCAAATACATAATACAAACTATTGCATATATATGTCGTTACTGTTTCTGTTACTTTGGGTGTAGTGTGAAATTCGAATGAAGGTTTTAGGTTTGTTTGTCGTACGGGTGAATTCAAAAATAAAAAAAAAATAGTAAAAGAATAGTTCTGTGTTGGAAATAAAATACTTTGTTGTAACGAAGTGTATATTTTGCAGAGGTAAGTTATTTTTTTATATTTCTACAGTAAACTTAATAGCAATTATGACGTAAAAGACAAAATAAGTGAAATAAAGAATTGTTTTCCTGTTAAATAGTGGATTATAGGTTTTTTATTATTTTCCCTTAATTATTAATTACTACCTATATCACAATTACACTGTTAAAAAAAAAAAATTATGGGATCGGGTTTTCCGTGCCAAACTTAGTATTTTCTAAAGTTCGCTAAAGTAGTAAAAAAAACAAAAAAACTTTTAGCTATAGAGCAAGGTGATCAGAAACAAATTAGGTGAAGAAAACCCAGGCAGGCAGCCTTCCTTTGCTGCTATTGACCGGCAGCAGGTGATGGCAACTGCTGATGACTATGAAGATCGGAAGCAAGTGTCCGTAAATTACCATCTGTACTTCAAGGTAAGTGACTTCAAGTATAACATATTTGGCAACTGGTGCCTCTTTCCTACTTCTGGGAAATTTCTTCTAGTCGTTATATCTTGTGTATGATTTTATTTATTTATTTATTTGATTGATTGCCTCTACCCTTCAGGGTCATTGGCAGTCCATCTTCGATCATTTATCTCCTATATCTGCCCATAAAACCTGATAGCCTTTAAGAAATCCAACAGAGACTTTACTGATTTGTTATCATCTTGAAAGATTTCTTGAAGTGTGTTTGAAATTTTAAATCTCTCCCTTATAGATGAAAGCTGTGGACAGTCTTCTAAAATGTGTTGTAACGTCCTGGGTTCCTGACAGTTGACGCAGGTAGGGGGCTCCAAACCGCGGAGAAGGTAGCCATGTGAGAATTCACAGTGGCCGATTCTCAGGCGGCACAAAATTATTTCTTCCTTTCTAGACGTCCTACAACTTGTTTGCCACTTAGCGGAGCAGTTCGTCTTTACTTGTAACAATTTAGATCTATTTGTTTTCCAGTTTTTTCTTCCCACTTGGCTTGGATCGAGCATCTTACATGCCTCACCCAGTCTTCTTTAGGTGTAAGGTTGATGTTTTTAACAATATCACCGTCACTAATTCTTGCTAACTGGGCTGCAGAATCAGCTCTTTCATTTCCAGAAATGCCACAGTGGGAAGGAACCCAAATAAAAATAATCGTATTGTTTTTCTCTTGAATTTTCCAAATAAGCTCAATAATTTCTAAAATTGTTAAATGTTAAGACTGATCATTTTTTATTGCTAGTAATACACTCATTGAATCCGTGACAATTACTGATTTTTCATGTTCGGCTTCCAGGCAGTGTAGGAGTGCTTCCTTAGTAGCAGTTGCTTCTCCAGTGAAAACGGAGCAGACTTGAGGTAACTTAAAGAGACTTACTTCGTTTTCTGTCACCACTGCACAACCCACTACAGAATTTTCACATTTTTAAGCGTCAGTATATAAGATTTTATGGTCCCGAAACGTTTCTAAGAGAAGTAAAAAACTTTTGTTTGATTCAATAGGAATTGAATTACTTTTTCTGATTTTCTTCAGTGAAATATCAATGCATGGTTTATTATGGCATGAACGTGGTTTTATAATCCTTGGGTAGTGCTGAATATTATGGAGGCTAGTACCCAAATGGAATTCAGAGAACAAGTTGAGTGCTCTTTGTTGGTAATTGCATTCTGTTGCCATGTATTTAGAAGAAATTACATTTAAAAGGTGGTTTTTTAATGCAGATAATTTAGCTGCATATTTTGCAATAAGATATTTTCTCCTTAATATCAAGGAAGGCTCTGCACTTTCTGCATATATGCTAAGAACAGGTGATGTTCTATAGGCACCCGTACATATCATTAGAGCTGTATTGTGGACTGCGTCAAGCAATCGTAGAATCGATGGTCGGGCAAAGTTATAAATTACTGAACCATAGTCCATTTTACTACGTAAAGTGGCTTAATATATCTTCAATAGACACTGTCTATCAGCTCCCCAACTTGCATGCAAAAGGCATTTCAGCAGTCTCAGGCCTTTTGAGCAACTATCCTTGATATGCTTAATATGGTTGATCCAGCTGAGCCGTTTATCTAAATACATACCCAAATACTTCCGGCTATCAATAAAAGCAACCTTAGTAGTACCCAAAGACAGCTCAGGATTAGGCAAGCAGCTTCTTAAACGGCATATATGCATCGCATTTGTTTTGGATGTTGATATAACAAAACCGCTTTTTTTTGCCCATTCTTCAGCAGTGTTTAAAGCTTCTTGCAACTTCCATTCGATGAAATCAATAGATTTGCTTTGACTAAACAGAAGGATGTCATCAGCATAGAGGACAATTTTTGTCGGCTTCGGAATGTTTATTGCCAAGTCGTTTATAGCGATCAAAAACAGAGTTACACTAACTGGGGAACCTTGCGGGGTACCATTGTTTAGCAAGTAAGTTGATGAAAATGATTCTCCTACTCTTACCCTAAACTTTCTTTCGTATAGGAAATTTTTGATATATTAGTAAATATAACCTTTGAACTTCCAATCCCTTAAAATTTTTAACAATCTTCCTCACCACATCGTATCGTAGGCCTTTTCTAGATCTAAAAATATAGTAATGAGGTGTTCCTTGTGAGAGAAAGCTTCTTCTGACTCGCTCTGTAGCAGCATAATCGGATCGATGCATGAAAAGTTTTCTCTAAAGCCAAATTGAGAAGCTGAAAAGAAGCCTCTTTTTTCAATTACATCAACAAGTCTCTCACTGACCATCTTCTCTTGAATTTTCGATAGACATGAATTAAGCGATATGGGACGATAATCAGTTGGATGACAGCTGTTAGGCTTCTTAGGGATTGGAACTATAATGGAAGTTTTCCAAATTTCAGGGAAACTGCCGCTTCTCCACAATTCGTTATACATATTTAGTAGGTAAGCCATTCCTTCGTGTGGTAGATGAGCTATCATTTCGTAAGAAATGCCATCAATACCAGGAGCAGATCCTTTTTTGTACTTTTGAATGGTAGATTCCAATTCCTTCCAACTAAAAGGAACATTAAAGGCTTCACTAAGGTCAGCTATGGTTTGGTCTTCATTGCTACAATTATCTTCATCATATGTCCCTGCATCATTGTTAGGAACGGATGAGACTTTATAAAAATAATTACCTAGTAGATCTGCGATATTGATTGGATTAGTCACTACTTTTCCTTCTGATATTACTCCAGCTATATCGTTCTTGTGCCTAATTCCTGGTATGGACCTTATTTTGTTCCACATTTCTTTAGACGAAATAGCACTATTTATGGATGATACGTAATTCCTCCATGATGACCTTTTGCCGTCTTTTATAATTCGATTGGCTACAGCTCTCAACCTTTTAAATTCTGTTGCATTCTCCAGCGTCCTGCATTTCCTTAATTTATTGAGCGCGCGTTTTTTTTCCCTTACGGCTTGCTCACACCTATGGTTCCACCATGGAACTCTTTTTGCCAAATGTGTTTGGTTTTTGCAGGAATGTTCTGGTGAGCTGCTTGCAAAATTATACGAACAAATTCATCAACTTGAGCGTCAATGCTATTTTCTCTGTCTTTTAGCCCATTTATGCTTGCTATTACCGATTTATGATACTCGTCCCAATTTGCTGCTTGATATTTCCAGTGGAGTTGTGATGGCTGTGAAGATATCGAAGTCTTTTCCATCTTAATAACAATTGGGAAGTGCGTATAAATGGAGTTTTGTTTGCCAAATAAGATTTGGTGCTAACCTGGCATCAGCAATACTCAGGTCAATAGCGGAGAACTTGTTACTCCTCGAACAGAAGTGTGTATGTTCTCCTGTGTTAAGAAGAGTAGCTGTCTGATGTCCCTCTAAAAAAGCTACAACCTTCAGACCTCTGTGATTAACATCGGCTAACGTGGAGCCCCACATTGTGCTGTTAGCGTTGAAGTCACCAAGGATAAGGTAGGGTCTAGGCAGCTGATTTGTTATTTCCTCCATATCTTCAACAGACCAATATATTGCTTGAGGAATATATATGTTGCAGATTGTTATTTTTGTCTTATCAGCAAAATGGATTCTTATCGCTAAAGCCTCCAGAGGAGTGGTTAATGTAATCTCTTCAGAAAAAATATCTTCCCTAACAGAAGTAGAGACACCACCCCATGATCTTTCAAGGCATATTCTATCTTTTCTATATGTTCAGTATCCTTTTATTAGCATATGATTACATTTATTTAAATGGGTTTCTTGAATGCAAAAGCACAGTGGATTCTCTTCGGCTATTAATTTCTGCGCATATTCTAAGTGGCGGAAAAATCCGTTACAGATCCATTGTATTATTGATTCCATTTTCGAAAATTATATTTTCCATACCACTGGTATCACTTATGACAAAGGATGCTGCATCTTCAGTCTCGGATACACAATTAGATGTAGACGTTGAAGACTTAATGATTTTCGAAAACCTAATTTTCATACCTCTATGTGTTATTTGGTTTCTAAGTTCTTGAAACATTTTTAGTAGACCTGGAATGTCGTTAGTGAATTGTATGATTTTTATTTTTCTTAAACGAGACTCTGTTTATAACTACAATTTTTGTACTTTATATAATGTATGACTTATTTATTTTTTAATATTTTAATTTGGGATATGAGTTTTAGCTAATATTTTTATAAGACTTTTAACTGAAATTTATCTTTGAATTGTTTATTTGTAAGTAAATGGAAAATTAAAAAAGTGATTATTCTTTATATTATAAGGCCTGTCTCACAGTTATGTTTCTTGAGAAGGTTTTTATTTCCTTGATGTTTGCCGTAGGGTTCTTCTAGTACCTGCTATGTCACCGTTACTTATATCGTCTCTGGCGGTAAGCTAGAAGTAACAGTAAAATAATTCAAATGTTATCATTTTCCTAATTTCCATGATGTTATATTGACAATATTGAATTTAGTTTGCTTATTTCAGTCAAGCAAACGTTTGGTTTATGTTATGTATTCCTCATTTTGCTTCACTGCTACTTTGCCTAGTTCTCATTACAGTCTTTTGATTTCTAATTCCATTACAGGTAAATCGAGAAGAAATTATTGGTGATTTATAAAAGGAAAAACATGTTTCATTTAAATCCAAAAAAAAAAAAAAAAAATATTAAATGCAGTTTTTATTACCTTCCCTATACAAAAATAAACGTTATTTGAGATCGCCTACGCATAAATATTAAAAAAAGAAAAATTTGAAGAAAATTAAATAAGGAATACCGTATTAAGGTTATGTCTTAGAACGAAATTTCAAGAATAATTGATAACAATAAAGCAATGTCTGTCAATAAGTTCTAAACTTGTTTTTAATAACTTAATTTTTTTTTTTTATCAATTTATTGAAATTTACAACTGTACAAGTATACATCAAGTAAATGTGCTAAAAAAAAATTTACAATAACATTCCTAAACATGAGAACAACTACTCATCTGTAGCACTTCAGTAACAAAAAAAAAAAAATCTACACAAGAAGATCTCTGGGCCATCTTCTTTTCAGACGCCTCGGCGGATTATCGGGAATTGAGTGGGAAGCAAGTTGAGAAACTAGGGGATTTGAGTGGTTATGGAGCTTACTATGAAAGGATTGGTATCTGGTTTGGGCTAAATCAGCAACATATGGAACATTAAGATCTTTATGAATAAGTTTATTAGTGACAAAGTAAGGAGCATTGAGAATTTTTCGAAGGATTTTGGATTGTAAGGATTGGATACGGGAAGAATTGGATGGTTTAGTAGAGCCCCAAAGATCAACTCCGTACGTCCATATAGGTATAATCACAGTCAAGTAAATGAGTCTTTTGTAATTAATTGGGAGCTTTGAACAATAACTTAAATTAAAAATAATAAAACAAATTAAGTAAAATTTACCTTAATGAAATATAGAAAAGAAGGGCCATTTTTTCCAGATGTTCAAAAACAAAAATAATTTTGATGTTCCTACTCTGGCTAGAATAGGTTAGTAAATTGTAGCATAGCCCGTTCTTTCTGCTCTAGATAGAGTACATAAGAGCGATAAGCCACAATAAAAAAAAATATTTAAAAGTAAAAAAATACTAGAGTACAAGATACTGATTGACATTCCCAGGAATACCCTCTAATTGGTGCATTGGATAGTGCTGCCATTATCTGCCGCAGTTTCTTTCTAAGTAGTCTATGTCCATCTGAATTACCAACTCATAGTTTAAATGTAGATATTGGATGTCCAATTAAGCTTTTACGTAATCTTAAAGCAGCGACGAGGAAGTTGTAGATAAAGGTATATGTATTAAATAAACAACCGCGGTAAGAGTTACAACGTAGATTATTGTTAACTCGCGCGTGCTGTAGTACGGAATATCGTTGTTCAAAACTCGGTGAGAGAATTATACAACATAAAACATAAAAAACATTATAATTGCTGTGTATTATTTAGTATAGGTATAATACAGTTGAGACGATTTAAATTAGTCTGAAATAGTGTAGAAAAAAAATACGTTAAGTTTAATTTAGAAAAATGATTAGACTAAATTAAAAATTTGTATTTAACATTAATATTTATAAACATTGTAATTAAATTAAACAGATATTATTGCTGCGAATATATAACTGTAACTGTTGCCGCTGTCTTAGAGAAACATGGCAACTGGCTTCGCTTGGAATAACTTTAACAAACTTTAAATGAGATAAACTTTAGAAGAAGATAGACTGAGGAACGAGGCATCTGCTCTTATTGTTTTATTGTGTTTGTTGGACTGCGAGGAGCTTGATTTTATGCCAAACTGCTGCTGTGATTAGCTATACGATAATTAGGTTAAATATTTATTATATTCAGAGGAAGTCTAATATTTAACCATAAATATTTAAACAAATTTATATAACTAACAGCTGAGGTTTGAGAACGGTTTAGGCTTGAACTCACAACAGACCAACAGTCCTATGAACAAAAACACACGAAAATATAATGGGAAAGCTCAAAACCGAGCAACACTTCCTTTTGCGCTGCTATTACCTGAAAATAAATATATGAACATTGGCCCGCGAGCTACCTGTCCGGTGCCTTCATGCGGGAATGACCATGAAATTTAATTATTGAAAAAAAAAAACCCTAAATAGATTTTAAATATTTATTGTAATATATATAAGAAAATGTATATATTGGCTTTTAGAAGTTTGAATTATCTTCGAGTTTCGAAAGCATTTTTGAATAGTACCGTGTTTCTTTCCTCTAGTTGATAAAATCCGTTTTAGCATATGATGATCTTAAATATGTATAGTTTCATTAAAATCAAAGTTCACAAAATAACAAAATTTTTTTTTTTTTTTTTTTTTTTTTTTTTTTTTTTTTTTTTTTTTTTTTTTTTTTTTTTTTTTTTTTTTTTTTTTTTTTTTTTTTTTTTTTTTTTTTTTTTTTTGGAGGATGAAAGTAAAAATTGTGAAATTAAAAAAAAAAAAAAAAAAAAAAAGAAATTTTAGACAATACGATGTATGATTATTAGGAGAATATTATTAGGATTGGTAAATTATTTACAACTACTATTTTTTACATCGTCTCACGAAGCTGGCTGTCGTGTAGAAGTGGATAAGTCTATATTGCGTACTTCTCAATAGGAAATACTTTGAGTCCTTATTAAGAAGCGCAAATTAACCCTTTTCGCATACAGCAGATATTAAAAAGCCTGCTTTGATGGTTAATAGTTAAATCTTGTTCAAAGTGATTTGTATTATCCACTTCTTGACGACAACTATCGTTATATTCTATGACTAGTTCCGAATACTACAAATATATTATAAAATGACAGTTATAAAAGGATGATATAAAATTCCTTATTAAAATTAGGAGTGCTTTTTAAATACATAATGTCATATCGATTTTTACTAACTTAAGCCAAACTATTATGAAAATACGCTAACTTCACACATAGGAAAGAAAAAATAATTTAAATAAGATAAAGAACTTAACAATATAATGCCTATATGTATGGTGCCTCTAACCAAAAGTGGTGGTACATGGCACCAAAATGTAAATAAGTAAATAAATAAATATGTTGTATCTATTACATATGTTTTTATATTATGATATAATTTATCTTATTTTAATAATAATTTAAGGCTTTGAATATAACGAACGGTTCAACTAGCTTAAAATCATCATTCGAAGTACATTTTCACAGAGATTAGCATTAATGTTTAACTTTAAAAAAAAAATTAAATATTTTAAAGCTTAAAAAGCTTAAATATTTAATATATGTACTTTAAAAAATACTTAAATATTTGTAAAAATATTTGTTTTAATCCGCTTAAACAGGCAACCCCACATCATTCACTGGAATCCCGATACAGTTCCTAAAGAAACTTGTCCCCTCTTTCCATTCATGGTTTCTTTGCTGGATTTTGAATCCTTTACAATCGACCAGGTTAAAATAGCATTGTTGGCTTCGAACCGACAACAGCGAGCTAGAATAAAATCAGACTTTCATCAGGCCCATGATCCTGAATCGAGATCAAGCAATGAAGATGGAGCGATGTCAAGACTAGGAATTGTCCGCTCAACACTTACCCACAGCCACTCATTATAAATCAAATAATCACCAAAATGCATCAACAAAAAATAAATTATCTTAAAGAGAAGTGGTGAATAATTAGGATTTAGAGGGATCGAATTCAAAACTATTTCATTAAATTTAGCACAGTTGGAAATTTCCTTACTTATGCTAAGACTTTGCAATGAAATTCACTGCATATTGCCAATTAGAATTTACTTGTATTTTTAATTATTTAGATACATTTCATTAAGTTGGAAATTATTAGAGTAAAAATATTAAAATGTGCGAATATAGTATTGAGAAACTTTCTTAGAGACTCAGTATAGATAAATAAAATAAACTATACCCTGGGACTACTATGTATAATGATTATGAACAATATAATGACAATCTACCTGTGGTAATTATAAATAATATAAATTCTGAATAAGATTTTAAAAAAATGTAATAGCATTTTGGTATGTTTGATTGAAAAGTTTATTAATTTAAAATAATACTTTGTAAAGAAAATTCTGAATGAAGATTTTAAAAATACAAGTACTTGAATGAAAAAAATATACTAAAGTACTTTGATAAATAATAATATAAGCAACAACAAACATTAATCCTCCATTTCATACTACTATCGCTGGGTCCATTACGTTCAATAAATTAATATCTATTACATGTATTAGAATTTATTGAATATAGGAAAGGTGGGATTAAAAAAAAAAAGGAATAGGATCTTAAAGGCATTGTGTTTGGAAGGCGCCAGAAAATGGGGTGTTATAGCAGTGGTAGTTTGAATGCTTCTGTAAGGAAGGAAAGTTGAAAGAGCCAGAGGAAGTGACGTGGTTTTACAAGAAATGACTGATTTCAAAGTAGACGCTTCGATAATGCAGGAAGGTGACTACGTGGGTAGTAATTAGTAAAGGAATGTACTGTCGTCGTAATGAAGAGGTCGTGATTTTAACTTGGAGTAGGGAAGACCATTGTTACTAAGGAACCCAAAGGGATGAAAATAAACAAGTTGATTATTTTTTCATAATGTTGCAGGGCTATATAAAAAAAAGAAATAATCTAAACAGTTTATTTAGTAGGCAAATACATTGAAATGGACCAATATGTTACAGTTTTTATAGAACTTTAATCAGACCATCAACAAGAACTATTGCCACACACGAGAGATCCATTATCTCCAAACATGTCAGGTGTTATTTACCTCATAATTTTTTTTTGATTGATTAAATGTATTTCACTAAATTGGTATTTCACTAATACATAAAAACATTATGTATTGTTTTCCAAAAATTGAAAATTTATTTTTATTTAACTGAATAGTTTATTAAAATAAAATGAATTTAACATGAGTATTAAACAGCTGATGACTTACCTAAGTAGATGCCTTATGTTATAAAACAAAAATAAATAAATAACACAAAATCTACAACGTGGACCGATCTAAAAAATTTCAATATTGTACACTTTTATTTGTCAATGCAGTTAAAATATGCACTGGCCTTAGTTTCTTTTAATTTTAAACATTCGGCCGGAAAAAAAGAACTAGATTGTTATAAATGTTCTTGCACTTGAGCACAACCTTTAATTACAACTCATAGTTAACGGTATGAGAATATCTTGGTTCCTACTGTTTGTGCCAATGTTTACTATGACAAATCCTTTAACTCGTTGTTACTTGAGTTGACTTTATATGAGCATTTCCATTTCTGAAATGCGATGCTGCAAGAAAAACATAAGAAAGAAGGTTTAAGCGCAAATGAAGCCGCTGAAGAAATTCGTACCCTAGAAGGAGAGCCAGTTATGCATCAAAATATTGCAAAACTTCGGTTCATTTGGATCGGTTTGAAAAAAAAAAAAAAAAAAATTGAAGCTTAGTGTTTGAAGGAATTTCAAAGGCGTTTTACATTTTGAGATTGTTCCTGACAGCGGTGCAGTTAACTCAAACCTTCAATGTAAACAAAAGTGTTTATGCTGTGTTGATTCCGAATTGATTCTAATAGTACAACAGGAACCAAGCCATTTTGCAGTGGAGCTGCGAGGATTTTTCCTCGTTCTGCATATACTGCACCATCCGATTATATCACGTTCATATCAATATCTGGTTTTTCAAAAGGTGGGATAATTTATAATTACGTTAGAATGATAATTACGGGAAGTAAAACTGGATGTAAAGTGATTTTTTCGACTGAAAAATAAAGGAGTAGTATCTGTCCCTAACCAAATTACCGGCAGCAAGATGAATAAAGGTAGTGAGTATAAATTAAAATGAGAGTAAATGTTATATTTTAAATAAAGAAATTTGAACTCAAAAAGATATAAAATATCACCAAGCAACCAAGCAAAGCATCATCAATGCTTGGGTAACTAAGCTAAGTCGAAAGTTAGGTACCCAACAATTTTAATTTTCATTGTTTTAGCTATACTTCAACAATGATAATTTTATCTTAATAACGCTATAGCAGAATATTTAACACATATATTTTTGTTATTCATTTTGACGTGAATACGTCTTTAAATTTGCTACCATATGGGGGCAATCCAAAAAACCTAATGATAACAAAATCGGGGGATACAGTTTGGCATTGTAGTATCAAATCTATCTCCTACATCCAAAATTAAATTATACCACTGGATAGCTAAAGGATCAAATAATTCATTAAGATAAGCGATAACAGTGACGAATCGCGCGCGGTGGAGGGAGAAGCGCCGCAATTTAGAGGTTACTTTGTTGCGTATCGAGATTTGCAATTAGTATAACTTTTGAATCGGAGAAGCTACGATGTTCGTTTAAGTTTTAATCGTCAGCTGTCATCACAATTTATCGATTGCATATAAAACCTTAGTTTAAAGTAGTGACCTTATTTAAATATAATAAGGTGTTAGAATGAAAAAATATTCTAAAAATATATAAAGTCAAAACCAAATACAAAGATCGTATACGGTTCGAAAGGGCTTCTCAAGAACAATCGAATGGTAATAACACTATATGACCGAGTCAAGCAGTGCCGGGAACATAAACGTTCCTGATCATCATTGTTTTATACTTATTACCGCCATCAATGCACAAAGCTTGGCCGCGCACTCAGAAGACATCTCTAAAGATACAATCACCAACCGATCTGATTATTTGGCAATCAGCGAAACATGGATGGAAAATTCTATCCCAGTGATTGTGCCTAGCTTCGGTCTAAGATCATATTCTAATGCAGCTGAGAACAGACGAATTGCAACTACATCACTGGTAGTGGTATCGTCATTATCAAGCCGCAAAGCCGGTGGAGCCACCATATAGCGCAACATCAATAGCTTTACTGATTGTAATAGAGTTAACATTGACATTTCGGAAATTTATTTGGAAATGAATGATGCAAAACCTGGTGATGTCTGTGTAGTAAACGTAAAGGCCATTGGCATCTTCAAATTCGTATTCGGGTATGTGTATATCTCGGGCAAAGCGTTAGAAGAAATTAAACTCTTTATATTTCAATCGTTGTTAAAATATTCTAAAAACATAGCTAAAATTATACCCGACTACGAGCCTGATCTTACTACACCAGTTATGATAGTTGGAGACTTGATCTTGATGTCTCACAAATACGCTCATTGCCCGACTTTATGCTATAATGCTATTTATAATTTGTCTTATATTGAAACTTCTCCAATAACGTTACGTAATACCTGGATTGATTTAACGTTTACCAGAAATCTCGATGTATCTTGTATGTCATTTGTGTCGCTCGCTTCGTATCACAGAGCTATAATTAATAAAGTTTTATTGTAACACAATAATTATTTGTTTCCTTGCTTTTATCCTAAAGACATAAATATTTTTTTTTTATTTAAAAAATATAACCCGTTACATAAACGTATTCACGTACAGCACACGGCCGTAACCATGACACAGCCACACCTCTTTCTTTTAAAATCATATGTAACATGTATTTGTGTACATATACATATATACATGTAACTGTCGGATTTAAATACTTGATTCTTTTTTAAGGGAATTTAAAAATTTTAATAAAATTTATTATTTTTTGAACCGTTTATAATAAATAACTTACCGCAAATTAATGAAATTTACTTTTTACCGATCTCCAGGAAATTCACTTAGCATTTTATCAAATTATATTTAATAAAACTCGCTTAAACTTTATCAAATTATTTTTTTTTAGAGGTCAAAGTGACCTTTGACAACACGGGATAGAAGTTTTTTTTTCTTAAGTATAAAAGGAAACAGATCTTCCAAAACAATGAGTGGTTTCGTTGAAAATTTTAATTGATGACTTGTTTTTGATAAAATAAATTTCCAAGAAAGAAGTTTTAATATAATTAGTTTGGAATTTTTAAAACATTGTTTATACAACTTTTTATTTAAAGAGTTCCGGGGGAGAACAGTCCAAATCATATTTTTAGTATTTTCCGACAGAGCAAGTTTTTCACGAAGAATGATATAGCTATCATAAAAGTTTTTTATTTATTTCTGAAATAGATATAATTTTCTAAGCGCTTAAAGAAAATTTAATCTATTCTATTTATTTGTTGACATTTGCAAATATATTACGAGTACACATTTAGTAAATCTGTATACAAATGATTACAATAACTTATAAAGCCACTAACTATTAGTCCTTTAGAAATAAGATGGATTTTGATATTATTATAGATAACTGATTTGGACCATATCAGCAACAAATCGAATATTAAGAAAATTTATTTTAAATTTAAATGCACATTTGGGACTTTAAAGATTAGATACCATAAGAATATAATGGTTTAGTGGAGCCCCAAAGTCCAATCCCTTGAATCCAGATAGGTTTAATTACTGTCATATAAATGAGTACGTTTTAACATATTAGAAACTTTTAACGTTTGTCTTGTAAAAAAATAATAATTTTTTTTTTTTTTTTAAACATATATACCGAAAAATGGCCTGACTATAAATAATGTTTATAATGCATGTATTAAGATACGAGTATTTCCTTAAATAATTATCTTAAAAATGCTGTCGATTCATCACTTAATCTTAGCATTGCAAAATTTACAAAAGTTATAATTAATTTTATTGTTCTTAAACTTTGGTGCAAAGTCAACCGGATACCCATGGCTTTGCACGACCATATGTTTTCAATCAAAAAAGCGTTAGAAATGTATTCTGGTGCAAAGCCAAAGCTTGATAATAGTTAAGAAGTGCAAAGTCGTTACTTGATAGTGCTTGGAGCTTAGCCTAGTGATTCTTGTCTCTGTTTGTAAATATTTTGTTAAAGGAAACAATTGTAAATTACAATGTTTTTATTGAAATGAGAAAGAAATTTGCACATTTTTAAAGCTTTACTGACGAACGATAAAAAAAATACAAGAACATACCAACAAAATATTTTTCAGAAACAAAATAACGACTTATAATATGCCTGAAGAACGTAAACAACTGTAGTTTTGGTAAATAAGGAACAAAACGATACTTATAAAATAAATTGCACACAAATTCTTGGAGAAAAACTTTTGGAAAAATGCAATCTAGAATGGTTAGACGAAAATTATTAAAAAACAAAAACGAACACAAGGACTTGAAACAATTTAAAGCTATAACTGGACAAAATTGTAACAGTATTTGTCAATATACTTGCACATAGATGACAAAAAACTTAATCACAAAAAGCGAAATGTTTTAGGAATATATGCAATTTAAAATGTCCAATATGGAATGGCTATGTAAATTCTTGCAGAGTGATAACAAGATTGTTTTGTGGCAAGATAACTTTGCAACGGCCTCAATTAAAAGAATTGTAGGAATGATTTTCCTCAGTTCAAGTATCTATAAAAAGATAGAGTAGGAAATATGAACATAGTGAGAGGCTCTGCCTAGTACTTGTTAATATATATAGGAAATATGAAATCTTTAAATTAATATATGAAAATTTATACTAATATAGTTTATAGAATCGTAGTTTATGAAATCAGTGCTATATACAAAAAGAACAATTTTCTTTTCAATTGAGTTTATAATAAACCGTTCATGAAGTCAGACTTTAAAGAGAACCAACCACACACGACAAGAAGGCGGAGATAATTCGTTTTACTGCGCGCTTTCCAAACATCAGATTACTAAAGGCCGGAAAATTGAATTGTTCATTGGATATTCGCAAATCCTTTGAAATCCTTAACCACCTAACTGAATTTTCATCTTCTAGCTCAAAGACTTCATTCGATATCATTATGTTTTCGCATTTTAGTAAACATTAATACAATGGATGGATGCTAGAGAGACAGTCAACACGGTTAATATCGTTAGGCAAGGATGATCTCTCATCTATTTCCTTTTGAACCTTCACTGTGTAATGTTGAGTATATTAATTGAACTTTTATTTTTATTTCTACATGTTTAGTTGTCAGAGTAAATTGTCTTAAAACTGTCGTTTTTTACACTTAATACGCAAGGAATAGCTAAGTCAGTATCTAATAAGAAATTAACAGAATATATATATATATAATAGAATAGAATAGAAAGAAAACTTTATTCTGGGACAAAGTCCCTTAAGAATAACATAAAATAACATAAAGTAAGATCATAACTGGCCGAGAGGCTGTTAAAAGTAAAATAACATGTAAAAAATATGTATGAAAAAAAGAAAAGAGAAAAACAGAAAAAGAAAAAATAAAAAAAGAGGGTGAAAAAAATGAGTATACAAAATAGAGGTTAATATTGTAAATAAAATTGCAAAAGAGAAAAAAACAAAAAAACAGAAGAAAAATAAAAGATAGAAAATCAAAAATTATCATTACAAACAATTAAAACATCATAATCAAAAATATAATTTATGCTTATGTTTTATGTCTGACAGTCTTAGTAATTAAATTAGACTATTACATATATAGTACATACATTCTTACAATTAGAGAGCGTCGAGTTGGAGGGAAAGAAGATGGTGAAAGAATAGTGATTTGAATGTTCCAAGGGAAGAAGCATTGCGGATACAGGGGGGGAGGGAATTCCAAAGAGTAGAGGATCGGACAAGGAAGGAACGTTGGAATGCAGTACTTCTGTGGGATGGAGTATAGAGATCGGAAAGACGAGATCTTGTATGCAGTGATTTGATAGCGGACTTGAATTTCAGGTTACTGTAAATAAAGGGAGGGTGACGGGTGTTGATAACTTGGTATAGATAGGTGCCTAGGAAGTATTTTCTGCGGAAGGAGGGGAACAGCCAATTTAACTCAGTGTAGAGATGCGAAACATGGGAACGTCTCGAGGTTCCGAAGACAAACCTAATGAAGCAATTCATGATGCGTTTTAATCTGTCCTCAAGAACCGTCGAGAGCCCGCCATATATCACACAACCGTAGTCAAATTGGGGGAAGATAAGGGAGGATACTAGGAGTCTGCGTGTGGGTAGGGGAAGGAGGTGACGGGAGCGGTGAAATAGTTTTTTAGGATACCTTCGCCTTCGGGAGATTTGTGCAATATGGGATTTCCAGGAGAGGGTTTGATCAATGGTTAAGCCTAAATTTTTAACAGAGGAATGGAAAGTTATTGGATGACCATTAAGGAATAATGTGGGAATGTTGGCATTTGAATGAAGAAGGGAATGTGATCCTATGGGAATTGCTTGAGTTTTAGCTGCGTTTAACGTTAATTTGTTCAGATTTGCCCAGGCACAGATTTCGTCTAGGTCTTCCTGAATTTTGGAAAACGCAGCTAACATTTCAGATGGAGGAAAGGAGAAGTAAATTTGGAAGTCATCGGCGTAAAGATGGTGGGAACAATGGTGAATTGAATGGGGAAGATCATTGATGTAGGAATTAAACAGTAGAGGGGAAATGCTCGAGCCTTGAGCTACTCCTGATTGTAGAGTGAGGAAAGAGGATAGGCCTTGGTTAGGGGTGACGACTGCTTGGGTGCGTTGGGAAAGGAGAGATTGAAGCCAAAGCAGAGCGCTGTAGGAAAATTTAAGTGATTTCAATTTGGAAAAAAGGATATTATGGTCTAAGGAATCGAATGCTTTAGAGAAATCAAGGAGGATCAGGATGGTCAATTCTTTTTTATCCATCGCTGCTTGGATGTCAGTGATAATTTTGATGAGGACGGATTGTGTTGAGAAGCCGGAACGGAAACCAGACTGGAAGGGATCGAGTAACTTGGAATCTTCTAGGAAATTGGAAATTTGGGATTGCACCAATCTTTCTAGGGGCTTTGAAAGGTTAGAAAGTATGGATATAGGGCGGTAGTCCTTTGGGGATATAGGGTTGGGGTTCTTGTTGATGGGATGGATTACGGCCTTTTTCCAGGAAGTGGGATATACAGAGTTTTGGAGGGAAAAATTATATATGAAGAGGAGAACCGGTAGGATTTCAGGAAGGCGTAATTTCAATAATTTAACAGGAATGCCGTCTAAACCAGATAAGTTGGATTGAGACTTCATAATGGAGGTAATTAGATCAGAGGGAGTGATATAAGAAGAGTAAAAATTATTGTCGTTAAATGTAGGTGGATGTGAGGACTGGGAGGGTCGAGAAGAAGCAGATGAAGAGGAAGAAACGAAAAAGGAATTTAACTCGTCTGGAGTGACAGGAAATACTCCCGAGGGAGAGGAACTAGGAGGATCACACAAGGAAAGTTTGCGGAGGAGCAGCCATTGGGATTTAGGATCGGGTGCAGAGGAGAGGGCTTCGTGGAAGAAATTGGATTTAGTTCGCCGGATCGTGGATTGTGTTAAATTTCTAAGAAGCTTAAACTCTTGATAGTCATCTTCAAGCCTGGTGCGTCTGAAGCGTCTACGGGCAGCCTCTCGTCTTCTTTGTAAATCTTTAATATCTTGGTTCATCCAAGGAGCAGGGCGACGCCGGCGAAATGTTGAGGTTTTAAGAGGAGCATGGGTATTAAGGATAGAAAGGAGCTTGGTGGTGAGTAATTTAACCATGGTATCAATTGAGGAGCAGGAATAAATTGGATTCCAATCAATGGTTTCAATGTCAGGTAAAATCTTTTCTCTGGTAAGGGAGTCTATGTTACGGAAGGAGATTGTTTTAGAAAGGAACTGAGGTGTTGGGAAATCATATGATATTTGTATCAGGTCATGAGAGGATAGGAATGAAACAGGTCGTTGACTTGAGGAGAGAAGGTTTTTTGGAGAATCTATGACATGCAGGTCCAACCGTGTGTCGGACCCGCGGGAGTGGTGGGTGAGATTAAATGGTACAATAAAAAGGTGAAGGGAAAAAAAGGGGTTTTCAAGATAGGTTTTGTCGTAGGAGTCAGATAGGAGATTGGTATTCAGGTCACCGGAGATGATTATATTGGAGTAGAGAGGAACATAATAATAAAGGTTAGATTCGAATGATTGGTCAAAGGGAACATGAGGGGGACGATAGGCCACTACATACAGGAGAGAATGGGAATTAAAGGATATTTCAACAAAGAGATACTCAATGTTTGGGAGATTGGGAGAACATATAGTGCTACTCCGCCTCCGGTCCGGTTGACCCGGTCGTGACGGATGATGGAGTAGTTAGGGAGGGAAATTGAGGAAGAAGGAATATAAGGTTTCAGCCAGGTTTCAGAGACTGCAATGATGTGGTAAAAATTTTGGGTGAAGAATTCTAGGAATTCATCGTAGTGGGCTGGTAGGGATTGTGAGTTTATGTGACAGGCGGTTAGGATATTAATCATATTGGAAAGAAGTAAGGGAAACATAGGACAGTAAGTAAAAGGATGACGCTGAAAATGAGATACAGTAGTAGACGCCAAGAAGAAAAAATACATATTGATGATAAGAACAGAAGTAAAATGATATGTACCAAGAAAATATAAAAGTAAAAATATTTACAATAATGCAAAGTAAGAGTAAAAGTAGTAACTAGTAAATATATAAGAATAGTAGAGAACGAACGGATGAAGAGCTGGTAAAGAAGTGAGGAAGAAGAAAAAAAATAAATATAAAAGTAAAATAAAAAACAATTGAAAAAAATAATAAAACAAGTGAGGGTTAGCTGGTTAAAAGTAATATCATAGTGATACCAATAACTTAAAAACTGAAAACTATTTTGGTAAGGATATATAATAGAAAAACAACAAAAAATAGAAAATACATTGGTTTCATTAGCAAAGTGAGTAGACCAAGGAAGCGCAGATAGGAAAAGAATTTGAGAAGGTCAGGCAAACACATCCAAGTCCTGAGCCTGGTCTATGAAGATTACTGGATGGCCGTCTTCTTTACGGCCCCGCACACGCCCCCCCCCCCCCCCCCCCCCCCCCCGAAAACCACACATATTTTAATTTGCCGGCTGATCTCTTCTGACGGGCGAGCCAATACAGATGCCTGTTGGTCGGGGTCATCTCCTCGCTCAGATATATCCGGTGGGAGTCATTCTCCTACCAGCCGATATCGCGCGTCGAGAAGTCCCTCTTGACTTTTCTCCTCCGTATTAGATCGTCCCTCAGAGATTGTCTGACGAATCGTGCGATTACCGGCGGTGGTCGCGCATCATCTTTCCTGGGCCTCCGGCGCTCCACTAGGTCGAAATCTTCTATGTTTAGTTTGATACCGAGACCGGCACCTATACTTGTAACCAATGCCGTAGAGGTCTCTCCTGGGCGTACCGGGATGCCCCGAATTTCCATAGATTTGTTCAAAAGTCCCTGTTCTGCCTTGTTTATCCTGATTTAGAGCAGGCAGACTTTTGTTTTTAAATTATCATTAACCAACTCCTCTATGCGTTTTGTTTGCCCTTCTAGATGAGCTTCGATTTTTGTCAGTCTCTCAGTCAATTCAAAACTTAAGTCTCCGTATTTATCAAGTGACATTCTTAGGGATTTAATTTCCTCGTTAACTGTATTTACGGCAGCTAGTATCTCGGAACCAGATGGCTCCGAAGGTTTCTCGGTGCTTGAATTTTGCTTTTTTGTGTCACAAATGTGACAAAACCATGATTTTTTGGAGTTTTTCAGAGCTTCAATGTCTTTGTCTAGTAGGTTGAAACATCTGCCGTGGAAAATCCCTTTACATTTAGAACAAACTAAACTGTTTTTGTCTTCTCTTGAAATTGAATTTTCACACTTCGCGCATTGAACCATTTTGAAGTAATTTATTAGTTATTTTGACGTAATAGAGGTAAATGAATGTTTATTTACTTACAGCAGTAGTGAGCAGGTACCTAATACTGTGAGGATTAGCCGCTTGTTCCGGGTGAGTTGTGAATAATTACTCCGTTTTTTTCTATTAATATGAAGTAATCGTACTGGATTACGATGCGTCACTTCACTAATTAGGTTTATAAATATACAAATAGAAAAACAAAAAAAAAATTAAGAAAACTAACACAAAATAAAGAAGTTAAAGGAAATATATATATATATATATATATATATATATATATATATATATATATATATATATATATATATATTGAAATTAACAGCGTCACGCGATAATTAAATGTGAAGATATTAATAATATGTCAATAACTTGTAAAGAACCTACCCATTGGTAGTACTTCATTAAATGATCAGAATTAGGAGGTCTGATAGCCTAGAATCGTAGCTCGAGTACCATCCTGAGCCGGAGAGCGGCGGAGAGGATTTCTTAAAATTTTAAATATAATTTAATTAATAGTTATTTTGAAAATGGAACACCAATGCCTGGAAGTACCTCGAAATGAGTGCTTTAAGGAATAAAGGAGTAGCTAAGAATCGGACTTCACTAAAAGCAATTCAATAACTTGTAAAGAACCTACCCATTGGTAGTACTTCATTAAATGATCAGAATTAGGAGGTCTGATAGCCTAGAATCGTATTTCTTAAAATTTTAAATATAATTTAATTAATAGTTATTTTGAAAAAGAAGTACCTCGAAATGAGTGCTATAAGGAATAAAGGAGTAGCTAAGAATCGGAAAAGCAATTATAATCAGAAAAACAAGAATATCAAAAGATAATACAATAACCAACTTTTGTTGTATAAGCCCTCCTTCCGCTTTGTTATTGTTTCTAGTTTCAATACAATTAAATTTTAAGCTTATGAATTCTAAAGTAGTTTTGTGATTCAATTATAATTTTAAACAACGATTCTCTCTAAAAGCTTTTAACTTATTGTGATCAAAAATAAAAATAAACAATAACGGTAATTTAATAAACTATATATATATATATATATATATATATATATATATATATATATATATATATATATATATATATATATATATATATATATTTACGATAGCAAATGCATAAATTAGTTTTGTGAATAATTAATTTATCTGATTAAAATGTGAAGAGTTTTTATGTTTATTTGTTCTACAATTTATTGATATCATCTGTTATATTTACTAACCGTATATTAACCTGATATTTTAATTTAAAATATTGAAATGAAATGAAATAGCTTTTTATTATACAAAAAATATTTGCTCATGATTCAACACAGATGAATATTTATTATACAAATATAACAATAGAAAAAAAAATGACTTTTGTTTATAAACATATGCTCAATAAGTCTATATAATATATATTATTATAAGTATTTATGTATATTTTCTTCATTATTTCATAAATAGGCATAAATAATTTTCGGGAGTAATAGTCAGCACTTCCTGGAGTGACTGGCCCTATTGGGAGGTGAGTTCGGTCTACTTCTCCTTCCAAACGTCCTTTGCAACTCCACTAGAGTGATCCTGCCAGCATCTTAATCATGTAGTTCCACCTTTTCTTTGGGCGCTATTTTCTTCTTTCTAGGTCATCTGAAGTCTATTCGGAGACAATTTTTGACCGTCTTTTTTACACCGAAGAAGACGCTCAGCCCATTTCCACTTGCACCCTCTTATTCGCCTGAGTGTGTCTGTGAGTCCTTTTCTTTTTTGATCCTGATAGTTGTCACTCTGTCACTTTTCCTCTCCTTCATAATACATCTTCAATGTTATCCTGCCACACTTGGATCTTCCTTTCTTGAGCTTTTGTAAGTGACCACGCTTGGTATGCCGCGTGGCCGCTGTGCTTATGCAACTATCGAAGACCTGTCTTTTAAGTCCATATTTAAATTACTTTCCATAATATGTTTGAGAGACCAAAACTTGTTCCAAACTAATGCCATTCTCCTCTGGAGTTGCTTTGCTCCTCTATCTGCGAAGGATACCATCTGACCCAGATAGATATGCTCCTCTACATTTTTCAAATTGTCTTTGTTTAATTGGCATTCTTCTTTTCCCCTATCTATCAAAGAATTTCAAATTTGTAAACGTTCTGCTATCAAAGCAGAAATTTGTTAGTCGGTTGCCACCTTCATTCCTTTTTCCGGATCCCCAATCTTCCATAAATTGGTGTTCGCTCTCTATTTTAACTCCGATCCTGCCGGTTAGATTTTTTCCTTTGCTTCCGGTGAATTATTCATTGTAGGGGCATGTGATTATACAATAGTTATATATTTACCGGAGTTGATTTGTATCCTTGACGCAGCTTTTATTTAGCTTATTTCTTTAAATTCCGTTATCCTATTTTTTATTTTTTTTATAAAAAGAATCTAACTCCATACATTCCATTTTGAGATGCTATGAGCATGAATAAATTTCCTGATATGTGTTCTAAAATTAAACAATATTTCTTCCTTACCTCAGTTAAACCAATAACTTCCCGTTTAATGACCAGAAGAGCATGATTGAGCTCCTCCAATCTTTCTTCACTTAACAATGTCCTAACATTTAATGAACAAACCTTGAGAAAGCCTTTGTTTTCACTATGGAAAATGGAATCTTCTTTCTGTTATAATGAATTAGTATCTAAAATTTCTTTTTTTTTCACTTATTTTTTATCTCTTTCATGAGTTACCAGAAATATGTCTAAACTTATGGTGGGTTTTTATAATATTTGCTTCTTTTTCCTTTAGACATTGCCTCTTTTCTACAATTTCTTCTCTTTCTTTATCTTCACTCCTTTCCATTTTTTTATTTTAAGTTTCTTGAACTTGTAAATCTTTTAATGAGAAAAGTTGATCATTTATGAGAAGTTTGTCGTACCTCACGATCTCCTTAATGCCTTTCTCCAATGAGCTTATTACATAAATGGAAACAATTCTCTTCTGATATCCCTAACAGACTTTGACTGTAATTTTAATAGTTTTAAATACGTCGGATTTCACCAGTTTAAATTTTATGATATATTGTTTTAAAAATAATGAATTTAATTTAACTATTATCGGGCCATGTTTATTTTTGGGGTTAATTTTTCTTAGTTCCGTTATGTTATACGGCCGAATGTGTTCTATGATATATTTCCATGTTTCCATTATGTTATTTTTCATTTCAAAAAAGTTTTCCCTGTCGACGAATATTATTATATTTCTTTTGCAATTTAAATTTTTCTCTCTTTCTCTATTTGTTTGAATGTTAATCGTAAGATCATTAATCTGAGATTTTATATCTCTGATTTCTTCTATTTTCGTCTAGTTTCTTTTCTAAACCTTATATTTTTTTCTATTAGTATGTTTTAGTAAATTTTTCTCCTATTGATATCATGTTGATTTAGAAAATAATGAGGCAGTATAGTTGATACTTAATACGTATGCTTATACATTTAAAACAGTAATGAATATATAGAAAAAACAGGCTAGTATTTTTGGGAAGGAATGTGGAAAGAAAAAAACCCAGCTGAATAGAAAATCATTCTACATGGTGCACTGAAAGGAAAAATGTAGAGTCAGACCTTGTCGGCAGTGGTTGTATAACCTGGAGAAGGATTTGCGAAGGATGAGGATCAGGTATTGGAGGAACCTAGGCAGAGAACATGGGACATAGGGAAAGATGGTGGCAGAGGCCTAGGTACAACAGGAGAATTGGGCCCACCATAGAGTGACTAACTGTAAATATCACATTGATTACAAGGAATATTACATAAATGTAATTACTCTCAAAGAGTCAATAAATATTTCATTCATCTCGATGATTACACATTTAAAATTGAAATACATACCGGGAGCGTCGATTATACAAAGGTCAAATGTCCGAACGTTCACTTCACGGAACTGATTTTTTTTGGAATGTGATTTTAATTAAATTGATCATCTAATTACTCATTAATATTGTTAAAATTATTGTTATTTAAAAATCAAATCAAATGAAAAACAAAATAATTTTTTCCATGAATGGCTATAAGAGAAGCTCAATTTATTTCACAGAAACTACAACAAATGAACTTCTATACATACCTACATTTTTGTTTACTGATAACTGTATACCTGATCAGACCATTTCATTTGTTTCTTTCAATATCTTCCTAATCATTTGGTTGGTAATACATTTCACCTTAAGTTTTAAATCGTTCTTTGTAAGGTACACATCGCCTTTGTAATGTCTTTTTTGTTCAAAAATTACATTTCATGATCCATGCCAACAAAAAGGAAACGAGAGCTCTTTTCATTTAAAGACCAAATGGAAATCATAACGTGGCTAAAAAAGAAGTGAATCGTGATAGAAATTAGATTCCGATTTCTGGGTTGGTAAATCAACAATTATGGAAATCAAAAATAAGTTTGATTCAATCATCAGGTACCCCATAATCTTTGCAGTGAGACGGGCAGATTGAGTCGTAAAACATTGAAAAAGAGAAAAATGAACTGTCGGAAGATAAAGTTTAAACATAATTTTCTTTAACGAATTTCGATTATCCGAATTTTAGATTATCCGAACCACCCTGACCGCATTTTTGTTTCGTATAAAATTGTAAATAAATAAATAAATTTTTTTTTTTCTGAATTGATAATTAGTTGTACCTCATAACTATGATTATTATTTTATCATAACATGATAAATTTGTATTAGAAATATAAAAGCGATTAAAAAAAAAATAAATTAAAATATCTTCGTTAAATTAAAATTAAAATTCGTCTTTCTTATTTTTATGAAAATAATGTGGAAAAGAAATAACTTAAACAAGGAAACAGCAAACTGGTGAAGTCAAATAGCGGCTGACTGAGAGAACTATTGAAAGAGACCGGCTGGGCCTAAAAGAGACAAGACAAACGACTCTCCTAATTCCTTCTGCTCCTGAAGGAGTTGCCTCCATACGGATGAATCCTTTACAACTTGGAAGAACTATTTTACGTCAGGCTTTGTAACTTGTTCCAATCTGTTTTCGTTAATCTTTTATCCTCACTTAATACAGCCACTGTCGTTATGAACATGTGTTTATCTTATTTGTAGGAGTTTCGTTTTATGTTGGACATTAAATAGTTGAAGTATTTATTTTATTTGGTTTGAGGCACTATTCTAATGTCACTCACAAAGATTAGTTAAAAAAAAAAAATATATATATCACACAGTATTTATGTTAAAATGTTTGAACAAAAAAAAAAGTTTGTTAACATTAATAATAATTAAATAGCTCAGTTAGAGCTCATTATTTTTTTAACAATGCTGTGAAATCTTGTTTATACCGGCCATTACTTTCTCTGTGTTTGCATATTTATTTTAATTCAACAATAATGTGTTTTATTATGCAATTTATCTTGGCGGTGTTGGTTTAAAATCCAGTAAGCAGCAGTAGGTGTTTCAAGTTGCCAATTCTTAGTTTTGTCTCCTTGCTTTATATTTTAGATCGCGAGAGTTAGCTGTAGGTTTGCTTGCTTTTAGCTTATGGCTGTTTTTTTTTATTTATTTATGAAACAGTCCTAATCCGGCCAGGTTTTTAGCTACATATATTGTTAAATGATCAACTAGTTAATTTATTTGTTTATATTTAATTATTTGTGCCCAGCAGTTTTATTAGCACCATTTTCTTTCTGTACTCTTTTTAGAATTTCAATTTAATAAAGTTTATCTGACCTTTTCATAAATTTTCCTAGGTCACAAATGTTTTGCTTTAATGCTAGGAGTAAAAAGACAGATTTCACAGATCGGGAGAAAAAACATCACAAATCGCTGCAATTTGAAAAATCACAACAATCTATTCATTCAGATCAATAAATTATACTTCTTTTCTCGAGTATCCACATAAGAAATCGCATTAAATATATTTATTTTTCATCTGTCTTAATTTTAAAGGATTTCGCTCATATTCCGTTCCGAACGTTCTCAATTTTTTTTTTAATGGTGTATTTTGCAAGTACTTTTTCCTTTGATGTAATTGGGTTCGTTTCTATCGTCATGGCAACATGAGCTGTTTTATTGGCTGATTCTTTACTCGAAACCCAGCAGAAAGAGAGAACCCGGATAATAAATATTTTTAGCTGTTTTTTTTTTTTTTTTTTTTTTTTTTTTTTTTTTTTTTTTTTTTTTTTTTTTTTTTTTTTTTTTTTTTTTTTTTTTTTTTTTTTTTTTTTTTTTTTTTTTTTTTTTTTTTTTTTTTTTTTTTTTTTGCAGCCACAAACATTCCTGGAATATTTCAAAAGGTCTGGGGATTTTTTTTGGTTAAAACACTAGTCGAAGAGTTTGTTACTGCTGTCTATTTGGTAGGTCGGCTCAATGTGTATACCTTTCAGCTTCTTTTATTACTGTTGCTTCACCAATTATTTTTGAAAATAACATTTTCATTTTATTAATAGTTACAGAGTGCACTTGTATCTATTGAAAAAACAAAAACAATACTTTAGAAATAATAAAAGGTATTTAGCCCAGTAAAAGGTATCTTGAACGAGAAAGTTTATGGGTAATTGTTTTTTATGGCTTACTTTATATTTTTAGGGGTGCTGAACACGAATCTGAAGTTTTCCAACAAAAATTCTATCGGCAAATATGAGAATAATAGAAACAAGTAAGAAAGTTTTAATTTTTTTCATTATTTTGTTGTAACTTGCAAAGTAATCATTTTAAGCAAAATACTATTTGATTATAAAATAAAGAAGAGAAAATGACCTACAATTTATGTCCCTAAGTTTTTTTTGTCAGACGTAGGGCATCCACAAGGAATTTGGTCAACTGGTGCCAGTCCCACTTCTCCGCAAAAATATGTTTGTCGTACTTTTTTGTCAATAACTCCGAATCTATTCGTCCGATTTAAACTTACTTTTTTTTCATCTGTTTAAATTTAGAAGATTTTCAAGATGTTTAAATTTACTATTAGACTATTAAATATGAAGTTCTAATAATGTCCCTTAAAAGCACGCTAAAAAGCCCGTATTGTTGTAAAATCCACGTTTTTTTGCTCATTAGTCTCTATAACTCCGAAACTTTATGTCCAACTCAAAATTTCTTTTTTTCATCTAAAAAAAAGAAAGGTGGTCAAATTTGCTATTGGATTGTATATATTAGGTTTTATTAGGATTTCTTGAAAAACACATGCCAGGACGCTAAAGATCCTGTACTTTTATGAAATCCACGTTTTTTTTGGCACATTTTTCGCAGTAACTCCGAAACTACTTTTTCGATTCAAAATTTCTTTTTTATATCTAAAAGCTGGCTTAACTTTCTTTTATATAATATATATGTAATTTATATTAAATCCCGTTAAACACCCACGCTAGCATGCTAAATATGTATATTTTGGCGAAATATGACAATTATGACATGTCCAGTGGGCTGGCAAAATATTGATATAAAATATATTTTTTTTGAAAGACAAAGCAACGGATATTAGACGGAGGAAAGGATTTTTCTTGAGTATTAGGGGATGCTGAAGTTTCTTCCAAAGTGCAAGCACTTAATGAAGGTGAAAATGGTTCAACCTCCTGCAGTAGAGGTGAAGTTATAACAATAAACTGAAAGATTATAGTCTCTGCTGTCTCTATTGAGGTTACAATTTTAACACTTACGACTTATTGCAATACAAAAATCACTGTTTCAAATAGATAGAATAACAAATTTTATTATATGTATATTATAGTTATGATAATAATTTTATAATATTGTCAGAAGTTATTATTGTCTTTCAAACTAATACAAACCAAGTAAAATGTAATCCCATGTTCTTCATGATTCTTTTATTGTTTGTAAATGATTTAAGTAAAAAAAAGAAAAAAACAAAAACATATATAAATAAATAAACAGCTTTTCCTCACTAAAGTCACATCACTCATGAAAAGATAATGTAGATAGGCTGAAAAAACAAAAAGATAAAAATAAATTGAAATTACAATGTATAAATATATATATGTTTATATACACGAATATTTCACAGAGGCCTAGAACTTTCTGCCCTGAGAAAGAAAGTTGAACGAAAAAAAATTATTGTTTTTGATTTTCAATATGTTCTCTCCAAAGCTCTGACGCCCCTAATACAAAGCCTGGGCTATATTTCTATATGGAAAAAAAATTGTTTGAAAAATGTTCTTCCACAGTTGTTTGGATCTATTTCAGAGTCAGAATTTAAACTCTTTAACGAATATCAGATTCTAACTATGAGAAAAGGTAAAAGTCACAAAAGCCTGAGTTATATGGTAAATGAGAGATTTCTAGGAATATGCAATCCTTCACAGCGGCCACAGAAATCAATGCTGAGTTTACACAGGCATTATCATGATGAAGGAGTACTCCTTTCCTCAATTTTCCCCAACTGTTTTCTTCTGTGTCTCGCAAGCGATAAAGTATGTGGAGGACTGCATAATGCTCGTAATTTACTGTGGAGTTCCTTTCATTAAAACAATGAGCATTATTCCTTTACAATACTGAAAAATAGTGGCCATTTCTTTCTTTGTTGATTCCATAACTCATGCCTTTAGAGGACTGCTTCTCTTGGACTTCTTTCCATGGATTCCCTTTTGCTGAGTGGAACATTGTTCCATCCTCAGGTATTGCTGTGTTAAAAGCATTATAAGGGTTTGCATTTTACACGCGCAAAGCTTTCTCCCATGATGATCCTCAGTACTCTTATCATCTCAACAACAATATTTGACAAGGACTCCCAAGCTTAAATAATTTTGCCTATTCCTTTACTGTGGAATATGTGTGGGAGGTCTACAAATACCTACTATCCAAGTGCTCTTTAATTTTCGCAGGAGAAAGACCCTCTTTGCAGAATATAAGAACTTCTCGGTGTTCGATCTTAAACATTGTAATGAAAACGTTTCCTTCAAGGCAGACAGATTGAAAATAATGAGGACAGATTGAGTGCAGGCGATGGATATGGAGAGAGCAGGTAAAGCACGTCTGGGCAGGCTGGAAACAACCTATGTAAATTTAAAAAAAACGATCCTATATTTTAATCTGATGAGATGTTACATCAACTAATTATAAAAATGAGAATTAATAATAGTTTTCTCTAATAAATCACTTATACGTTTAAATATGTTTTAACTACTTTCAGTTTATTATATTATAATTTAATTAAATTAAGGAACAAATTATATCATATGTATGTAATTGAATCATTGTATTTATACTATTATATATTATATCATACGTACTCAAGGTATTTATTACATTTCATAGATTTATAAAATAAAAACTATATAATGAAAAATATGCCGTCATATGTGGATAAAGAAGGAAGTACGAAGGACTTGGTTTAAATTAAGCTCAAGAACCTTACAAGCAGGGGTCAGCGAACCGTGGTATAAGGTTACTAAGTACCTATCAGGGCCAGGGGTGGGACCAAGTTTGTTATAACCTGACTCTCTATAAAGCCAATCTCTTTAATGTTAGCACAGGCTTCCTAGTGCTGATAATTTTATGTATTATTTGAAATATATTTTATTGATACAAAAGCACAAACAGTTGTATCAAAATATAGTCTTTATATGTTTTGTTTTTTTATTCAATGATATAGTGAAATCGCCAACAGATTTCTGATCATATAACTTGGTTGTATAGATTGGCCATAAATAAAAATACATTTATTTAAGCATATGGCCGGTAGATTTCCAATTCCATTATAGCACCTTTTATGAAAACAAATACTCGTATGCGCTTTGATGCACAAGTGTAATTATTTTTTCGGCTAAAACCACAAAAGTGTTTTTTAGAAACCTGATCCAAGCTTAATTTGCGTATTTTTACATTAGAAGTGGAATTTAATTCTAAGAAGGAACCTGCAAAGAACCTAAATCGAAAAAATGTACATAAAGGAATTAGGAATCTCACCGATTATATATATATATATTTAAAATTAGTATATTTATCGCAACAAATAACACGTCATTGTCGTCTGATATAAATTGCTATATTTATTATCAATATTTGTTTGCAGGGTGCTACAATCCTTAAAGCAGGACCAGGACCTCCTCAATAAGCCTCCTCCAACCACCTCGGACCGCGGCATTGCGGCGCCATCCTGCCTTCGAGTAAAGATGGTGTTTATATTAATTAAAAGTTATTACAATGACTTGCCATTAGCATATGAAGAACCACTCACTAGTAGCACTTGATTAAAAATTTAAAAAAAACCTATATAAGAAGGTCTCTCTGCCATCGTCTTTTCAGACCTTGGTGGATTATCGTAAATAGAATGGGAAGAAAGTTGAGAAGACTAGTGGATTAGAATGGTTATGGAGTTCTCTATGAAATGATAGGTATCTGGTTTCGGCTAAATCAGCAACATATGGAACATTAAATTCTTTATGGAGCATTAAGGATTTTGGATTGCAAGGATTGGATACAAGATAAATTATATGGTTTGGTGGGGACCAAAAATAAATATAAATTGAGAAAGAAAAAAAAAATTGATAAATCAAATTATATTTACAAGCATGCCGGAGAAACTTCGACCCCAGCAAGTACTCCCATTATGGAAAGGAAAGATTCGTATCTTTTTTAACCTTTTTCCTAACTCATCAGTTCGCCCTTTGTAGTTTCGTTACACAAAAAATATTCCATTGCCTGTTCTGATCAAAGTGTTTGCTCTTAAGAGCTACCTAAGGATACTATCGGAAGGTAAATTAAAAGGATCGTCCTATAGACGTCAGGTCAAAGGAATTCGATTGCTAGATCGCTGCTAATGATCTCGTTCTTTCGCCGTATTCGTGAAGCCTCTCTAGGGAGTAGGATCCTTTGATACTCCTGAACGAGTCGAAGTTATGGAAATGATTACTTACAGCATTTAATGTTTAACAATAATTCTTCTGAATTCAACAAAAACTTATTTTCAATAAATAAATTGATGATACAGCATGTAATACTCATGCTGGACAGCTTGGATGCATTTTGTGAGAAACAAGTGAGCAATTAAATATCTTATCACATGAAGTTACATTTTTATCATTATTAGAAATATTTTATATTATATCCTATATCTTAAGTCCTTGGTGAACTTTAGCCTCCCTATCCCAGCCAGCTCTGTCCAGTGCGTTTTTTTCCAGATTGTCATCCCAATTTTCTTTAGGTCAGCAAACCAACTCTTTTAGGGAAGGACACCTAGAAGCTTTTTTGGCCGTTTTGGTGTCCATTCTCCTTTCTAGGTGTCCTAACCAGTTATTTCTTATTAAATCAATAAACCTTTCAAAATTTTAATATTGTATAAGGTCATCTTATTCTTGGTTAGTCCTGATGCACCATGCTCATTGAGCGTAATCAGGGAGAACGAAGCGTCTCAATCATCCGTTAAAAGATCCTTATAGTCGGTCAGCTGCTTTATATATACATCAGAGATCTGTCATCCTGATTAGCACGATTTCGGCCCTGTTAGATAGCTCACAGGGACAGCAGGCCTTCATGAGGCCAATATAAGCTCTATATCACTCATTACTCTTTTTGTCTTTGGCACTCACTAAGAAATAAATATGTGAATAAATTTTCACAGTTTATTTTGAAGTTGATGTTTCGAGATACACGAAGTTGATAATATTAAACATAATTTTACCCACTAAAAAGATATATGATTTTGAATAGTTTAAATTAGTTTTTCTTTGAGAAGAGATATAGCCTTCAGAATTGAGTGAATTGCTTAAAAGGGCTTAAGAATGTATGGAAATTTTAGAAACCATGTTATCATACAGTGTGTGCTAAAGTTAGGTTATATTTTGTGTAAATTTAATTTTTTGTGAGTATTATTAGATTTTTTATGTAAATAAGGCTATAAACAACAAGATTACTGAGTATTGGTTCAACAGTAGACTGGTGCAGTCCAAGAAAACAGGCGTCTTACAGATAAGACATACCTTTTACCTCTCTTTCACTTAACCTTTAAATTGTTTATTCTAGCACGTTGTTTCGTTAAATCTAGGCATTAACTAAAATATGGGAGAGCCTTCTCATCTCCTAGAACTTTCTGGTCCCATAAATAAAAAAAGAAAATGGGCTAGGAGTCGAATCAAATTTCCTCCAGATAAACTCTTTAACCAAAACGTTGAAAATATAATACCCACCTACTTAATAATAAAAAGAGTAGATGAAGAAGATTTCAAAAAAGTTTCCCCTTTCTTTATTCATAAAGTCATTACAAATTTAATAGGAAACGTTAAAAATATTAAAAAATTGAGAGATGGTTCTCTTTTAGTACAAACGTTGAATGGAGAACAATCTAACAAATTATTAACCTATAAAGACTTTGGAGGACAATATCCAGTTGAGATAACGCCCCATAACACTTTAAATTTTAGTAAAGGAGTTATCCGACATTATGACCTTCAATATTTAGAGATAAATGAAATTAAAAAAGAATTAAGTCCAACTGTAAAAGACGTCGTCAGAATAAAATCGAGAAAAGATGGAAAGGAAATATTTACACACAACTATATATTAACCTTTCCAACTCCCAAACCTCCAGAAACCTTGCAAATAGGTTATGAAACTGTACGTGTACAGCCATATATACCCAACCCACTACGGTGTTTTAATTGTTTAGGTTTCTCTCATCCTACAGCACAATGCAAAAGAGAGTCTGTGTGTGTACAATGTGGTCAAGCCAGACATGGAGAAAATATAAGATGCACATTACCGGCTAAATGTATTAACTGTAATGGTTCACACAATGCTCTTGATCGCTCTTGTCCAGCGTTTAAAATACAAAAAGAAATTAAAGCGATACAAATTAGTAATAAAATTTCATTATTTGAGGCAAAAAAAAATATACAGAGAAAAAAATCCTACCCACTTAAACAAGACATTTGCAGAGATAACCAGAAATCAAAATAAAACAATTGAGAAAAAAGATGTCGCTATACAAGCAAATATTTTGTATTATTTTACAGATTTTTCTAAAAAAAAAAAAAAACCGAGAATAATAATTTCAATCCAGCTGTAAAACCTCATAAAGAAAATAGTCAAACTAAAAGGCAGTCTAATGATACCCAGACCACATTCGCTGCTTCTGATAAAATTATCCCTATAACAGGGGAAGCTAACCTTTCCACTGTTATCTCTACTCCTCTCTCCCCTTCTCCCTCCCCTATCCCCTCCCCAACCCCACCACCTCTCCCCACTCCTCCGTCTCCTATTGCTTCTACTTCAACGGTAATTCCCGTTGAACTTCTTAACGATCCACCGATCGATAGCGAAATGGATATTGAAGATTTTGAGACCCAGAAAACAAGAAAAGGTAAATCAAGAAAAAAGCAATCTAATAAAGCAAACAATAATTAAATTTAAACTCATAAATCACCTGTTTCTTTCCCACATGTATATCTTTCATAGCTACCTTATGGACCATGGAAACTATTTTCTTCTTCCCATAAAATCATTCATACAACATGGCTATCCTACAGTGGAATTGTAATGGCTTGAAAACTCATTTTAATGATCTAAAATTATTAATAAATGATGAAAGTCCATTCTGTATATGTCTACAAGAAACACACTTAAAGGCCACAGACAATATATCATTGAAAGATTTTGACATTTATCGAACCGACAGTCAAAATAATAATCACGCGTGCAAAGGAGTACTCATTGCTGTAAATAAATCTGTATATTCGAAATGTATAGAAATAGACTCACCCCTTCAAATTATAGCCATCGAGGTGCACTTCGGCATTACTTTCTCAATTTGTAATATCTATGCACCCCAAGACCATACAATACAAGTCGAAGATTTTCTTCACATATACAACCAACTGCCTAAACCTGTTCTCTTTACCGGAGACTTCAACGGACACAACCCTATGTGGGGCTCTGCTGATAGAAACTCAAGAGGAAAAATTATTGAACGATTTTTAGAAATTTCAAACCTCTTACTACTCAATACAGGCGAACCTACGTATCTAAGTTCCTCTTATGGAACATTCTCAGCATTAGATCTATCTATGTGCAGTCCTTCATTATACAATACCATTGACTGGACAGTACTTCCTGACCTATATGGAAGTGATCACTTCCCACTCCGCCTGAAATTTAATAATATGAACCATTACAGTAATAGAAGACCAAGATGGGTCACCGAAAAAGCAGACTGGACACTCTTCACATCACTTGTTAAACAACCGAGTTCTCCACCATCTAAACTTGATGTCGAAATTGGCTGCCGTCAATTTATGGATGCCATACTAGAAGCTGCGAAACCTTCAATACCTAGAACTAAGGCTACTTCTAAGAGACCACTGGTGCCCTGGTTTAACGATCAATGTAAAACTGCCATCCGAAACCGAAGAAAAGCTTTTAAAAAATTTAAAAGAAATATGAATCAAATAAACTTAATAGAGTACAAAAGACAAAGAGCCATTTGTAGGAGAATCATTAATAATAGTAAATTCGAATCTTGGAAAAAATTCGTCGAATCCGTAAATTCCTCAACTCCCACTAACGTAGTTTGGAACAAAATTAGAAAAATTCATAGAAATTATTCAACCTCATCCTACACCATACTCTCTGACGGTAAACTAACAGATGATCCCAATATTGTTGCCGAAAAATTTGGTCAATACTATGCTGAAATATTTAATTCACCCCACAATTCTAGATACGCAATAAAAGAAACAACAAACTATGAGTCTGAATATCCCGTTAGTGAGATCAATCTTCCATTTTCTATGTGGGAACTACGATCTGTCATGAAAAACCTTAAAGGATCCTCCCCTGGCCCAGATGAAATCCACTACGCGATGATTCAACATCTGCCCCAAAATTGCCTAAACTGGCTTTTAAATTTTTATAACCATGTTTGGCAAACAGGTGAGGTTCCTGAAATATGGAAAAAATCAGATGTAATGCCCATTCTGAAAGGGGGAAAAGATAAACGCCACGTTTCTAGCTACCGTCCAATATTTTTGACCAGTTGTCTTTGTAAAATAATGGAACGCATGGTTAACAAGCGACTGATCTGGATATTTGAAAAACATAATATCTTACAGAACTTCCAGTGTGGTTTCCGCAAAGGAAGATCGACAGCAGACCTCCTAGTTCAATTCGAGGCTGAAATTCAATATGCGTTCATTGAGAAACAACATGCAGTGGCGATTTTCTTTGATATGGTAAAAGCATTTGATACAACGAGTAGACATCATATAATAAATAAACTTATTTCATTAGGCTTTAGAGGTAACATTCTTAAGTTCATCAAACAATTCCTCACGCAGCGTTTATTCAGGGTTCGAATAGGAAACGTAATGTCACAAGACTTTCAACACATGAGTGGTGTGCCACAAGGTTGTGTACTTAGCACAACACTGTTTGCTCTGGCCGTAAGCGACTTGGGAAGAAACTTGCCCAGAGGTATAAAAGTGATGCTATATGTAGACGATCTTGCCATATTATATCGATCGGAAGACATAGAAATCATTCAAAGAAAACTTCAAGAAACATTGAATCGATTAAATATCTGGTCTCGCTCATCAGGCCTCGAATTTTCTACGGAAAAAACAAAATGTGTACATTTTACCCGAAAAAAAGAAGAGCACATCCATCCCCAGAACTCACCCTCGGAGAGACAGCTCTGCCTTACGCAGATACATTCCGATTTTTAGGTCTAATATTCGACAAACGATTAACGTGGTGTAATCATATCAACACATTAAAAGACAAGTGCCTAAATAAAATAAAAATCCTACAAGTCCTTAGTAAAACTACTTGGGGAGCAGATAGGTCAACTATGCTGACAATATATAAAGCCCTCATCTGCTCCAAGCTAGACTACGGAAGTTTCGTATATGGATCTGCTCGCTCCGAAGCGCTGGCAAAACTAGATACAATACATAACACAGGAATCCGCATTGCCACAGGTGCCTTTCGAACAAGCCCTATTTTAAGTTTATACGCAGAATCTGGACTACCCCCGCTTAAACTCCGTAGAAAAAGACTCGCAGTTAGTTATCTATCAAGAATATATTTACAACCCCCCCACCCTACATATAAATATTTATTCAACTCAAATTTTTCTCGACAGTTCCAATTAAACCCAAGAGCAACACTACCACTTGCCGAAAGACTATCACAAGCTATTACTGAACTAAAATCTATCCAAGTTAGTATTCCTCAAATAAAAGTGCCTCCATGGACTTACCAACCCCCAAAACTACACCTAGATTTAACGAAACATCACAAGAATAACACAAAAGATTCCGAATACCATGAAAAGTTTCTACAACTGATCCAAACACTACCAAATCATTTAACAATATATACAGATGGATCCAAATCAGACACATCGACGGGATCTGCCTTCGTAACACCACATTCAACTCATAAGAGAAGGCTCCACCACCTATGTAGTATCTATACAGCTGAGTTAAATTCCATCGCGTCAGCACTTCACTTTTGTTTGTCTCATACAGACCCGAGAAAGATAACTATTATATCAGACTCCATTAGCGCTCTCCAAGGGCTGGATAATATGTATTCGGATTATCCCGTTGTCCTTAGAATTCATAACTATTTAAAAATACTGGAAGAACAAGAAAGATTCGTCCACTTTATCTGGGTGCCCGGCCATGTGGGTATCACTGGAAATGAGTTGGCAGATCGAGCTGCTAAAGAAGCACTATGTCTCCCCAGAAGAAAAACAGCGGATTTAACAGTAATGGAACTTTCCCGCCCCCTAAAAGAAAAAATAGCGGCAGAATGGCAATCGATGTGGGATCAGAGTCCACCCAGTAAGTTAAAAGCTATAAAAACATCTGTAAAACCGTGGCTTACCTCCAGTCGCAGTATCCGTCATGAAGAAGTAGTCATCACCCGCCTAAGAATAGGGCACAGTAAACTTACTCATCTACACCTGATTAAAAAAAAACCAGCACCGAGGTGTCAGAAATGCGGAAGCAGAATGACCATTCTGCATATTTTCGAAGAGTGCCACTACTATAGAAGAATGTTAAACCAGCTAGGAATACCAATAGACATTTCAAAGATATTAGGAGACGACAAAAAAACTATTGATTTAGTGATCAAATTTATTATAAAATGTAATCTTTTGTACTGTATATAATTTGTTTTTTTCATAATGTAAATTAATTGGAGCGTTGATAACCATGTGGTTTTACGCTCTAAAACACAATAAAATAAATAAATAAAATAAATTTTAGAAACCTAAGCACAGTAACCAGTATCACCACTAGAATTGTACAAGTTTTAACTAGGCGAAAGAATGAATTTTCCTTTTCAGCAGATACCTGGAGAATCTTTTATTTATATATTCACTACCTTTCCCTTCAGCTATACACGATCCGCAGTCGTAGCACAGCAAAATATATACCATACCTGCTCTAAAAATATATTTTTACAATCGTAATTATTTGTCGATTACCACTTCTTTTCCACTTGTTTCAGATCGCGTTGTAGATTGGCTCGAATGGTAGTTACCTTCTGTTATATACCGGTAGTTATATACCAGGTTTCTTGACCCTAGTTAACGTCTACTACGCAGCTGAAATTTTCAAAGGTTTGGCCATCTTAATTCTGAAATCTCTCCCGAGAGGGTGAATTGGAAGGCAGGTGACCAATTTACTCAGAAGTATTCTCGTCCCTTGAATAACAAGATTTATGATATCTAATTAACACCATCTAATTATTTAAGATACCGGCCCTAATTAATTAATTATCATATTACTATTTAATCAATTAATTATGATACAGCAATCTACTTGATTATACATCTTGTATAGTTGATTATACATATCACATACTGATACATCTATATAATTAATTAATTGTTATATAGGCCTCTACCTAATTAATTACGATTCTTATTTTAATTAATTAATAAGAATAAAGAAAGATTGTGATAAAAATTAAAAAGAAGAAAAAAATGAGCACAATAGATAAATGATGAATAAATAAAATACATAAAAACATATTCATCATTATTTTCAATATTTACATTCAAGCTGGTGATATCGAGACCAGTTTATTTTCCCTATGTCGATCAAGAGGTTCCTTATTTCTGATCCAGTGGTGAGGGCAGAGTGAGAGCCCAAACGTTGCAGCAATTCCGGACATAAGAAAGAAACTGGCCACTGGCAGAACTCTACTATAATTTTACTGGAAATATCTAGACACTGTCGGTTTAATGTACGGGGATTAGAATGATTTTAATAAAATTTTGAAAATTGGAAAAAAAAAATGAAATTCTGGCGCTTAATTTTAATAATTAGTACGTTAACATGTATATTTAGCAAATATTCCCTAAATTATAAATCTGTGACTCTTTTAAACGAGACGAAGGAAAAGTTAAAAAAAAAAAGTGGCATCTGTATTGTATAATAACAACAAACAGGAAGAGTGCCTATCGAGAAGGGAGCAACTAATCCAAGGTACTAACTAGCTAATAGATACCGTGGGGAGGCAGTAAGTGGGAGGGGGAGATGGGGAGAAGAGAGAGAGGTAGTTAGGAGGGGTGAGGGTGAGGGGGAGGGAGGAAGTAAGAGGGGGGAGGGGGGTGGACGATAGCCTATAACAGGCTCAATATTATTAGCAGTTAAAGCGGTGGCAATTTTCCTTATTAATTCAACGGCCCCTGTCAGCTAGCTGATCTCCAATTCCCTTTACAGCACATCCTTTATTTCCTAACTCGACTGTTTTCTATATTTTTTTTAATGCTGCATAGGCAGTAGCAAATATAATACAGACAGTGGTAGGTACGGTAGAGGTAGCAGTGGCATAAAAAGGAACAGTCTTAGGTAATTGCTAAGTGAGTTCTATTCATATTAAATGATATTATTTCAGTTTTTAGTGGGGTATATAACTTATATTTCTTGCATTAATAATAGGTACACAAATATTTTTCAGTAAAATATTTCAAACTTAGGTATTTTAAGATATTTGGAATTTTTCAAATTTGATGCTATCTAAGATTTTTATACACTTCCGGGGTGCACCCTGTCTCTATAAAATGGTTATCCTGAATTGGGGGAAAACTATAGCTTGAGCATGGATGTTGACTATTCATTATCCACTTTCACGCATGCTTATAATCCACGTGGCAGATTAAAATGGTAATGGTCTCGAGACTTGTAAATATTTATTATTGGAATTCCAGCTTCTCTTCTCAAGTCCAATGCGACTGTGTCATAGCGCTCTCTGGCAGCCTCCACTGAATTTTGCCAGTGACTCAGCTGATGGAACAGCGCTGGGAACTCTCTGAGCCTGGCTTGCTCCAAATTGGGCAGCGAGCTTGGATCGGAGCGTTCCTCGGAATGTTTGCAAATTTTGTATATAGAGTATGAATGTAGTTATGGTTCTTTTCTTTTCTTCCTTAATTTTTACTATTTACTTATTAGTTTCAAGAATTATTACCTCTTTTATATTATCATTTATTATATTCTATTTTATTCTTGCACTTTATTTTATTTCTTGTATGTTTATTTTAATTTTCTTTCTTTCTTTATTTTTTCTTTATTTTATACCATTTTATAAAATACTGTATGAAATTGTATTTAAAAAAAAAAAAAATACAACCAAGACTGGATACAACCAAATTATATTTACAAGAACCCCGGGGAAACTTCGACCCAAGAAAGTACTCCCATTATGGAAGAAAAAGATCTTCGGATCTTTTTTAACCTTTTTCATAACTAATCAGTTCGCCCTTTGGAGTTTCGTTACACAAAAAATATTCCATAGCCTGCTCTGATCAAAGTGCTTGCTCTTAAGAGCTACCCAAGGATACCATCGGAAGGTAAATTAAAAGGATCGTCCTCTAGCTGTCAGGTCAAAGGAATTTGATTGCTGGATCGCTGCTAATGATCTCGTTCTTATCTTCCGCCGTATTTTCGATGCCTCTCTTGGGCGTAGGGTTCTTTGTAACTGTTGAATGAGTCAAAGTTATGGAAATGATTACTCACAGCATTTAATGTTTAACAGGAATTCTTCTGAATTCAACAAAAACTTATTTTCAATAAATAAGTCGAGATATAGTTTGTTTTTCGTTTTTTTGACGTAATGAAGATGAATTTTCTTAATTTGTTGAATTTTTTTTTCAAGGTCATCTGTACCAAAATTAAAGGGAAAAAGCGAAGAAGAGGAAGGAAAAAAAAACATTACGGAAATGTTTATCCGATTTTGAAACCAAATCTCTTTAGACCGGAGGATACCTTATTTGATTTTTATGAATGAGTTAGGGCAAAAGTAATTTTTTTACTTAGTTTACTTAATTGGTATACGTCTATTTTAAGTATAACAAAATTGAAAGTAGTTATAATATAGAGGATGGTGGTAGGGAGGGAATCGGGGAACTTCGAAGGGTTACAATAAAACTATTGAGTTGTAGTATTCTATTTATCGCATGGCTACGTTTTAGCCCACTTTAGGGACATTCTTTTAGAAAACAGGAGTTATAAGATGGAAGAGAAATATATCTCTCGTAACTATGATTTACGATAGTATTATTTAGTATAAAATACCGATGGCAATAAATAAGCAAATGGACACCTGAGCTGATATATTCCCCTCCCTCCCAAACCGATCATGTATTCGGATAGGTTTATGATTAATGGGCTAATTGTAGTGGGGCAACCTGTAGCCTTCATCGATCGCCTGAAGCCCTGTACAAATTGCTTATCAGCGATATATTAGCTTATGATTACCATTAGCCGTCGTCTTCAGTTTTATCTACTTTGATGGTTCTTCTAGTGGAAAATCCTGGAAATCATCTTTAAGATAATTTATGAGCGGATATCTTTTGGTTGAGTCGCTCTTCAAGAATCTTCCGGATGATGAGCAAGGGGCTTATTTCTCTGATAGTCCTTCACGGTCCAATCTGTTAAGGTTATAACAAACCTGTGTTCTCGATCTGTTTCTTGAGATTAAATTCAATAAATTATATTGGAGTATCGTTAATCATGATTTATTTTTTGACAATCTAATTTTTAAAAAATTGTTGACGGATCACAGTTTTGTTGTCAGGTTCTTACAAACCTATAGTAACATAAGTTAGCATTTTTAAAATACTTGATAATATGTAGGATTATATATATTTAAAAATTTACAGATGACATAATAATGTTCTTATATGTTTCCGGTATGACGTCCATTTCAAAGTTCAGATATTTATGACTAGTGTTTAAATGTTGTACTATTGCTAAGGAGAAGGAAAAAAAAATCAACTCAATTACAACAATATAACTTAAATAAAAAATAAAAATTTCTTCCTGACTGAGAATAACAATATATATATATGTATTAGTTTCCCTTACAAATAAAAATGTCTAAATGTCACACAATACTCCTTCAGCTGACTGATTCGACAGATCAGAGGTGTCCAAGTGAGCTGACAGATAGAGAGGGCACTTATTCGGCCGAGTGGATTTGAACCGTTTCAGGCCACTTGGCCAACTAATCAAATTAGTCGATCGCTGGTCCAAAAGCACTGTCTCGGCGGATGTGATATGGCTCCTAGTTCTGAGAACCGTGATCTACTTACAAAGTGGATCCGAACTTCAAAGGATTTGTCATATAAACTTGGGAATCATATTATCCTTCGGCATTACAAGGTTCAGATACAATATTTTGAGTAAAAGCACCATAAAAACTATCATAATCAGTATTTCATTGAAGGTTACAGGAATGGAGAATGTGTTGGTTTAGTAGTATATAAGTATTAAGATTACAGGGGGAAACCTAATAACTTATTTTTTTCTGGATTTTACTGAGCAAACATGAACAAAAATAAAATAAAAATAATAGTAAAAACTTCATAAACATTTGAAAATAAATTAAAGAAAAATCCTAAAAAATAGCTTAAGTACCACGGTACCCATTACTATATTTAAACAACCAAAACACATTTCCTTCTTGAAGAAAATCAACTTTACACATTCAAAATTCGTTTGGTGAAAAAAAATTTCAACTTCAAGATTTGCTGGTTTTTCAATCGTGATATAAACTCACTACCAGTATAAGCGAAAATTTAACTTGGCATATTTTTGCAAACTAGAGCAAAACTAACAATAACGATTTTTATTTATTTAAAGATCCATTTAAATAAATTAAAAGACACAAAAAAGTGGATAGGAACTACTATAACCCCAAGTGAGTTTCGAAAAATGAGTTAACTCGTTTTTCCCCTACTGTCTTCAATTGAAGGGTTGGGGGAAACTCTGGTAATCTCACTTCTACCTTAACTGAGAAATACTTAATTTAAATTTTCCAACTTTATAAAACCATTGTTATTGTTTTTTGTTATTTAGAAGTTTTGTAAATGAAAATGTGAAACTTGAAACTGACTTGTCTGGTTTTCTCCCCATGCAGTAAAACTGTTTATTTATTTACTCGATTGGAAAATGCACCTTTTCATTCTTTATCGATTGATACCCAAAACTCATTTTTATTAAGAATTTGACCTACCTGGTTTCTTCCCTTGACCTGTTAATTGTAATATTCAACTATCAAACCTGACAAAAGGGTGGATTATTGTAAACCGTTTGGTATGTGGTTGATGTGGTTACGAAAAAAAAATGCATAATTTTTAGCTCTTGTTGAAGGTGTTAACTAATCTCTTAGCAACTATGCTTAATTTTTTCTGTCAGAATTATTATTGGAACACAAATTTTTACTATAACAATTTATCTGGCTTTTTTAAATACTTTTTTTTTTCATACTTTCACAATTTCACCAGTGACGCAGCTCAGAGAGAAGTGTTGGGACCTCTCTATGCCTGGCTTGTTCCTCCATAATTAGAGGGAGGGGTCTGGCTAGGGGTCCCTAGAGTGTGTATTGTAAATAAAGTACGATTGTGTTTTAACTTATAATTTAATTTTGTTTTATTTTTTTAATTTTAGTATTTCATTTTATTTGTATGTATATTGTTTAGGTATAGGAAGTTCTTTCTGTTATCTTTTTATTTATTTTATTTTATATATAATTTTTTTTTTATTGATCTTTTTTTTCTCTTTATACATAATGTGTGAATGTAATCATATGCCATCTATATTACATACTGCCCACATTTGTGGCAGATTGCAATAATTACTCAATAAACGTTCTATAAAAAAAACTTTCACATTTTTTTATTACAAATTACTTCAAAGTTCTACTCTGAAGTTGGGGGACTTGAGCAAACGTGATTTTTAAAAACAATAAAATGTCCTTATAACTGTATATACAAACTGCCTGGGGACACACCGAATCAATGCTATGTCTTTTTTATTGGATCAGACTTGATTCAACGAGATCCCAGCACTACTCTCTCAACACGAAAAAAAAAAAATTATTTTACAGCCAAATACTATAATTATTATTTTTAAAAAAATATTAATTAAGAAAGGACAGCGCATTAATTTCTTGAATACAATTCACTCATCAGCATGAACCGCACATAACGTATTTTCTGAGCTAGAAATAATTTTAAATAAAACATAAGTCAGCATATTCTAAATGGCAAGACATTAGTGCGAGAAGATGCCGAGCAAATTGCTAAGGTGTCTCGCTAATTACCTTCAGAAAATTAAACATTAACTCTTGAATAGGGCATGGACCTCCAATCTGAGCTGAAGGCTCTGTAGGCTACAGTCTTCTCTGTAGGGCTCTTAGTTTAGGGATCATTAACAGTAATTGCTGTTCGGGATCGAACTCTTGGGGGCGGGATCTTTAGCTCTAAGGAGTTTTATCTTCAAGAGACATCCGCTCGCTCTCTCTCTCTGTTCTCCTCCCTCGGCTCACTTTCTCGTCGGTTTGTAAAAGATTCTACGACTGCGAAAACTGGACAAAGCATCGGTGTGTAAATGCGTTAAATGGTGAGGAAAGTTCAGGGGAAATTTAGTGCTTTCACTAACCAAGAGGGGGTAGTTAAAACTCTCGGCTCTGAAGTTGGAAAGCTGTAATAGTTTTTATTCAAGTTAACCTAATTTAGAAGTTAAAAAGCGAACTTTATTACAGTGGATCTTTAAGATATAAATCTAAGATCAAGACGGAACTTATATAAATATGTTTATTTATATAAAAATATGTGTGTGCGTTTATATATATATATATATATATATATATATATATATATATATATATATATATATATATATATATATATATTAGTAGGAATATCCTTGTAAGATATACTAAGATGCAGGGCATGATTATGATCTATCTATTATATCTCGAAACGTCGCTGAAATAGTTGTTTTTATTTATTGACTGTCCCTCAAGAACCTTACTTAACATATAATAGTAACAGTCAAGAAATATATCGATATTAACACTTCGAGTCAATACTGGAAAATATCTATAGTAGAAGAATGGGATTTTACAAAGAAATCAAGACAACCCACGGTCCTGAAGCAATCACGGTGATGTAGGAACTTCAGAAATCCAACAGAAAACTGGCGAATGCGAAGAATACAAGGACATTCCTACTAAAATGTAGGGCAAAATTATGAGACCATTTATGACTATTATGACTATTTAATTAAAGATTTTTACTTCCCTTATTGAACTAAAGAAGTATGCTGTTCATCTGACTTGGATTTGCGTTATAATTTAATTGTCTTAACAATTTTTTTTTTTATGATATTTTCCGATTATTTTAAAATATTGCTGGTAGTTAAGCTACTACTTGCGATGACAATATTATCAGCGAAAGCTGTTCTTAAACGTAAAAATATATATTTATAATAAAAAATATATATATTTATTTGGAAACAATCCTTACTATTGTGGAGTAACATGCGTGAAATGATTTGGATATTTTATTGTTTCATGGTAATTTTTTGAGAGAATAAATATTGGCTTCAAAAGAAGCTAAAGATATAGACAAAGATATATAACACAATAATAACACGAAAAATATTCATAACCAGGTTAGATCTCAACCATTAGCTCAAGTTGACAAATGATTATGATGATCATTGCAGCATAGACTAATATATCTATGACAGGTATTTTGACCAGGGCTTTGACGGGTGGTATCCACCGTTACAGATCATCTGTCACAAGGTTATTGTTTCTGTATTGCTCAATAAGTGTTTGTCAATATATGGCTAATTAGGTTCGACACGAATACTCCTTGGCCATTTAAACAGTTTCATTTCCTCATAATATTGTCATATCATCATTATTTTTGAGGTTTTATAGACGTAAATTTATTTTCCCTTAGCACATAAAATAGTATTTCCAGTAAATGGAAATAAAATCATAATCAAATATATAAAATACAATTAAATAAAATGTAATATATAAAATAAAATTATAAAAATAGATATTATACAGATAAAAGTTTTTTTTCCTATTCTTTTATTAATAGAAATGCGCAGCTGTATTAGAAACCACATTTAGTAAATATACGGTACACAATGCATTATAATAACATGATTTATACGTTTTAATCATGTTATTATATTGCATTGTACCACTACCCATTGGTAGTACTCTAATCAAAATTCGTTTGAATATCTACAAAAGAAGATCACAAGGCCATCTTCTTTTCAGACACCTCATAAGATTGCCAGGAACGGAATGGGAAGCAAGCTGTGCAACAAGTGGATTTGGATGAGTATTAAGTTTATTATGAATGGAGAGGTATTTGATTTGTGTATAATCGGTGACATGTGGGATATTAATGTCATTGTGGATCAGTTCATTTGTGACAAAGTACAAGCATTAAGGATTTATTGAAGGATTTTGAATTGGAGTGGTAGGATGCGGGAAGAATTCGATGGTTTGGTGGATCCCTAAAACTCTATATCTAAGTCCAAATATATCTGATATTCGACATATAGATGAGTTTCTTTTGCGAATGGAAATATTTGAACGTTTGCCAAGTAAATGTTGTAGCAGTCGAAATCGATGTGTAGCTACTTGTCTTTTCAATCTCGTATCAGGGTTCCGGGTGAGTCTCTTGTCCAGATAAAATCCACGGTATCGTACTTGTTCTACTTTAATTAGCGATACAAGAGGACAGGAGAGATAGGTTTTCGACGGAGGGTAAAGGTTATTTGCTGGGATGAATGTTTAAAACGAAAATCAAATAATTCGTGGATGATATTTAGTTTATTAGAAAACTAGTAATCAAATGTTAAACATTCATCTTCAGTTTTGAAAACACAATAACACACAAAGCATCAGCAATTAGATTTATTATAATCAAACAAAATATAATAGAGGCATGAAATCAATTGCATGTCTTTTATGCATTCTACAAACCTGTAGAAGACATAAAACTTTTAGCAACTGATGGGGGTTGATAGTTAAATAAATTAACCTATAGGTTTTCCTCATAACTGTTCGGTTTTTCGGTTCCTACTGGAACAAGTTTAAAATAAATCTATCGTAAACATTTTTTTGATCATTAAAATAATCATTTGGAATAATATTAAACTATTTTACTTTTATAATTTATTTAATTAATTCTAATATTTTTTAAAAATATTCATTTTTCGAACCCAAGCCTTTGTTTAATTTTTATGTAGGTGTACTACAAATGACCAATGGTTTTCTTTCATTTCACATTTCACTCCTTGCACCATCAGCTACAACAAGTTTCTCTCTTCCCCTTGTGAATGCCAAACAATTGATTTTTTCATTTTTTTAAATAAAAGCTTTATTATTTTTTCTATGTTTACGTCCCTATATAGATTAACCAGGGTACATGGAACTTATTAGGATTTTTAATAACATTTATTAAATAAAAGCAAGTAGTATAATAAAAAAATAAAATAAATAAAGTTAGGAAATTTTAAATTTCCAACAGTTTTGCATTGTATGAGGCATTTCCCTTAAGAATTTATTCAAAATCACATTAGACCTATACTCAATCGAACGCAAGGGCCAGATATAAACCTTATTAATTTAAAATGTCGTAAATATAAAAGTTATTTTTAATATTGTTAACTACTGCTGTATTTTATTTAATTACTGTTTTTATGCCCCGAATAAAAAAGATGGCGACATAAACATCTAAATAAGAATAAAACTTTTATACGAGAAAAAAAAAATCATTTTAGTGGAAGTTCTCACCTGTACTAGGTATAATAAATACAATCTATGTGTCAAATTTCCGATGTTCATAATCTTTTTGCGTTAATAGAATAAAAGATGAATATTGGCAATTAAAATCGAGTGTTTTAATTAATTTCACACAAAAAAAATTCAAACAATTCATCAATTCGCAATTATGAATTTAATTATTTAATGATTATACCATGTAAATTTTTTTTAGTGAATGCTAAATAGTACGAAAATAGTACACTCATATAATGTTTTCCTTGTGTTTGCTATCATCATTCGATTGTTTGATCAAAGAGTTAATTATCTAAATAAAACTCTGCCCTTTGTGAGAAGAAAATAATTACGTAATATTGCTTTAATTAACTAATAATTAGGACCGGGTCCAAATGGATTGTAAGAGGCTCTTGTAATCCATTTGGTAATTACTCGCCATGTGGTTTAAATTAACGATTTCAAGCATCTCTTGTTGGTGTTATGATAAATGACATTCATTATTTTTATAATAGATATTCATAATAGGTAATAGGTCCGTGAAATATTAGGAATTAGAATAGGAATAGACAAAATAGCCGTGTAAACTGTTCGGTTTATTCGAACGAATTCTTGAGCTACGTATACCGTGGAGAACAGACGGATCGTGTGGACGGGAAAATAAAGCAAAGCTTAAGGCTCAATGAGAATTATGCCCTTCCTAAAAGAAATGATGGGCCCAGCATCAACTTTGAATTAAGTGGTCATATCAAGCTGAGATTCGGTTTAATTCCAGGTAGTACAATAATTCTAGTTTTTCACATAGCATTAACCATGCAACTACATGCGTTTCTCTTTGCTGATTTCTTTTGATTTCCCATTTGGAATATTCTTCTTCTAGGTTCCTTAGCATATAACTTAGACCTTCTTCCTCGGAAGCCTTACTACCTGATCATCAGCAAAATGTAGACTGTACAAAGTTTCATTTTCTATTCTAACACCCATACCTCGACATTCCCTTTTCCACTCCTTCAAAAATTTGCTCTAGATAGAGGTTAAAAAGGGTGGGTGATAAACTACACCCTTGTCACAGGCCTTTGGTGATAAGGAAACTATTTGTCAAACGGTTCCCAATTTTTACCCTGGCGTTACCTCCGCAGTATAAATTTTTAATTGCTTCAGTAAGATCTCTACTTACTCCGATATTCTTCAATGCCCTTCACAGAAGTTTTAATGGAACCGTATCATACGCTTTTTTTATGTCAACAAAGGCTAGGTGATCTTCACGCCCACATGCCAATTTCTTCTCAAGTAATTGTTCAATGGTAAACACATGTTACATGCAAGACCTTCCTGATCTAAATCCTGCCTGTTCTTCTGACATAAATCCTTCTAGCTCTAATCTGTTCTTTAAAACTCGACCATAGAGCCTGCTCATGGTACTTAAAACGGTGATACCACGATAATTCGAACAGTCACTCTCATTCCCTTGTTTATGATTTGGAATGATGTATCCAGTTAACTATTCCGATGGTACTTTACGTTGATGTATACACCGTGTAAACAACTTAGCTACTTTTTCCTTAAAACATCTTGGTTCTGACATGACGAGCTCTATCGAGAGGTTCCCTGGTCCAGGAGCTTTATGATTTTTTATTTCTTTTAGAGCGGCTTCCACTTCTTCCACCGATATTGGCTCTACATTTACTTTTTCACAGGTTTGTATATCAAGGTCTTCCTTAAATATGAACATTTTTTTTCCTCTGCCAGTAGTTTTGAGAAGTATTACACCCACTTCTGAGTAGATAAAAGTTGAATACCTAGATTTCCTTTACAGGATGATAGCCTCTTCCATGCCTCCCTACTTTTCTGCCCATGCATACAACTATCAATAAATTTGCAATTTTTCTCCCGGAACTGATTCATTGCTTCCTTCCTTTTGATTTTGAACTCACTGTTTAATTTCTTATACTCATTAAATGCTGTTACATTCCCAGTAGAGAGCCACGTATGATAAATCGCTCTCTTTTTTTCTACTAACTCCGCTACTTCACTATTTCACCAATATTTATCCGGTTTTTTCATTTTCTTTTTTGTGCCTTTTGCTTCAAATTCTGCTTGATGACAACTTATTTTGATGTCATCGTAATCATTTCCACTCCGAAGATTGATTCTGAGTCTGTTTTTATTCAATTTTTCGACGGACTTCTGCTTTAGGCTCTCGATAGAATAGCAAATGTTTTCTAAATACTCGATCTTGATTAGTATCTCCTTCCGGGCACTCAGGTATTTAAATAAGAAAGTTCCTTGAACTAAATAATGGTCGGATCCACATTCTGCACCTCTCTTCACTCTGACGTCATGGGCAACAACGCAGGTGTTTCTTCTTATTATTATATAAACGGTTATTGATCTTAGCTGGCGGGCAGGTCGCTCCCAAGTGTATTTATGTACATTTTTATGGGTATGATGTATTTTTTATGTGGTAAGATAAGATCTTACTATATAAAATATATATAAGCACTCAGCTTGAGGACTTCGCAATCAATCACATTCTTAAGCAAAATAATTCTTGGAAAGAAGGATTTAGGATTTGCTTTATTAACTTAAAATTATTAAATTATATTTGGTCATATTATATAGTATATAATGTTCTTTCTTCCCGATGTTTAAATATTAATAAATTGTGCATGGAATCTCAATATTTCAAAATAATACTAATTATTAACTAAAGGTTAGTAAATTGGAACTAATTAACTAATTGGAATTCATATCTTATTTACAAGTGAATTATATTGTATATAAAATAATGTTGACAGGTTTGTCTTCCATGTTTCCAACCTCTATTCCTAATTAAATGGACTTTATCCCACTTTCTGTAGACTACATTCCTTTACCAAATTATCAATACCTTTCATCCTTCCTATATTTATAATACGCTTCGATTCAGATCTGTAGTAAATACAATACACACAAGCCCGTCTTTCTGATCTGTATACCCCATCCTATAGAACATAGAGCATTCCAACGCTCCTTCCGCTTCCGATCAACCATCCTCTGGAACTCTATTCCTCCTCATACCGAACAAGCAAAATTCCTGAAAACATTAAAATACTTCTATTTTTAATACCTCGTTTTTATCCAAGCTGACGCTTGATAACTATCTACCTACTCAGTTAAAAATTATGTTCTTGCATATCTGGGATCAGGTTCAGATTCAGATCTTGTATAATGAGGAGCTCACATAATATAAATTTTATTTACTTTGAATTAATATTTAGGTACTTCTGCTGTACACACAACTCAAAGCATTGTACTTCATTTTTATAAAGATTCATAAGATATATTTTTTTTATTAGTTTTATCTCATTTGTAGAATGCTCTCTTATTTTCCTTTCTGTATATTCAACTATCTATGTATATATTATCATTATTTTTCTTAATTTTTATTTTATTTTATTTCATTAGGGCTCTAACTAGTTGTAACTGAACAAGTTTATTATTCTTAAAGGACTTTGTCCTAGGAATAAAATTATTGTCTACCTAAAAGAACAAACGAAAGAACAAAGTTTACACAAAAAAAAAAAATGCATACATTTTTTTTACTAACAAAAAAAATAAATATTATGAGGATAAATTGGTTGATTTGCCAAGGGCATGGCTTGTCCTGGAGCTTAGAGGTAAAATACTAGATAATAATTCTTCTCCTTGGCCTGGCCTCGAGGCGCTTCGACAGCTCCAAAGAATGGCTATTAGCTTCTTTACGGCTTATGGTAATTTTTCGAAAATAAATTTAAAGGTAAACAAAAGATAATAACTAATTATTTTCTAGACGACTTTTATGGAGAACTATGGAAGAGACAATAAATGTTTAATGGGATAAAATATATACAGGGTGTCCCAAACATAGTGTAAAAAAAAATGGGTAATACTGCAAACTAAACGGAGTAGAATGGCGCAAAAACGAGTGTCCTATCTCAATTTTTAGAGGAGATAGAATTTTTTTCGTTTTTATTTTTAAAATCTTACTTTTTTCTGAAAAATTACAGTTTTCTCTACTTTGTTTTAGCGTAGAAACTAAAACGATACAATGATATTTTCTTAACCAGCATTAAATTTTCTAAAAGATGAAATAGATCTAGTTAATTTAAATTCACTTTTAAGGGGCCTTTTAACGCGCAAAACACAAAACATTTATTAAAACTTAAATTTTTAATATTTTTTGAAAATTCCTCACTCCTCACTGGAGAACCCTAGAAGCCGTCAAATTTCTCAAAAACTGCAGAGTTTAGTTTGCTTTTTATTGGTGTAATTCATAATACAATTGCACTTCACCTTTTGAGTCTAACAGACGTTTTTCTGATGAAAAACACGCTAGAGAATAAATACTTGATTGCTCCACATACCTACTAGATTGAATAAATGTATTAGTTTTTTATCACTTGTCCATATGCATGATGGATAAAGAGTTGTGAAGGTGGCAAGCCCTCCCTCCCCCCCCCCTCCAAAAAAACAAAAACAAACTTATTTATAGGAAGTTAAGGGGGGGTTAACCAAATTCTTGCTGATTACCTAATGTTACATAAACGCACTTTTTATTTAAATATAAAAAATAATAATTTAGGATTATTTGAAGAAATTAAATACTAATGAAATACCTATTGGGCCTTAGATGTAATTAAATATTATTAGATGTAAAAATGAGGATAAAGAAAATTATCCTTCTTGCGTGGTCAGATGTAAACTCACTAGTCTAAATTAACAGAACTTTTCTCTTTTGTGAACTTCCCATGAGTTAGAATGTTTTTTTCTTCATTTTTTTTAAGACTAGAAAGAACAATGTATGAATTCTAAATAATGTAAAAAGGGTGATAATAATCTACAATAAAAAATAAAAAACTCCTTAGTTCAAATTTAAAAAATACATTCTTTAAAATAAATTAAATTTTTTTCTTCTCATCAACTAAAATTTGAAAAATTTTACATAATAAATGTTGAAGATAAAAAAAAAATTCTGTTTATGTATTTAATATCTTCAAATAATCCTAAATTATTATTTTTTATATTTAAAAAAAAAAGTACGTTTATGTAACATTAGGTAATCAGCAAGAATTTGGTTAACCCCCCCTTAACTCCCTATAAATAAGTTGTTTTTTTTGGGGGGGGGGGGAGGGCTTGCCACCTTCACAACTCTTTATCCATCATGCATATGTACAAGTGATAAAAAACTAATACATTTATTCAATCTAGTAGGTATGTGGAGCAATCAAGTATTTATTCTCTAGCGTGTTTTTCATCAGAAAAACGTCTGTTAGACTCAAAAGGTGAAGTGCAATTGTATTATGAATTACACCAATAAAAAGCTAACTAAACTCTGCAGTTTTTGAGAAATTTGAAGGCTTCTAGGGTTCTCCAGTGAGGAGTGAGCAATTTTCAAAAAATATTAAAAATTTAAGTTTTAATAAATGTTTTGTGTTTTGCGCGTTAAAAGGCCCCTTAAAAGTGAATTTAAATTAACTAGATCTATTTCATCTTTTAGAAAATTTAATGCTGATTAAGAAAATATCATTGTATCGTTTTAGTTTCTACGCTAAAACAAAGTAGAGAAAACTGTAATTTTTCAGAAAAAAGTAAGATTTTAAAAATAAAAACGAAAAAAATTCTATCTCCTCTAAAAATTGAGATAGGACACTCGTTTTTGCGCCATTCTACCCCGTTTTGTTTGCAGTATTACCAATTTTTTTTTTTACACTATGTTTGGGACACCCTGTATATATATATATATATATATTTATTTAATATATATATATACATATTGTTAAATTCTTCAAAAATTGATACTTACTTGATAAATATATATATATATTGTTAAATCAATAATATGATACTTACTTGATATATATATATATATATATATATATATATATATATAATATATATATATATATATATATATATATATATATATATATATATATTATCAAGTAAGTATCAAGTTTTGAAGAATTTAACAATAGATTGATTTTAAGAATGATTGTGATACATTTCGAATAATAATGATTATTGTTAGATGTTTGTATAAATTGAGGTAGTTTAAATCTTTTAATTCTAAAATGTGAATTCGGAAAAGCAGTAGATTATATTTAGATAGACATATCAATGGTTTATTTTTTTTCCTAGTCAGGGAGAAATTGAGGGTTTTTATTTTAACTACAAACCTGATATGAAAACTATTTATAATTCAATGTGTATATTTTGTTTTATTTATAAGATTGTTATTTCTATTGAGAGGTCAAAACGTATTCGGTCCATACATTGCAATTATAAAAATTCATAAAATTAAAATATATTTTATAAACAATATGTGTGAGGCATGCTATATTTGTTCCAGTATGGTATTGTGCCCAGCGCTGCTGCGATAACAATATCAACTGTGTCCAATATCGAGCAGTGTTCTTGGGCTGCCCCTTCATTAGTACTGGGACCATTAAATTAATGAAACATTTGGAACCATTTAATTAATTACCTGTTTTCCTTCCCCTTTTCTACTTGTGTCAATCCTTAATTACCAACACTTATATAAGTTAAATGAGTAGGGGAAGAGAGTTCATTCTTCCAATTAGCAAATTGCATTTAGAATATAATTGTTTTTCGGAGTATGCTGCGATGGTAATTGTTCAGCTAGTCTGCTGTATACGTTCCAAATATTGCCAAGCTATAATATTATTAAAAGGACAAGCCATTTTTGCAAAACTAGAGTTATAGCCGCCAATGAGCAGTAGGAGCCGAGAAAAAAAATAATTAAACATGAAAATAACGTTATTTTTTTTTCTCATCTCTCAGTCAAGTTAGAGAAATGAATTTTTCAAGTTTAATTGCAATTATGTGTGTTATTTTATATAAAAATACTTCCGCTATGCTCAAGACACCATCCGGCTTTAGGTTGCTCAAAAACTTAAAAAAAATGACAAAATTCCAAGGAAATCCGCTGTTAATCAGTGGAATTTATTTTCATGAACAACTGACATCAAATTTCGATTTAACGCACCATAAAAACCTTATATATGAAATTTTATCGAAATAAAAAAATATTGATTTTTACCCCTTTCGAGGGGTTACAATTTTGAAGTTGAGATTTCAATAACAATATCTAACGGCCATAGCAACTGCTGCGTTCAACCGATTACAATAGTAATAGAATCACTAGAATTAGCATACATTCTTCTTTTTATCCATGCATATAACATTGGGATTACTTCAGAATTTAGAGGACAAAAACTGATGTGAATAAAAAATTCCGAGGTCAGCTATAACTTAAGATATCTCAATAAGAGGAAATCCTGCGACTTCCTGATTTGGGCTAAACTATGCAGTTTTACGGCTTCTAAATGACCTTAAAATTTAGTTTTAATCGGTGGCGAAATGTGTGAGATAGCGCAAATTATTTACATTTTTCAGAAATTGACATCAATATAAAATTTATATAAAATTTTAAAGGTAAAAAAAAAAATTACTTTTGATTTCGACAAAATTTAATTTCTACGTATTTTTTGAGATGAGAATCTGAAAATAATATCAGTTTTTTTTTTAAAAATTTTCCTCACCCATATTTTTATTTCAAATTGCATTGAAACCCTGAGATTGATGAATAATCTAAAATTAATATCAGGTTTGGGGTAAAAAAACTCACCTTACCTATGTTTTTTTAAAATGGTCTAATTTCAAATTTATTGAGTAAAATAAAAGTATATGACAGTGTGGCAAACCTCGTTCCTGCCTCTCAAAATTGTACATTTAAATTTTAGTTATTGTAAATTTTACCATTGCAAAACCTTCCTAGAATTAAAAAAATTATTTATTTAGATGTCGGTACAGATAAGTTTACCAAATAATAATCATACTGCACTGTTGCCCACATATTAAGAGTAGATAGCTAAATCATTTTAGAACGTCTTATATAACCTTATACCGCCATATGTTAGAATCGTATAGAGCTAGGTGGTGATAATATACAAAAATTTTTAAACTAAAATTGATTTATTAAAATTTTCAGAGGTGTTTCCTCATCTCATATAAACATGTGAAAAGAAACTAAAAATTTTGTCGAAATAAAACATAAATTTTTTCTAAAACATAAATTTTTTCTACTTATAAAATTTTGTATGATTTTAGAAGACAGATGCTGTTAATCTCTGAAAAAAATGTAAATAATTTGCGCTATCTTACACATTTCGCCACCGATTAAAACAAATTTTCAGGTCATCTAGAAGCCGTAAAACTGCACAGTTCAGTCCAAATCCGGAGGTCGCAGGATTTCTTCTTATTGAGATATCTCAAGTTATAGCTGAACTCGGCTTTTTTCATTCACATCAGTTTTTGTCACTAAATTCTGGAGTAATCGCCTTGTTATATGCATGGATAAAAAGGAGAATGTATGATGATTCTAGTGATGCTATTACTATTGTAATCGGTTGAACGCAGCAGTTGTTATGGCCGTTAGAAATTGTCGATGAAATCTCCACTTCAAACTTTTAACCTCCTCGAAAGGGGTAATAAATCAATATTTTTCTATTCTAATGCAATTTCACATTTAAAGGTTTCATGGTGCGATAAATCGAAATTTAAGGTCAGTTGTTCATGAAAAAAAATGTCTACTAATTTACAGCTGATTTCCTTGAAATTTTGTCATTTTTTTATTTTTTGAGCAACCTAAAGCCCGGTGGTGTTTTGAGTATAGCGAAAGTATTTTTATATCAAATAGCATACATAACTGCAATTAAAGTGAAATAATGAATCATTTCTCTATCTTGACTGAGAGATGAGAAAAAAAAAATAAAACGGGATTTTATTTTATTTTTTTCTCGTCTCCTAATGCTCATTGGCGGCTATAACTCTAGTTTTGCACTATTGTAGGTCCCTACTACCCACACACAAATCGACATTCAAATCTGTGAGTTAAAACTGCAAATGTTCCCTTGTTAGAAACATATCGTTGGGTTTATGCTGATTTATGCTTAACTACCAAATCGGTGCTACCTGTCAGTGTAGCAGTTAAGACGGAGTTGAGGATCAACATCCAGAAGACGGAATTCATGACCGACATGAAGGAATCTCCATCCAAAATTCTCTTAGAAGACAGCAACATACGGAAAGTACCTGCAGTGAAGTATCTAGGAGAATGGATCTCTGTGAACCAGGCCGAGAACCTAGCCGTAGAAACCAGATGCACCAATTTGAAAGGTCTTATCACTCCTATCGAGATATTTACTCGTCTTAATGCCTCTCTAAAATGCCTCTCATAATAAAGCACTACACAATGTAGAAAAACCAGCTGTTCTGTATGGCTCCGAGTACCTTGTAATGGCCAGGAAGGGCTCATTTATGAATCTGCAGATCACGGAGAGGAAAATCTTAAGGAGGATACTAGGACCAGTCAGGGAAGGAAATGGCAAAGGATACGGCACAATGATGAGCTGTATAAACACCAGGAGGATATCCTGACATGCATAAGGAAAAGGCGACTGGCCTTTTATGGACACCTGACCCGCATAAATCCCAAAAGATTAACCAGCAAGATATTTACTGTTGCAGGTAGAGGCAAGGCTTCCAAGAACAAGTGGATAACATCAGCGAAGTCAGATCTGGAACAACAAGGGATCCCACTGGATAAAACACAAGACCGACTGCAGTTACGACAAGCTGTCCGATTAAAATTATTGGCTTTTAAAACTGGTGATAAACGCTTAACATTTGAAACTGAAGAAAAAAAATCATGATTAGAAGTGGCAAATAATTTATCAATTTTAAATTATTTAATGTTTCTATTAATCCATTGACGACACACAAAGAGTAAATGTAGGTGATTATCGAATCAATAAATACAAATATTTATAATTATAATTCGATAGCAACAAAATGATTTATTATACAACAACTATAAATAAATGAAGGTCTAAGAAAACAAATAATATGAATACAATTTATTTGTTAATTTATGAGTTTTATATTTACTTATTCTTACGTTATTTTCCCTTGCCTTGTATTTTATTTACTTTTATATTTATTCGAGGAATACAAAAACAGTCCTTTTTGAAAATAAGGCTGCTTCCTAACAAAATTGTGTTCCGGGTAGAAAGAAGGAGTGTGGGCAGAGGAGCTATATTTGCAAGGTAAAGCGATTCGGAAGAAAATGGATTATGTGCTGGGGGCAAAGGCTTTCTCCTTAGGCTAAATCCACTTCTTTAGCAGCTCTTGGGCTCTTATGCTGATCTAAAAGCAACGAAAAATCAATAATACAATTTTAAAACTGCATGTACATTTAGTTTATTTGTTTATTCGATAACTGAGAAAAAGTATGTAATATTTCTATTTAATATCAAATTTTTTAAATTTTTTTATTTATATACATTTATTAAAATTTATTTACAGCTGTACAAAATATATACATCAAGAAAATGTATTGACAACGGTTATAATAACATGTTAAAACTTAAAAAGAACTACTCATCAGTAGCACTTTATTAAAAATTCTACACTAGAAGGTCTCTAGGCCATCTTCGGTTCAGATGCCTCGGAAGATTATCAGGAATGGAGTGGGAAGCAAGTTGAGAAACTAATAGATTTGAGTGGTTATGGAGCTTACTATGAAAGGATAGGTATCTGGTGTGGGCTAAATAAGCAACAAATGGAACATTTAGATCTTTATGGATAAGTTTATTATTATACAAAGTAAGGAGAATTGAGGATTTTTCGAAGGGTTTTGGATTGTAAGGAATGAATACGAGATGAATTGGATGGTTTAGTGGAGCCCCAAAGCTCAACTCCGTACGTCCAAATAGGTCTAATCACAGTCATGTGTATGAGTCTTATGTAATTAATTGGAAGCATTGAACGTTTGTCTAATAAATGTTCCTTCTTCTTTCGCCAAAATTCAGGAAGACCTGAATAGAATTAGTGCCTGGGCGACCTTAAATAAATTACAATTAAATTTAAAACTCAGGCCATTATATCTAGCTCCCTCCTTAGTGCATACACCCATTATTCTCCCTTAATCCTAAATGATTATCCTATCCCTTGTTACTCGTCTGTTAAAAATCGTGGAATTATTTTAGATCAGACCCTTTCTTGGAAATCTCAGATTGCCCAAATCTCCCGCCGTTCTATAGGCCTACTTAAATTATTCTACCGATCCCGTCACCTTCTTCCCCAGTCAACTCGTAAGCTTCTAGTATCCTCCCTAATATTCCCTTACCTTAATTATGGTTGTCTAGTTTATGATGGTCTCTCGACGGTTCTCGAAGACAGATTAAAACTAATTATGAACTGCTTTGCCAGATTTGTCTTCGATAAACCGAGGCGCTCCCACTTTTCCTTCCTCTATTCCGAATTAAACTGGCTGTATCCCATATTCCGTAGAAAATATTTCCATGGATCATTCCCTTACCAAATTATCAGCACCCTTCATCCTATCTATATTTACAATACGCTTCAATTCATCTCAAGCGTATTGTAATCTACAATCAAGTCACTGAACACAAGATCCCGTCTTTCTGATCTATATACCCCATCCCATAGAACTGCTACATTCCAGCGCTCTTTCCTATTCCGCTCAACCATCCTATGGAATTCCATTCCTTCTCATATCAGACAAACGAAATCTCTAAAAACATTTAAATTCCTCTATTTCCAGTACCTCCTCCTAATCCAAGGTAACGCTTGCTAACAATCTATTTCCTCAATTAAATGATATCTAACTGTTTCTGAAACACACTCAGTGTTACCAATTAAAATAATTTTTTCTCACTCCGAATAGAACATTTGGGTTCTTATATTGTATATTATTAGCATTGTATCAAAATAACCTATTTATTATTTCATTTGTAGAATGTTTTCTTATTTTCCTGTTCATATTTTAAATTAGTATCTATTTATACATTATCGTTGTTATATTATTATTTCTTCTTTATTTTATAATTTTTTATTTTTATTTTTTCATCCTATTTATTCATCATGTCTCTGACCAGATGTAACTAATATCATTTCTTTCTGTTTTAATTTGTTATTCTTAAGGGACTTTGTCCCAGAATGAAATTATTTTTCTATTCTATTCTAAATGTTGAAGTAGTTTGTAACGACGGGCAGTTTCTTGTCGTTTTAGTCTTGTAATATCAATATTTAAAAATGTTAATTTTAAATGGTAAATGATAATTAGATAGAGTATAAAAAATATTTGGTATGTTGATATATAAAATATCTCAGAAATTATTTTTCGAACTATTACAAATATAGATGATAAAAAATTTAAAAAAATCTACATACATGTATAAAAAATGATATTTCAAAACTATTTTATTTTTACCAATGAAATTTAATAATAATAAGATATAAGCACAATTCAATATATTGTAATATTTAAATAACTGTTTTATCACACCGAACGTTTTTAGCAAATATTTCTGTCTTTAATAGTTCTGCAGCTAATATTTTCTATATTAAAGAATTATGCTCATTGAGGAATTAATTATTTTCTTTAAATTTACGAGTTCATGACCTAAAAAAGTATTTGAATGGAAAAACCTTTAATTTTTCTTTTTTTGAACAATATGCCTTTCACCAGTTTGCCATAATTGACTTTTAATTGATTCATTCCTCTTGCTGCCCTGGGCCTAAGAGACGACCCTAAACTGCACTTAGACAACTGCACATTTTATCTGACTGGAGTGTCATCTCAGAATGACTAATTGAACTTGTTAACTCGCTGGAATTTTGAGTGAAATAGCAAAGCTCTAGTAAAAGCTTCTCTTCCTCCTTCACTGCTTTCTTAATTATTACCTTCTCTTTTGTTTAATCACTCCTTAATTTTAATTAACTATATTAAACTAGTCTATCAAAATATAATTTGATTTTCACATTACATATCAAATTGTATAACAAATTTAACTAATTATGTATGGAAAAATTTTCACAATTATATGAAAGATGTGAACAGTATTTGTTACTAGATTAGTTTATCAAAAACATTGAAATATTTATACTACGCCACAGCCTTTTTAAAAAATATTTGATTAATGAAATAATAAAATATTAAGTGTAAAAATTATCAATATTGAAATTTTATTTATTTATTTTTTAAATTCTAGAATCTTCATCAGGCTCATTTTTTTTTTGGTAATAATAATGCTTTATATACATATTTAAAATACAAAATCTTTTAGTTGTACATTAAAATGTTCTGGTCTTACATTGTCTACATTAATAATTTAGTTTTATTCAATAATATATAGTTTCTGCATTTTATATTTGTTCTTTTAACAGTTAGACAAGTGAAGAAAAAAACCTATATAACAAGGAATTAATAACTAATTTGTACATATGAAAACAACATGTTATGAAGAAATAATAACAAACAACCGACGTGTAAACTGAGATATGTTAGTACATGTTTTGTTTTGGTGAATGCATCTTTTAAAAAAAGTTTTATTGCAACTACAAATTTCATGGATAAGGGACTTTTCTGAATTTGTTGTACACCATGTTCTAGTTTCTTTAAAATTCCTTAAGATAATGGAACTTTCTAGTATTTATGGAATCATTCCAGGAAAGATGGATTATTACATGTATACTCATACTCTAAACTCCTGATATTTTGAAATGTAAATTAGTATAATGTAAATAGAATAGTGAATTACCAGATTCAGAACAAGGATATCAAAACCAATTTTTTGTATCTAATATTCTTGAAAGTATTTAATCTAACTATTTCCCTTTTCACTCAAATCTGTCGAATTTCTATTTAAACGATTTTCATTAATATGAATTATTCCGTAAAATACGTATAATAAAACAATATTGTTGTAAATAAGTCCATTTAAAAATAAAACATAGGAATAGTAATGTTGCTTTTGTCGGAGTGCATTAAGGAAATATAATATATATATACATATATATGTTTAACATGAAATATAGAATGTATAAACAAATACGTTTATACAAAAACTTATAATTAAAACCGCACAAAATCGTATATAAAAAGGACAAACAAAATTATAAAGAGCAACAAAGGATTCCATAGAAAACTTATGAATAATTCAATAGCTTAAGTACTGACTTTCAAACTATATGTAAATAATGAAGCCAAGATGTAAAAATTGTAATAATAAGATGGTGAAAAACTTATAATGTAATAGTGTGTAAAAAACCTTGATTATATTTATTATTTCTGTTACAACCTCACCTTGCAAAGTACGAATCATTTCATTTCACGTCGTTATTACATTTTTTTGCTCAAAGTTGTATTATATATATATATATACACATTACAGTTTCCTATAACAAGAAAATAGCTCCTCTATTTTATTCATATCTCTGTTTCTAGGTGTTTGAAATATTCTTACTTTTGAAATATATACTTCTGAACATAAATTCTTCATCCAATGAATAAAATATTTTAAGACATTATTTTCCCTTCAAAAAGGAAATGATCATCTAAAATTAAAATGTATTATTGAGTAATTTATTTTCAATTTAGAACTGTACAAAATATTTACATCTAGTTAATGTGTTGATAATGACTCATTGGAAGCACCAATAAAAATTCTACACTAGAAGGTCTCTAGGCCATCTTATTTTCAGAAGCCTCGGAGGGTTACCGGGAATTAATGGGTAGCAAGTTTAGAAATTAGTGGATTAGTGTGGTTTTGAAGTAAAAAATAATTAAAAAAAAAAAGTGTAAAATTTTTACACTTTTCCTCTCGAGGATATTCAACCAACTGTAACAATGTCTCATTTAGGCTGTCAAGGAAAGAAACATATTTCTCTTAAATAATTAAAATTATTATGTATTATCATAATTTTATTTGGTTTTATTATTACTTTTTTTTTTCTTTTTTTTTTAAATAAGGCCTAGATCTAAACTTATGACTACATTACTCATTACTCTTAACTGTGAAATATGTAGAATCTTGCCGAAATAAAAACTCGAATAAAATGTTTTAGTAGCAAAAATATAACCAGCTTAGAGCAGCATAAAGAAATTGATTTATTTATAGCTTATTGAAAAATGTCGATCTTTATACGGATGATAATGTCGATGTTTCGACAACAACTAAGCCCTTAGAATTAAAATAAATAACTGTTCTGAGCAAATAATTATTTAATAATAATAAACATATTGATGTTTAATATTAAAACGGCTATTTTCCAGTGTTGGGTCATATCATAGCTCCACCGCCCACTCCATCACTTTTCACCTCTCGAGTAGAGCGGAGTCGCATTGCATATTCCTCTTTGAAAATAGAAGAGCTGACATGATTGATTATCGGCTTTGTCTTGACAAATGGACTTTTGAATTCGTACTGAGCCGTTTCCCGCCTGTCGACATATTTCAGCCAGACATTACATCTTTTTTCACATCAGTTCTGATTCGATGGCTGCATTTTATGATTAATTATTTTTTTCTATTCTTTGAACCCATGCTCGGTTTCATCAACGAAATTTTTATTGTTGACTAAATACTTGATAACTTTTCAAGCGAAAAAAAACTAAGAAAAGTTCACTAATTTCCTGTTCCTACAAATAGTAAATCGCTGTATACACATATTAACAACTTCATCTGATATTAATATCATAACTACCGCTAGCATAATTCATATTCATAATTAAAACGTTAATTATGAAAATAATTTCATGAAAATAGGTGTAGTGATAAAATTTAGATTTTCTGATGGTAATTTACAATTCATTGGCCGAACATATTTTCCAAAACGTTTGAAAAATTTATATACAATATAATCTCGCTGATCCGGAAGTTTGACTGAATTTCTTTCTGGAAGAAAGCTTTCGGATAGATATTCAAAAAGTTTTGCACAGCTTGCATCGCCTCTTCATCTAATCGTCAAGAGTCCCTAGGAACATTTATTCTAATGAGTGGGATATTGCTTGGACCTAGATCTGGAAAATATAGCGGGAGTTGCAGCAGCTAAAAATCCAGATTTTAAAGACAGGTTACTGTGATTTAGGTCACATTAGTTCCAAAGAAAAATAACTCCTTTTAGAAGTATTCACTTGTTTTGAATTCCATAATTGCAGTGTAATACAGTATCTATCACTAAATATTATTGTTTTTACGTCAAGCAAAGTCGTGCCTTTTATAACCCAGAATATTGTCATCATAATGTTTCCAACAGACATGTCAGTTTTTAATTTCTATTCGCCGGAAGATAAACCAAACATTATCGCTCACTCTTTGGTTTAAAGAGCTGGAAAAATGTGTCATTAATTGTTGTTATTCGTTCCAGAAATGAGTATTCTTTTTTGTAACGTTCCCAATGCCTGTGGGATAGCTTCAAACGATAGTTTTTAAAGATGATCGTAAATCGGTGAGGATTCCAGCGAGCATAGCACGCCATATAGAATCAGCACACCATTAATAAAGCGCCTATTCCAAGATTTACCATTAGATCTTGCTTCTATTCGAAAAACTATTTCCACATTAGAGCTGTGGAATAAGTATAATGTTATTCGACGAATAACATTATACTTAATCTTTTTCCGTTTTTTTTTTTCTCAAACTATTCCATTTATATTTTTCACCCTTCTATTTATATTTAGCATTTTTCCATTTAGGTTGAAGCATTTTCCAATTTTATTTAAACTTTTTCTAAATAGAACTAGGCCCCCATATTTTTATGGGACATTGGAGAAAAAGAATAATAATCATCAAAACGACATATTCTGATAATCGAGCACTTATTAGATAACAAATAGTACAATCATTTAAAATTAAAATAAATCATTCATAATTCTTATAAAATAAAATAAAAATCTTATTGCATATTTCATGCTGAATTTGTTTTAGAATTCAATCCGTTAGGAACTTGGGCTTATTAATGATTTTTATAGTATAATATATAAGATTGTTTATAAATAATAATTAATATATAATAATCCAAAAATTGACAGTTATCGTTTATATGTAACAAATATCTCTATATGAACATAACTTTAATTTTTTTATTATTTTTAAGGTTTACTCTTTTTTTGAATGAGATAAAGAATATTCTGACAGTCCGGCTTTTGATGGAGAGAAGAGAGAAGGGAAACTAGGGCATATGAGTACAGCCGGGCTTAAACTTAGGATTTGGGGGAGAGCTTTTCTGGGGAGAGTTTTGAGTAGTGTTTGCCAGGAGGCAGAAAGGCAGATATCGGGAGGTGAAGAGAGAAGTTCCACCTTGCCTCTGGTCATAGAAGAAATGCTAGTACAAATGGGTTGGATCTACGAAATATAAATTGACTATAATTAAGTGATGGATTGCATAAGTTGTAGTGAGCAGTTGATCGATTCGGAACAGCAATCGATAATGTAAATATTACTATTACAAGTAAGGATCTATTTCTTAGTGTCACAAAAGCACCAGCAAAAAGAGTCTGTCCTATTTGATTTATTGGACTATGTCGTTTATGTGTATTCAATTCCATCCTGATGAAGGTATTATTAATATATACCGATTATTAAGAGTATTCTATTCATAAGCGTTATAATGTTGTTTATTAATGAATTGGAAAATATTTAAATATTGAAGTTAGCATGTATGCACGCCACTGAATAGCAAAAATACTTAAATTCAATTTTTTTTTTTAACATCGTAGCCGTTCGAAACACAGTAAACGTTCGTAACAAAACCTAACACTAATAAAAATAGCTCTGGCTCTTGCAATATTCAAAAATCTATAAAATTATTTACTATTAAATGTGTACCTTGGGGATGACTTTTAGTTTTATTTCATTCAAAATGGTCACATAAAAGACGATAAGAAACTGCCCGTCGTTTTAGACTTCACTAGACCAACGTTCGAAGCTTCCGATTAATTTCAAAAGACCCATTTACATGAGTGTACCTTGTTGGGAATACAGACTTTAGCTTTGTGGTTCCACTTAAACATCCAATTCATCTCCTATTAAATATAAAATCTTGAATTCTTCTTATTTTTTTTCACCAACAAACTTACAGGTGAAGAGATTAATGATACATATGGGTGTTTTTTAAACTATTCAATTTCGGTTAGCAATATCCGTCATATTGAACTCTAACAATCTGAGAAAAAAAATTTGCTTGTTTCTGGGGTGGTCTTTGCATAGAAAATATGCCGCACACGAATTAAACTCCATTTTTCTCTGCCAAAATCGAAATTTTCAAATTTAGGATCTGTAATTTACGGGTAAGGGCATGGTAATTACCTTTTCTGTTTCTTAGATTTATGACGGTCCCCATATGGTTTATAAAGCCACAATAAGAATAACATATTAAAGAAACATTGCGCAAAAAAAAAAAAAGAGACTTTTATTTAAGGATCAAAATCTAAATATACGAGTATAGGGTACCTACGGTATGGTACGTGACGCGAGCTTTTTTTACCTATCCAAAAAAAATGTCCAACTGGGCAAAAGATGTTTGTTATAGTTTAGAAAGATCGAGCAAGATCGGTCAAATCCAATTTATATTTTTATATATCATATTAGGAGGGACAGAAACAAAAGAACAGCCAGGGTAATTACAAATATATATTTTATTTGTATAAAAACAACATTGTTACTGTATTTTACCCAAATATTCAATGGGTACTTGTATATTAGCCTTTCACTCGAACAAATAAAAAACAAGGTGAAGGTATGTTCACTGGTTAGCGAGGAATCCCATTTGAACACAATATTGACCCGTAGTTTCAGAATTACCTATATGTTACTAATTTAGCTCAAACCAGTTACCTATTATTTCATAGTAAACTCTAAAACTCCTGAAATTCACGTTTCACTCATCTTGCTTCCCACTTGATTCCCGATACTCCTCCGAGACGTCTGAAAAGAGACCTATATTTTTTATTTTATTTTTATTATTGTATAATTTATTTACTTTTATTTTTATTTATGTACTTTTATATTTCATTTTATTATTTTTCTTTTGAATCTGTATTCAATTATTTCTTGTTTCAGCAGCATGGCCATTAATGTTATGGTCAAAACGTTGGCTATATATTAACATTTGGTTTGTTAATATCAAACAATGTCTAAATTTATTTTTCTGATCCCACATCTTACTCTAAATAATATTCATTCAGTCATCCAACACAGCTTTTAAATATAATTATATAGAAACCTAGTAGAAGGTTACTTTTAAGAACTATTTGGGTGATTACATGGTTGCTGTGATCATAAATAATATGAACTTGATGGTGATAAAAAAGGACATTAGGTTCGTCGAGAAGGACAAGTGCAGTGTAAAAACATTTCGTATGACACAAGAGATAGCATGTGAAGGATGATGAAACCCTACACCTGACCTGACAAAGGAAACTTCTAACTGTCCAGGAGAGATGAATTAGTCTTGGCATGTCCAAGTTAAAGGACACATAAGACTCACGTATGTGTACCTCAAAGTTATAGAGACCACGTCAGTACATCTTTTGTTGCGCCTATATTCTGTAGGAGATAAATTTTCAAATTAAATACGTTAATCCTGCTTGCTGTCTATGCCTTTATGTTCTTTATTTTTTCCTTGATGTTCTTTATACGATTGTATTGTTTATTTTTAAAGGAGAGTAATTTTGTATGCACAAAAAGCGATAAAACGAAATAAAATTTTGTTATTGTATTATATGAGATGACTAATTAAATTCTTTATTTTCTTTTAGTTAAATGATAATAATTTAATTTTAGATTTTTTTCCTTTTTGTTTGATTTTTTATTCTGCAATTTTATGCTAGTTAAAATAGTGATAATTATTAAAAAAAGATAAAAACAATAATTAGTTTCAAGTTTTTACAAATACAAAAAGAACTTATGACAATATTTAAAATCGAATTTTAATTACAATATTGAATTATTTGAGACATTTATAGACTATATTATTCACATAAACGTTTTTCAACAACAAAAGGGGGGATCAAGTAAGATAAGTCAAATCCAGGTTAAATTTTTTTGTATCGTATCCGGAGAATCAAAGTCAAAAGGGGTTCACTTATTGAAACCTGTTTCCTAGTTACAATGCTATTTATTATAACGAGTGTTGAGCTCTTGACTGCTCCTATTCTCCTTATATCAAACTTTCAAACTACACGTAAAACCCCAGGTCACCGGTAAAACATGTTCCATGTAAAAATAGAATAACACATTCAAGAGTAATAAAATAATTGTCAAACATTTTATATACATTTTCATAAAATAATTTAATCACTTGAGGTAAGCATTATGGCATAGGTCTATGCAATTAGGACTGATGCATTATTTTCCACTCCTGTTGTATTTTTTTTTATCAAGATTAGTATATAATGTTGACCATTCATCATCAATTATAATAACAAACACAATATCAGATAATTTTAAGGTTATGTTTAATCCTTTCCCACATGTATTTAATATTTTCCAGCTATATTTAATCCTTTTATTTTTATTTAGATTTTTCCATTTATTTTTAACTTACACACTCATATTTAAAAATTTTCCAATTATGTTTAATCTTTTACTATTTTATTTTAAACTATTCCATTTATATTTTATCCTTTTTCATATATTATTAGTCTCTTTTTTATTTAGGTTAAACCATTCTCCAATTTTATTAATATTTTTACTAAATGGAATTAGAACTAATGGATTAAAATATCATGGGAAATAAGAGAAATGGCTTAATAATCATCAAAACGCCATATTCTGACGATCCACTACTTATTACTAGATAAAACCGTACAATAACGTGAAAATAAAATAAATCATTCATTATGCTTATGCGTTTTGATGAATATTATCACTTTTTCCAATTATCTATAAGAGGGTCTAACAACGTAAACTCAACAAAGATTCAGGAGTGATAATAATACATTAAATAGAAAATAGTCTAAAACTAAATATTAAATAAATGACGAATAATATGAAGAAATAAACACGTTTATAACCTATCCAAAATTTTGTTTAAATGGTCAGGTTAATATTTCCTGTAGTCCTATTTTAAATTTGTTTCCAAATATAACAGAAAAACAAACTAGTAATTGGTAAAATCCACCTTGTCCACTAATAAATGTAGTGTAAGGGTTCTTTATACTTGGCCCTGATAGGTTATAGAAACCCTCTCATTTCGCCTCCTTAGGTTAGTAGGCAGCACCAATAAAAAAAAAAAAAAAAAACAAAAAAAAAAAAAAAAAAAAAGAAGAAAATCCCTTCAAATGCACCACGCAAAATAAAGAATAGATTTTTATTTTGAATTCGTAGCTAATATCAATAAAAATCAAAGAGGGGTTAAATATATATATATATATATATATATATATATATATATATATATATATATATATATATATATATATAAGTATAAACAATTGAGAATCATTGTCGATTATATTTATAATCATATTTAATTAAATTTTAATGTTTTAGAAACATCGATTTGGATGCCATCCTAGCATTTCAGGGAAGTCCTAAAGTCATTCCGTTGATATGGGCAAACAGTTTGCCAACTTGACCTCAACGTGTGGAGGTGATGTGGTCAGACCACAGATGGTTCAAAACGGGCACGCTCTATGCCAAACTTCACTATCCTCTGAAGAGAGAACAATGGAATTTCAAGACAGCAGATGCTCAACACGACCATCATAAACTCTAAGGTCAGATTTAAGTTTTTAATTTTATCACTCTATTTACTGTTACATTGTGTTTTTATAATATTTTTTTTCTTTTACAGAAATCTACAACTGTGTACGTATAATATTTAAATTAAATTACATGATTCTTCTTCTAGTTTTAATCAACATTTTAATGTTTAACATTAACAAAATGCTCTATATAATCAACACAATACACAAATGCATCAAACTCCACGAAATATTTGTCTATGAGATCCTTCTTTGAAGGCGGCCTATTAGTCTCCGTTCAGTAGGACTTTAGATAATTATTTGTGTCTGTACCTTTCCAATTTTCTGCAGTCATAAATAATGTGATCGTAAGTTTGTTCACTGATTCCGTCACAGTTACAAATTCTGCTGTTAGTAAGTTTAAATCTGAAATAACATTTTGCTCCGCCTTGGCCTGTCAAAAATTGGGTTAGTTTGTAACTGACAAGGGGCCGTTTTGAGTTGTAAATAACACACTTAAATGCAGATTTTTGTGTAGGTAGTAGGGACCTATAATAGTGCAAAACTAGAGTTATAGCGGCCAATGAGCATTAGGAGCTGAGAACAAAAACAAAAAAAACTCAGCAATGATACATAAATGATTCCTTCACGTTCAATTGCAGTTATGTATGCTATTTGATATAAAATACTTTGGTTATGCTTAAGACACTAACAGGCTTTAGGGTGCTCAAAAACTCCAAAAAAATTAGAAAATTCCAAGGAAATCCACTGTAAATTAGTAAAAATGTTTTTTTCATGAACAACTGACCTCAAATCTCGATTGAACGCACCATCAAACCCTTCTATGTGACATTTTATCAAAATCTAAAAATATTTATTTTTTACCCTTTTCGAGGAGGTTAAAATTTTGAAGTCGAGAATTCATCAACAATTTCTAACAGCCATAACAACTGCTGTGTTCAACGGATTACAATTGTAATATCATAACTAGAATCAGCATACATTCTACTTTTTAGCTTTTTATTCATGCATATAACACTCGGTTTACTCAAGATTTTATTGGACAAAAACTGATGTAAATGAAAAAAATCCGAGGTCAGCCATAACTTAAGATACTTATAATACCTCCTGATTTGAGCTAAACTAAGCAGTTTTACCGCTTTTAGATGTCCTTAAAATGTGGTTTTAATCGGTGGCGAAATGTGTGAGATAGAACAAATTATTTACATTTTTCTGAAATTATTTTTGAGTTTTTGAGCACCCTAAAGCCGTGAAGTGTCTTGAGCATAACGAAAGTATTTTTATATCAAATAGCATACATAACTGCAATTAAGCATGAAGGAATTATTTTTGTATTTCGACTGAGAGTTGAGAAAAAAAATAAAATGTGATTTTCATTTTTTTTTCTCTTCTCCTAATGCTCATTGGCGGCTATAACTCTAGTTTTGCACTGTTATAGGTCCCTACTACCTACACAAAAATCGGCATTCAAATCAGCGAGTTATAACTCAAAACGTCCCCTTGTCAGTTTTTTAATTTTTTTTTTCTATGGTCTAAAGTTTTAATAAATTCATAAATATCATAACTTTTGTTGAGATTGTCCATTTTTCGTTCCAAGTTTATCGAGTTTTGGTTCTCAAAATGTGCTTTACTGCACTATCGGAGCTTTATTAAATGAAATTTGGAGGGTTGTACCCTTCTACAAGATATTTACTACGGCATTTTTAGCTTCTACATCTGCCCGCTCATTGCCAAGTAATCCTGCATAGGATTTTATCCATTTGTAGGAAATTAGTATTTCTTGACAGTAGCAACGGATCAGTTCTCGTCTGATTTCTTCTACCAGGAATTCATGGTCATAATATATATTAATATATCTGGTTAGAATATATTCTTGACGTACCAGAAGGACTTCTTAATATAATAGAGGATAAAAGGAAAGCTTCTCCTCTACCTCTCACTGGAAGTCGGAGAATGGTATTTTCAATCCATCTCAGGTACTGACAAGGCATCGGATTTATTGAAAAGGCTCAGGTAACAGGGGGTATTGAAATAAGGAATAAACTCAAGCGGATAACTGACGAAACTGTAGAACGACAGCGATATCTTCGGAAAGGAAATAATGAAGACTTGTAGGCTGTTTCATGGGCTTTCCTGTTGTAACATTTCTGCGATAACAAGGCATAAATAAAGTTATCTCTGAAATATTCTCTCATAAATTGTCCTCATTGTAGTAGTGACCAATATATACTAGGGTATAAATTTAGTTGGTTTAAAAGGAGGTTACATTCAATCAGAATAGATATATTTGACATTTTCATGTACTGTTTTATGATCTCGCCCTCTCTCTCTCTCTCTCTCTCTCTCTCTCTCTCTCTCTCTCTCTCTCTCTCTCTCTCTCTCTCTCTCTCTCTCTCTCTCTCTCTCTCTCTCTCTCTCTCTCTCTCTCTCTCTCTCTCTCTCTCTCTCTCTCTCTCTCTCTCTCTCTCTCTCTCTCTCTCTCTCTCTCTCTCTCTCTCTCTCTCTCTCTCTCTCTCTCTCTCTCTCTCTCTCTCTCTCTCTCTCTCTCTCTCTCTCTCTCTCTCTCTCTCTCTCTCTCTCTCTCTCTTTCCTTCCCTCTCTCTGTTTTTTCCGGTTGGCTGTAGGTTTTTCCTGTGGACTGTTAAGATCTTTGGCCACGTGAAATTGTCTTCCTACAGACATTTATTGCTCAACAGACCGTCCGTCTACCAATCCTACGGGAGACTATACCCTAAAAGACTACCTCACGATAGGTGTGAGGTGCCTCTAGTAGACTGGCGGGCTTTAAACACCCGAGAGGTGGGGTAATTGCCTGAAATACTGGGGCCAACGTAGCTTCTTGGAGGGGCGGTCACCCATCCTACTCCTGAACACGCTCGATTGTGGTTAACTATTGTATTCACCTTACCCTGTTCTTTGGTTTTCTTAATAAGTGATAAATAAAAAATAAATAAAACTCTTTGAACGGATAACTAAACTGATTGGGATATACAACCTATACTGGATCAACAACGAGTATCTAAGAGATATATAATATTTTTTAGCAGCAATTTTGATTAGCTGATAAGTAATTCAAAAAGAAAAATAACCGACCAGTTTAATATACTCCGTTAACTATACTTGACCACTATTAGCTTGATGCAGCTGGTAGAAACGTGTTGGTATTGGGTCTTGTTTTCCAGTTTCACTTTAGGATGAATTTTATTATATATTTTATAAATAGAAGGATTCTAACTTATTTTTTTAATAAATAGTATTACAAGATATTGTTATGTTAATTATCGCTTTTATTTTTATTTCATTTTTACACTGTGCCGAACTAGATGTTTTTTTTTTTTTTTTTTTTTTTTAATAATTACATTGTATTGCCATCCATACTTCTCATTGCCCTTAAGTACTTTATATTATATTATATACTCAATGAAGCAGTTTGGGAAAAATAAAAAATGATACCGATAGGTCATTGCTTTAGAAGATATAAATATCATATATTAAGAATCCAAAAGATGGTTACAAAAAAAAATAAAAAAAATAAAAAAATGGTTACGTGGATAATCTATGTGAAGAACTATGGTACGCCATAAATCAGACACCACTCTGAGCAGCATTCGCACACTTAACGTTAAGATATATATATATTTTCAAAAGGTCAAAAGGTAGAATTTTAAAAACTCAAAAAAAAAAAAAATATATTATGGTTAAATGAATTACTCTACACACATACAAACTTAAACTTACATATACCACCACCTACACAAAATACATAAAAATAATTTTTAGAAAAAAAACAAAACCGACTTTAAGATTAAACCTACATAAACAAACTTGAACCAAAAAATAATATTTTAATTGCTTCGAAACAAAAACCATTAAATGACAAGGCAGTTTAATCTTGCCTTAGCAAAAAACTTTCGAATGGCTAAGGACAGTGGTGTGGCGGTGATGAAGCAGTGGGAGCATCTTTACATTACTTTTTAATGGTGAGTGTATTTTTTTTTATACAGTCAATTCTCGATTTTCAAGCTACCCTGAAAAATAGTTCGACTTACTGAACAACGAATTATCGAGGTTATTATTCCACTTATCTGCATGTAAATGGGAAAATTGAACACAAAATTGTAGTTGAAATCATTACGTACATTTTCATTAATGGGAATGTTGTTTATTTTTTGTAAATTATTACATATAAAATCATTGATACAGAAAATTAAATACCCGGTACCAATTTTTCATATAACTTTCAACTGAACTGCACTTTTTTTCTGAGGGTGACTATAAGCTGACTTACGTCCTTCTACCAGTGGCGATCTTTTCTTTATTCTTTAGGATGGTTGAAAAAGAACTACGCGGAATTCGGAATTCACTTGCAACAAACGCCCAAGTTCTTTCTCCTTTCGGCACTTTGCAAATCAATTTTAACTTTTCGTTAATTGAAAGAATTTACAATAGAAACTGTAAAATTATTCACTCGAGTGAATAACAAATAATAAGTGACTAGTGTAACTATGAACTGGAAAGATAAACAATGACGGGAAACCGGAATATAATTTACCCATGAAATACTTTTAATTTGAGTTCGAGTTATAAAGGCGATGTCTTCTACTAGTTCGTTTTATAGAGGTAGGTAGTCATAGAAGTCTCTTTTGAACCCTATTTTCATTTCAACTTATTTACACAATTTTTAACATCGAGAGTTGACTGTATATGTAAATTATTTTTGTTAATAATTTAGATTTAGTTACCATGGAGATTTTAGATTATAATATTATTTTTATTATTTGTTTTTTTTTAATGTATCTTAAAACGTGCTCCGTTGATTTCAAAATATTCTTTATGGGACCACCTCTGAAGTGTTCCCTACCGATTTAAAAAAGAATCATCAAAATTGATTTGGAAATGACCGAGTAATCGTGTAACATACACACATAAAAAAAAAAAAAAAAAAAAATACAGATGAGTTGAGAACGTCCTTTTTTTTTTAAGTCAGTTGAAAATAGAATCAATTAGCTAATTTAGTTTTAAGATATAAGACCCTTCAGCTAATAAGGAACTTGTTTTAAACTAAAAAGAAAAAAAAAAGTAGAAACTTTAAAAAGCTTTCTAAGATGCCATTCAAAGATAAGAAAAGCAACTGAAGAAAGTTAGCCATCCCCTAAGATAGTTTATTAAGGATGTGCAGTTGTTTCAGAAAATATTTCAGCGATAAGATAGTTGTTTTCTTCTCTGGTTTTTAGGATCCTGCTTCCAAACAATAGCCGGGATCTATAGTTCCCAGTTGGGAATTGAAAAAAACTTTCTTAAATGAATAGAAAGATTGGCAGCAATGAAGGATTTCATTCTTTAACTTTTTTGACATTCATCGTTATATTCTTTTGAATACAACTGAAAAGGCAAAACAAAAATAAATTATATACTTATTAAAATGGTGTACAATCCAGGACAAGCAAATACAGTAGACAATTGTAGAGCATAAAACGCCTAATATTAGATCAGAGCTTTAGACTCCATTGTGTTCTTTTTTATTATGATTAACTTAGAAATAAAGCTAGAAAATAATACATAAACAATAAAAAATAAATAAAAAAACTGTTTTTCATATGACAATAACGAGTAGTATTCAATATTAGGCAAAATTTTCTTACGATTAACGAATAACCTATTACTTAGATTTAAATTTACAACTGTATACAATATACAAATAAAATATATCAAATAAATGTGATGATAATGCTAAAAATTACAAGTCACTTGTTTTTAAAGAAAAGACCCATTAATAGCACTTATAAAGGTTCTATTCAATCATTTACTATATTAGAAGGTACCGAGGCCATCTTCTATTCAGGCACCTCGGTGGGTTATTTGAAATGGAATGTAAAGCAAGTTGTGATACTAATAGTACTGAATGGTTTTGGAGTTCACTATGAAAGGATAGTTATCTGATTTAAATGTTTCTAAGAGAGGATAAATATCTGAGCTAAGTTTGATAAATACGTTTGAGCTAAGTCCAAAACGTAAGTTTGTGACAAAGTAAGGGGTATTGAGGATTTTTATAAGGATTTTGGATTGTAAGGATTGGATACCAGAGGAATTTGAATACTTAGTGGAACCACAAACCTCAACTGTGTTGGTCCAAATTGGTCTGTAAATGAGTCTTTTGTAATGAAAGGTCTGAACGTTTGTCAAGTAAATGTTGAAGTAGCAAAAAACAACAGGTAGTTTTAGTCTTGTTAATTGGTAGAATTTAAATTGCTCGATGTTATATTGTTCAGATTATTTGTGTTTCCTTAGATGGTTGGTATGGAATATAATAGAAATCGTTTGTAATCGCCAATTTACTCAATATAAGAGGCAAAATAACATTCTTTATAAGATTAATTTTTTCCTTTACTGTTTTTTCTTAATAGGAAGTAACAAAAATGTGCAGCAAAACTATTAAAATAAATCTATGTTACTTTATTTATACAATTAAATTAATACAATAAATGTATGTTATTTTATTTATACATGTTATTTTATTTATTTATTTAATTTTTTTCATAAACTTACCATTTGTAATTTTAAAGTGTTGTTCTTTTCTTCTTTTCTTCTCCTTTTTTTTTTTTTTTTTATAATCACTGCCTTTTTTGGCATATCTTATTGTTTGTTTTTCTTCTAGCCTTGATGAAGGCTAGCAATATAAGCCAAAAGTCGGCACTATAAATTAAAATTTATTATTAATTTCTATGTATCTAGCATACCACAAATACCTACATTCTTGTAAAAATAAAAGTTATTCAAGTACTTTACATGAAGTTAGGGTCATAATCACTAAACCTCAACGGATTGCAAGGCATCAAAATTTGAGTTTAGTCTAAGTCGTCAATTACCCCTTTTATCTGTTCAGCACAGCCGTGTCATTCTTACTCGTGACTTACCCATTCAGACGTAAAGTCAACCATTTAGTCGGCATAAAATGGTTACAAAAGCCTTAGCGCCTAAGTATAACTTTATACTAGATAAAGTATTTTTAAACATTACTGAATACTTCAATGCTAAGTCCATTATTTCCAATTACTTCCATCCATTTTTCTGTCAGTAATTAGGTTTGATGCAGGTCCCACATCTATGGTTTTGAGTATAAGAATTCTTTACATAGGTCATTATTTTATCAAATACCTTTTAAAAAATGAACCACTGATCTAAAAAAACAATAATTAGATAATGCAATATCTGGGCTATAGGTAGGATGAGGCAAAACGTTTACTCCTTGCATATCCGATAGTGCTTCTTTGGTAAAACAAGAATGAAGTGCTGGAGCATTTTCGTGATGCAAAACGGCTTGGATCCTGTCGAAGCGGAGTACTTTTAACAGTGAAGCTTTGAGCCCACTGTCCGAAAACTCTTTCGAAGATCCACCAAACATAAAACCACTTTTTACCTCAGACTGAACTTAATGAATCAACGTGCAGCAGTATTTAGATGGATAACTGATTCTCGTTCTTTGGCACAAATTGCTTCGGTGGCTGTCTTTGCATTTAGACCTTTTTACTTTTTTTCTGAATTTATCGTGAATTTTTAAAATATAAATGATTACATAAAACTCATGTTACAAGGAATTATTAGATTAGTCAAAGTTAACTTTGAGATAAAATAGTAAGGAAAGTAATTTTTACAGGTTTATTTATTAGATTCAGAATTGAGAGTTGTGTTGTGGTATAAGGATTTTGATAAGATCCATGTATTACTAATATTAGCTTTGGATAATTAAAAAATAGTCACTAGGATATAACTATCCAATACTTAATGTAAGAAAATTAATTCTCAAAACGTTGGGTCAAGCCGAATTCAAATAATCAAAAACATTATTTTATACACGAATTACATTGATAATGTACATTTCTTTAAGACGTGATAAAGCTAAATTAATACCCAGTATATTATAAAATCTTGGCATAAAAATTAATGGTACCTAATTACTCAAGTACTTATACCAATATGAAAATATTAATTATATGTAACACTTATTAAGTTATCAGCAAAAGGCTAAAAAATAGAGTAAAATGATAAATCTATAAAATATAAAAATAATTGTTGATTTAAACACTTCAAAATCGTAAACATGTCTTCAACGAAACGTACGTTACAAAGAACGATCTGAGAGAAGATCTAGATTTTATTGCTTGTATGCATATCTCAGTAAAAGGGACAATGGTTCCCACAACCATTTCCTGGTGAAAGGGAACGATAGTATCCAATCCAGACCAATATGGAAAACGATTCTGGCACATCCCAAGCATTATTGTGATCGTAGCGGACGATTCTCTGGGTCTACCTTCCACATTTTTTTGTCTACATCCATCAGCTATTCAATCAATTATGAAGTAGGGATCTATTATCAATAAGACGAATATAAAAACCTTTTATATTTTTTTCTTTACTTGTTATATATTATTTACGTGGCAGTACTAATTAAGATTATACATATAACTTTCAAAATGACATTACATCACGACTAGGGATTAGAGTAAAAAAATTATATAATATAATAAAAAAAAATCCGTAATTTCTCCCCTTCAAAGTGTATGAAATTAAAGAGAAATATGCAACCCCTGTCTCTAATAAATTGAAACTTTCTAGAAAACCTAAAAATGGCTGAACCACGACGTAGGACTTGAAAAACCACGAAGTCATAAAAGACAAAATTACAAAGAGGATTAAAATATCGGAACAATGAATTCAATGTTATGCAGAAGCAAGTTAGTCACCAAATATTACAAATATAGTGCCTATTCTTTTTTGCATGACTGCACGCAGAAGCTTAGGAAAAAATGTTATAGTCATACAATAAAATGGACTTCCTGAGCTGTCCACCATTTTCAGAATACAGTACGTCCTGAAATCTAGGATTAGATAGAGTTTAAAACATAAATATTCTCTTGCCAATCGAACCCATGCCGTCGAAAATAAATAGTCTAAAGATAATCACAGTAGAAAGGCAAACGACAGGGCATTCCTAAGAGAAATGGTCGAAAGTGGACCGAAAGAATTCAATCGTAAAAACTGAAAAATAAATGAGTAACAGCTGTTCATTCATAAACAAAAAAAATAATAATACAAATATACTGATTTAAAATAAGGATATTGCTTAACTTAAAATCAACGGTGTTTTGAAAAGTTTTACTTACTTTAAACAACTCTTTCTTTACACTATCATTCCGAAATAAGCACCTTACCTGAAACATAAAAAAAACAACTGAGTATTATTCAACGACTCACCAAAAGTTTTTATATGTGAACAATTACTTTGTAGGCTTATGTCTTGATTGTCCTCAAATGTTTATTAGTCTGGTATGCATTATTACATAAATAATAAGAATGTGAAAATACAACTACTTAAAAAAATTTTTTTTTTTTTAAATATGTTGTGCTTATTTTTGAAAAATAATTCGTGTAAATTTTATTAGCTTAATTTTTTTTATTTTTACCTAATTTGTTTCAACTTGATAGGAATCACCTATAAGCAAAATGTCCTATAAAATACATAAAATGTAGCAATATTAATATACATCTACGATAAATCTACGAAATCGTCCGAACTCTATAAACAAAAATTATAAAACCTCGACAGAAAATTTTGAGTTATTTTGATTAGTATGTAAAAAAAAAAAATTCGATGTTATAAAAGCTTTTAAAATTAAAAAAATAAAAATAAAAATAAATATTCAATTATTTTTATTTCTATTCGTTCACTCTTATTAGATTGTGCAGAACACTCAAAGTGCAACTACTTATTCTAAGAGCCAGAATTAAATGATTTTTTTTTCTAACCATAGATTTTTGGTCTTAGTCGCCATCCCATTAAGCCAAAAAAATGAAACCAAGCTGGTAAAATTAATGCAAAGACCTGCGATTTAGGCAACTGATGCGAGATATATCACTAGTTACAGCATTAATCACACTCTAATTAATGTGATTTTGTATTCTTTAGTAATATAAACAAAATTAGTCAAGTATAACTGTCAGCCTGAATTAGTGGAACATTAATAATTAATTTTTATTCAATTTTCCCATTTTTCAGAACTGATAACAACCAACAGTTAGCAGATTGTTATTATTGACAATTATATTATATTATTCAATTTTATTATTAACATTTTATATCTTTAGAAGAGATGTGTTGATTACAAAAGTCGGTCCACAATTACATTGATCTCTGAAAAAAAATATCGGTTTCGACAATCCATGAATCAAAATCGATTTCAGGTATAAATTGACTCCACATATGTTGAGAAATCGTACGATAGTTTTGTGATCTTTACGAGGTGCTATAACTTGAAAATTCAGCTTTAGCAAGAGAGAAAATTTTTTGCATTAAATGAAGAGAATGATACAGAATTTAAAAGAATTTCGAAGATCTAATATTGGTACTGCAAGGTCAACGTTATATTGATGAACATACGTATTCACTGATGGATAGTTAAGAAATAGGATTACTATTCTAAACCAGAGAATCTGAAATACCAACTATATCTAATGTCACTAATAATAAAAACAGTAAAGGAGGTTATTGGTCTTATAGCATGGAGGTGTTTACAAAGCATTAGAAACTCAATTAACAATATCAGTTAAAGCGAGATGTAGATCTGAAGTTGATGGGTAATTACAAGTGTTGGAGAACAAGTTATAAATGGTCTCCGAGATCTTATATACACTTACAACAACTTGCTGTAAATCATGTGTTTATTCCTCCTGAAAACCTACTGTGCTTAATAAAATGTTTCAATAATGTTTGTGATTCAAAAAGTAATAAATTAAACTCAGTTGGAAAATTTTAATCTTAAATAAATTTCCAATTTTCATCTAGGCTAATTTTTTTTTATTTAATTTTTTTTTTATTTTGGATAATTACAAGCTGCTTCACTCAGGAACAATAAGTGATATGGATGACAAAGATATGTACAGTGATATAAAATAAATTAAACAATGAACGATAATTAAAATAAACAACCTCTAAATATACAAAGTAAAAAATAAAATGTAATAAATGATAGTACAAAATAAGTAATAATTGTTGAAACTAATCAACAAAAAATGCGAAAAAAAAAAGAATCTTAAATACAATGATACTCTATATACAATATTTATCAGCAAGGGAAACCCCTGATCCAAGCTTGCTCCCTAATTTCGATGGCTAACCGTCTAGCCAATAAATAATATATGTAGTAATTAAATACATGTATTATGTGCTGTAAATTTATTATATTATTTCATGAACTATTATTAGCTCTCATATACATTTATTTTGTGATTGCAGTTCACTTTAGAAAATATTCTAACCAGAGGTACCGGTATTATAATTGGAAAATTTGATGTTGACACTTCACTATTCTTCAGAAACTAAATCTTATTTCCATCACATCTGCTAGTTGTCACGGAATAAGTGGCAGGAGTGGATTTTAAAATTAAAGAGAAAAAACTTACTTTTGGAAGTTTAGCCAAATGTACTGCTGCATTCCTTATTTTTGTTTGGTGTTTATTTATAACAAGGAAAAGCAATTTGAAAGCGAAAGTTAATATTTATCTCATTGCCAAAGAAAATAATTGCGTTAAGAATAATTGTAAGAGCTTCTCCTCAGTGACTAAGATTAACTGCTTCCAGCAATTGAAGTTTTGCGAGAATATTTGAATGCGGCTGTTAATTATAAAGTGTATCCGCCTGCCCAATCTTATTAGTGGAGGAGGGGGGAGTATAACTCATCTTAGTGGGAGGGGATGTTTTCTTTACCGTGTTTAATAACTGTCATTTTATTTTATAATCACCAAACAGTTAGTAAATACTAACAATATTTTTTTATATTTCATAATAAAGGAGTACAGGCATACTAAAAAAAAAAAAATATTAATAAGACAGAAGTATAGTCAATATACTTTGAACGATAGGACAATATTTTTTTTTTTTTAATGGATAAGAATTACTAAAAAAATTATCAATTTATTTAAATAGAAATAGAACTATGTTATAGTGGTTTCCGCCCTGAGAAATTTTATTCAATTTCCGTCTGGGAAAATTTAGTTTGCTAAGCCGAGATTAGCATAGAAACCTGGGATCTCCATCTTTCTCTAAATTTATTTTTTTATCTATAAATATCTGTATATATTATTAATATATATTTTTAAAAATTCAAATTATGTATATAGCTCGAATAATAATAATATATATATATATATTTATAAAACAAAATATCATAATAGCCTATAAAAAAAAGATGTATTTTTAAATTGTTATTTTAGTAGAATAAATATCTGGGAGATGTTCTTGATCTAATTACATGTCTAGATTACAAATTTTAGAAATTGTAAATGCAGTGCTTACTAAACATAAACTAAAATTATTTCGTATTTAATTGAAATTAAAACATACAAAATAAAATAATATACAAAAATATAAATTCCATATAAGATAACCTTCCAGCGGGCGCGCGGACGGCACTTCGGCCGTGTATCACTAAGCCAGCGTATCACAGCGAGGCCCGGCTTACCGCAATTCCTATATAAGCACATTAGGCAACAGGAAGCGGGTAGGTAATACCTCTTCTTCGAAAACATTCTGTGTCAGTTCGTTCCAAAGTTAAGTACGTCTGGTCAGGAGTGGCAGGGCGGCCAGATTGCCGCCGCGCGCCTCTTCGTGAACTGTTTTTTCTTGCCATCCAACCAAAATGTAATAATATATTTTTCCAATTAAATCGCATATCCACTATAATAATAATGAATGGTCGTCAGATTGTTTAGCTTTATAATATTTTTTGCCTAAAAATCAAACAAAAAATCTGCAAATTCATCTCTCACACAGGGAACGTGGGAAGATGTCACTAAAACTAGTAAAACCTTTATGTACTGAACTGAACCTTGTTCATTTTCATTTATAACCATTTTTTATATGTATTAGATTAATAATGCCATAAGATTGTATAGAACTGTATTTCGATATTCAAGATTTTTATTCCCCAAAAAAATATATAAATAAAGAATTTAAAAAAAATTATGTAATGTAATGGTGTCTTCTTAATGTCTCTGGTAAAAAAACAGCGATAATTAATACAAGGACACCATTTATATACATGAAAAGTGAACAAACTCGGAGGCGGCCAAAATGCCGCCGCGCGCCTGTTAGTGTGAGTCTCAACCGCGCGCTGGAAGAATAAACAAAAATCTAAGTACAATTTCTATTATAATAAATGTTAAATAGAGAAATAGATTGCTGGGGTATGCAGTCATAATAGATATACGGCAATTAAAAAATATGTTTTTTAATTTATTTTATTTTTCAATAAATATATTTTAATTTTTTATTGCTGTGTATCAATTATGACTGCATACCCCAATAATATAAATTTGATATTTACTACTTCTCAAAATACTTTACAGTCAACGAATATATATTAAATACCATCACAAAACTGTATTTAACGATTACTCAAACATTTGATAATTTAAAGTTACCATTTTCTTCAAATTTACAAGTTAATGAAATTTAAAAAAAAATAAATAAATAAGATAAAATAAAGATTGGAACAACTTTCTGTTTTTCTTCTTCTGATTAATCAACTATTCGCCTCTCTGCCATACATTTTCAGCTGTATTCTTTTTAGTACTGCCTTGGGCCCAAGTCGACTGGAACCGAAACTCCAAGTGTCTCAGTCTCCAATAAACATTTTGTCATTTCCTTCACTGCCTTCTTAATCACCACCATCTCTTTTATCTAATCACTATTTGTAATTATCATAAACTACATAATCATTCGAAATATTCTTTAATTCCGTATATTACATATTAACGAGTTATATATACTTTTTTTCTACAAATTTCTAAAATTAGTCATGGAAAACTTACATAATTATATGAAAAATTTGAACAGTATTTGTTATTAGACCAGTTTATCAAAAAAATTTAAATATTCAAACAATACAACTGCCTTTTGAAGTGGTGTTTGATTAATAAAATTATCATTTTCAAAACCAAATACAAATTTTTTCTTCTTTAACAAAATAAAATATAACTAAAACATTCAATCTTTTAAATAAATTTAATTAAGAAAAGAAGAAAATATTAAGCGTGAGGATTGGGGATATTATTTTTTTTTTTTTTATATAATTATGATTTTTCCCTCACATTAAACCTATCTATTAAAACAAATTATATAAACATGTATAAACTGTTTCGATCAATTACATATCCCTCCTAATTAAGTTATATATTAATTAATTTATTAAATTATTCTTTTTTAATTATAGAACCTTTAGTGCCCCATAATATTACAACATATATATGTGTATAATCATAGTGGTAAATTTGAAATAATTATTAACATTATAATTATTTAAATAAACCGTTTATTATCAAACAACCAATATTGAATCTAATGACATTACATTAGGAAGAAGCTATTATCGCTAACTCCTCACTCTAGAATTAGGGGTGATTGAACCAATCGATCTGAAAAAGCTTCAGCGGCTTCAGAGATTGATTGATGATTGATGATAGAGCATTCCTTATTATCTCTTACTTGAGGCAGTACATATACAAATATTATATATACATTATAATAAAAAAAAGAATTAAAAAAAATATATAATGTAATGGTGTCTTCCTAATGTCTCTGGTAAAAAAACAGCGATAATTAATACAAAGACACGTTTAAGTTTTTTAATTAAAATTTTGGTTTAATTAATTTTAATTTAGGATTTTACAAATAATTAAACAGTTTTCTGTAAAAGAAATGCACTAATTTAAATGTAATTAAGAAAAACAAATAATATATGCCAATGATAGAAATCAATTTTTTCAAGTTTTAACAGTTTTAGGAGATATATAGGCAATATATAATACAATTTTAATGAAAAAACGGTGGGGTAGTTGCCATACCTTTGGCAGAAATATCAGCTTAACATCATTAGAACATCTAATTTATTAAGGCCAGAACACTGTCTTGTCGAATGGACTACCATTGTTCGGTACCTTTTTGATAAAGTTCATTATGATTTTATATAAATTTGAGATTTACCTGTTTTCAAACGCCTTCTACTATAAATGTTTTACTAATTCAAGGTCCAAACTTCAAGCCAGCTACTTCAAAACGACCCCTTTTTTTTACTGAAGCAACCGAGTCACTATAGCTGTTATGTGTTTTTCATCGTGCTAAAAAATACAACAGGGGTCATTTTTTTTTTCACGCTTATATTGCAGTAAACTGTTTTGCATTATATTCCTGAAAACATATTCACACTCATATATTATTTTATAAGCACGAAGGTTTCAAACCATAAACTGAAAATACATCCCACACCGCTACATTCCTACCAGCAAACATAGCAGTTAGTATTTGCTATTGAAAATTATTCCTTGTGCCTCTAGCTCGTCTTACATACTGTATCTTATCACTAGCCATCAAACTGAATTTATTTTTTGTCCAAGAAGGCCCCATTTTTTCACTTATTAAAAGTCCAATGAGAATACTCGCGGACAAATTCAAGGCCCTGATTTTTGTTACTGATGAATAGTTTCTTAACAGCGGATTGGCTGTATAATCCAAACAACAGTTACTTGGCTGACATTAGCGATGTTTAGGCGTCTTAATTTATCGGAGATGTCATCAGCACATCTTTTAGGATTCATTTTCGAAAGTCTACTAAGGGCTTTATCTGTATTTTTACATATTTTCTTTGGCCTTCCTTTCTTTAATCGATCCTCTAGGCCATGGACGCAATGCATTGAAGTAGAAAATCATTTAATGCTAACTTACAGCTAGAAATGTCTCGGGAGGATAAACCTTTCCTCTTTGCCGAGGAATAAACCAGGTTTTGTTGCCGTTTCGTTGCTCTAATATCTCCATTTTGCTCAAACGTTTTCCAAAATTCAGCTCAATTAGTCGGTCCACTTATATCCCAGCCTATACGTTTACAGTAAAATGATACTTGTTGACTCATGTAGGGGTTCTCAGTTGACCAGTGTTGCAAATTGTGAACGTTGAAATTGCCTTCCCCTGTAAAAACAGACTCATCTATTTATAAAATTCACCTCAAAAAGTAGTATTCTTCAATATCTGCGTTCAGAAGCCAACAGCGAAATTGAGGCCTTGGTTCATTATCATTGGTTTCTAAACTTTTCACTAAAAAACTAATAATATGACCGCCTTCTTTGATCTGGATTTTTATTGACAGTTTTCATGTATTATCTAATAAACAATAAATTCCATGCTTTTTGTTCCAATGCAGAGTTTATTTAGTTATACAGCTTTTCATTTAGCAATTATCATAATGTCTTATTTACACAAGTACCTGATTTGTATGCCAAATGAAAACATCATGTTTTCCTGTTGTAAAAGTCAATTGCTCCTTGAAATTGATTCGAAATCATTAATTTGATTATACCAATTGAAAGCCGATTAAATTTTCAAGTTTTTGTAAGATTCGCAGTTTTGTGGATTGTTTTTTCGAAAAAAACTGTGAGCGTTGAAGTATTCTTATTAGAAATTGGAACTTTTCAAAATAAGGTGAAGATCAAGCTGTTCTTTAGGTCATAGGTTTATAAAATTCGAGGTTACATGTACTCTGGTCTTGTAGGAAATTTAATGCTAAATCCGATAATTTGGTCAAAATTCGAAAAAATGTAAACAAAATGGAGATATTACAGCTTTTATGATAAAAAGACGCGGTTTCCCCCAAAACATTAAACGTTTAGTTAATCAATTTATTTATTAAGTGCACATGTTAGTGTGCTTCTGTTTTCCAATCAAATTTATTAATAATATCTTCTCACAAAGGTTCATATATAGGGTGGGGATAGTTTTGTACTATTAATTACATGAAATAAATTATGAATGTTCTTTAATTAAATTAATAACTAACAACCAGAACAGCAGAGAATACTTGAGATAAAATAATATAATTGGTGACACAGAAAATTATAAGCAGAAACGTGGGAAGTTATGTATTAAATATATTGTAATACAATATAGAGCATATGTTTTTATCTTATATTTACGAAAATAAACTCATAAAATAAAGTTATAATAATATATAAGAAAAAAAGAATATACTTTGAAACACAATAATTCATTCCTTACATATTTACATTTTGGCCGAGGATTCTCAAACCAGCTTCTCAGAGTGAAAATAGTTGAAAGAATACATTTTAATTAAATTTAATAATTGTATTCGGTATTTAATTTTTTTTTTAAAGAATAATTAAGGATGATTTCTGAATTCAATATTTTATAGCTTCGCACGGATTTCTCGGAATACTAAAAATAAGTTGAGAATATCAATATAACTAGATAACTAAAAAAAGTCGCAGCAGTAAAATCTCTGCTCTAGAAAATAGTGTCTATCCGTGTGTTTCATAGTGTGTGGCTGAACGTGAAAAAATCATGCAGCAGTAAATGAATGGTTCCCACTAGAAAAAAAAAACTAATAAATTCTGATATACCGAATCATTGAAGTTAATATTTATAATAGTTACGAACCAGTAGACTTTTTTCTCTCATCATTTATAAATCTATTGTATAATAAAATACTATATGAATTAGCAACAATAACTACGCAACAATGATATAAATTATCATTCTGATTATTATTATAAAATTATTTTTTAAATAAAATTCAGCAGATCAGAGGACATCTGATGGTCAAATATTGATGAACGGAAAACAGAAAAAACTTGATAATGATATCTTTAAACTTTACACCAAATCTTTTTTTTATACCTTCTAAAAACCGGAGATGAAAAGACTGATATTTTTCTTTCTTTTTAAACCTAAGCTTTGTACAAAGGGTCCTTCTTCTTTTTATCTCGTTTTACTAATTATATTCTGCATTTTATTATTATCTCGGCTAATTCTTTCATTATTTTTTCAAGTCTTCCAATTAATAATTTCAAAAAGAAATAAATGAAAGGATGCTAGGATTAGTCAATAAAATTTTTTGTACGGTAATAAGTAGTAATACCAGTAACAAAATTCAATTTTTCCCAGACTGGCAAAAACGATAATCTATCTATAATCACATATATGTCCACTGCTTTTTCCAATTTACATTTTAGGATTGAACGGATCAAATTATATCAAGCAACAATTAAATTAAATTAACAATTAATGATTATTAAAAATTGAAAAAAAGTTGAGAGAAAATAGGGGTTTCAAACCAATGTAACTTCTAAAAGGTAGGTCCTAGCAACAAATTCTACAACACAAAAATCATCTTAATTAAATTAAAAGTAAGAAACTGTCAGCGAATTTTCGATTCGAGAAAACCAACACAGCTAGAACGTTTCTAAAATGCTCCAACACTTAAAAAATATAGGCAAAACGTGACATTTTTCATTTAAATCAATACAAATCCCAAACGGTAGGACCTAACGACAAATGACATATAATAAAAAATATTCTTCATTAAATTTCTATTTACAAAATTGCCTGCACATTTTTAATTTGAGTAATATCAACAGAGCTAGAGCGTGTCAAAACGTTACGTTTTTGAGGGTGGAAAAAACGTTAAACCAAAATAGTATACCCTCAGATAGAAGACATTCATATTAAAAATAATTAAACTAGAATATCATATCTAGCCAGGCTTAGCTCATAGGAGTGTTACGTGCAGAAAATAAAATTTTACAATATTAAAATTTGAAACTTTGATGCTCCAAAACTGGTATTAAAAACTCAATTTCTCCCTGCTGAGAAAAACAATTGATCAAAAATATGTCTATCTATAATCTGCTACTCTTTCTAGTTCCAATTTTTGAATAAAAAGGTGGAATTACTTAATTTATTGATGAAATTATTAATGATTATTCAAATTAAACAAAGATGAAAGAAAATGGGAATTTCAAACGTGGCTTTTTTCCATTCAAATCAATATAACTACTAAACAGTCCTAGCGAATAATCCTATTAACCAAAATCTATTCTCCATTAAGTTTATGATCAGGAAACTGTCGGCAAATTTTCGATCCGAGCAACACTGACAGAGCTAGAGCTTGTAAAAAAAAACCCAACAGTTAAAAATGTAGGCATAAAGGGACATTTTCCAATCAAACCGATATAGCTCCTAAACGGTAAATCCTGGCAACAAATGTTAAATATAAAAATCTATTTTCCAATAAATTTCTGAAAAGAAAAATAACGGCAAATTTTTCATTTGAGCAACACCAACAGAGCTAGAGCTTGGCAAAATGTTATTTTTTCGAGTGTGAAGAAAACGTGCAGGCTGACTTTTTTTTATTCACACAAAAGCTCCTGAGCAGTAGGTCTTAGAAACAAATAATACAAACAAAAATATTCTCCATTAAATTTCTGACCAGGAATACTGTCGTCAAATTGTCGAACCGAGCAACATCAACAGTGCTAGAGAGTGTCAAAAAAGCTCCAACTAAAAAACAAATTAAGTAACTTCATGTGAGTTTTTCATTCAAACCACTACAGCTCATAAATGGTAGAATCTTGTTATCTTAGACAAATTTTATATATAACAACAAATATTTTCTATTATATTTTCACTAAGAAAATTACTAAAACATTTTTGAGCAACGCCAACAGAACTTGTCGTATTGTTACATTTTTGACTGTGAAAAAAACGTTACACCTAAAAAGTATAGACCTCTCAAATTTCATTATTTTTATTGAATACAAGCTATTTGAACTATCTGAGCTTACATTAGCACTTCAAACAAGAGTTAATAGCTGTGAATAGCTTAACATATAAATGCTATAATGATGAATTTGAATGAATTATAATAAATATTGCTGTAAAAATTTGCATATATCACATCTCTGAGCTATCATCGATATATCGTTATTGTCAGAGATAAAAAACCCCACTATAAAGTGAAGTAGGTCCCATAAATTTAAGGTGATAAAACTTGTGTAACATTTTTATGGCAGACATCCTCGTTCTTAATATTTATTTCTCTATTTTGTCACAAGCTCTAGGACTCAGTTATGAGATTGAGAAGCATCATTAATAATGAAAAAAGAAATTGAGGAGGTGGTGAAAGTTGAGATAAACTGTAATTTTTTCCCAAGTTATCTTCTAGGAGAACCATCACTTTTGAACTTAGTGAGAAAAATAACGAGGCTAAGCCCCGTCGGACCCTTCGCATCAGTTCTTTAGTTCCTTAGGCCCAGTTGGAGCCAACGGCCCAATGTGTCTAACTTACTCTCGACAGCTTTTTAGGAAACCTTTTCGTTGCTACGTCGGAGCAAACATCTCTCCAAGCACGTACGCTAACCATTCTTCCTCATTCATTGGCTTAAATAACAGGAAGTGGGGAATGAGAAACAGAAAAATAACAATACAGAGTTTAGAAATAACATACGGATCGTGTACAATATAGGAAGTGTCAAACACAGTCCTAATATGTCAACACCTGATTGTTGACTTGGGCGATTGAATAGGATATTTGGTAATATTTTATTTGTTGCTCAATAAAAATCTTGCACTCAAGTATACAATAGGACATTATTTCTTCAATGATATTTTAATGCATATGAGTAATTTTTAACCTGGTTTAAAGAGCGATGATTAGTTTTCTGAAGATTATGTAAAAGCATAACATAGAATTTACAATTTTATTTTTAATTTATATTTTATTTCAATCTCATCGTTAATGCTAATTTTATTTAATTGGTAATCCAGACCGACAGAGTCTATAAAGAGACTCCTGCGGATAATGGATTTCAATATCAGTGCTTACAACAATATCAAACAATATCAAAAAGCAAAGAATCGATATATTCATTTGGTTATAATTCTTATCTAGCAGAAATAATTTTATTGATTACAACTGGTAGAATTTTAAATTCTACCTATAAAAGTGGGTCATTCTCATGGCCTCAGCTAAAATAAAAACATAAAAAATAGAATTTTTAAAGTTGATTAAATTTTTATTATTTTTGAGTTTTCTATTATAACCTTCTATTTATTTAATTCCCAGGTGGTGCCAATTTTTTTTTCTAGTTGCCTCTGTTTTGAAGTATTTTATTGAGCTTTTCATTAAAATGCTCTCGACCGTTACTCTTTCTTTAAACATTATTTTTTTTCGTATTAAAAAAATATTAATGTCCTCAAATGAATAAAACTAAATGAATAAAAAATATTAATGTCCTCAAATGAATAAAACCTATTTAAATATAATTAAATGCTAAATAAATGTAAACAAATATAGTTTTCGTAAGTGACTAAAAATTTGGAATGAAACTTGTATTTTGATTCATTTGAGTGCTATATTTTTACATACCGACTTAACAACAGTTTTATACGGGTGAAACATCACTGAATTAATTTTGTTTTTGAGAGGTGTCCAATAATCTTTGGAGATAATAGTATTGGAAGCTTCTAATATAGAATGATTCATTGAGTTATTTTGCTGTGACTGACTATATAGGCAGTTTCTCCTGAATTTTTTACTATGTCATAAGATTAACGTAATTTCATTTAGTAGATATATTTTAGATTTTAGATTTTTTGTGATACATTTTAGAATACAGTTGTAAATTTCAATAAATGCAAAATGAATTTACACGATCAATCAATTGTTTTTGTTTGTTTAGACTATTCTGAAACTTTTTTAGCCTTCACTGAAGTCAATTTAAAGAGGAACTTCAAGAGTTCTGGAAATTAGCCTAATTGCATGAAATTTAAGGAAAAGTTGAATTAGCGCAGAAACTAACTCCGTAAACTCAAGAGAGAACTAATTTTGAAATTTCGAATGCAGAAACATTAAGTTGAGCCCATATAACGATTAGCAGAGTTGAAGCGTGTGCTCAAAGTACCATTGCTCAAGCAGTTTAATATAATTTAAACAACAAGCGTAGGATACCTTATTCTGAATTTTTATTTATCCTATTAGGGTATTCAAAAAATATGGTTTATTTTTATTGCTTAAAATAACTTTTCCTTACCTTCAGTAAGTTAATTTTTAATCACTGATTAAGTATATTTTAACTTCTATTGTATTTAATAATCTTTATTATATAATATGAAACACTCCGTTATGATAAATAAAACAAAATGTATAATTGTTAACATAAATTTTGATATTCTGTATATTAATAATCGGTATAGAACGGTGTTTAGAATACTAGATGCTTATTCACTGATAACTAAGAATATACTAATGAACTTAACATTTTTTATGCTACTATGTATATTATGTTTTAGTCACTATATATATGGTTCACAGTAACGTGACACGGGTTAGAAAAAATAAATAGGTGTTAGAATTAAATCATAGATATACATAATTAAATGTTTATATTAAAATGAAAATTTGACTACAATTCTTTTAAACTTATGAAAAGAAGATGGCCTCAGGATCCCCTAATATAGAACATTTACTAGAATGTTACTAGTCGGTAGTTTCTCTACGAAGTTTTTATGTCCTTATATTCTTAGCACTGAAATCTACCAGATTTTTCTTTTTTTATACAGTTGATAATTTGAATGAATAAATGAAATTAAATTTAATTTTTTTATTCTTTTTTAAAAATTAGTTACTTAAATACTCGGCTCCAACGCTTTCTTCCAAAAGAATGGAAAGATCCGACTCATGTCATCCTTCAGTTAATTTTATTCATTTATCATAAAAATACTTATTACTATATCAATAAGAACCTACGTCGATCATACATTCAGCAAATGATTTTGAAATTAAAGTAGTTCGACATTACAACATCTATTGTTTTAATTTTATTGTTCGCTTAAATACCCCTTACATTTAGTTGTTTTTTATTAAAAATATTTATTTAAAATTTGTTGTAGTACCTTCAATATTTTTTTTCTTATTTCAAAAAAGGAAACATTTAAAAAATAAGAATTTGAAAGTTTATTCTATGGTTGCACTATTATCTCCCATTGCTGGCAAAAAGATCAGAATTTAATCCAAAAACGTCGAGGAGTTAAGTAAATAATGGGCATTTCCGGAAAATATGGCATATTGTCATTATGTTACTACAATATTGGAATTTCAGTGGACCTTATTTTGTAAAAAGGTCAGTATTGTGTAGCCCACTCTGAATCTGGTGAGTGAAACTTCCACCATAAGACATTTGTTGTTGGATATAATACGAGAATCGACATTATTCTTTATTATTTTTAGTTTACTCGGCTGGCTTTCATCTTACATGGCATCCATCTTTTCTTTTTCTAATGGAGTAAAATGTCTGATGGAGTAAAAAAATCTTCTTAAACCTTATCTGGGGGTGAGAACCTCATCTTTTTCATTGGAACCAGGTGGTCTTTAGCCTGCTCAATTAGTCTTGCCCAGTCCCGTCTGTGCATCAAGTGTTGAAGACACTAAAATTTCGGAGGTACTCCGAAACATTCTCTTTCCATCTCCCTGGCTTTTCTTGGGCTCTCACTCCTTCTCAGTAACCTGGGTAACAGCCCTTCTATGGTACTGCTATCATCCATTCTAAGGTCTACTAACCTCATCAGTCACTAAATTTTACACATAGTGAGACAAAATTCATATCACTATACAGTGGATATAATTATCTATTCTTTTAAAGACGATATGCCCAATTTTATTTCATTGGTCCTAGGATTACCAATCTAATGCTTATAAGGTGAGCTATGAAGAAAAATGCTTGTTAGTCGAAGCAATGTGTTCCTCGATCTCCTCCTCCTCTAGTGCTTCGTTAAACAGTTGGCCCAGATACTTAAAACTAGAAACACATAGTTGTGTGTAATTTAAAATTGTGTAACACTTCTTAAGGTGCATGGATTAATTTTTTTACTCCCTTTGTAGTTAAAGTATCTTCGAATTTATGCTCGTTTATAATACCATAGAACTGAATAGCCAAGGAAACCGAGAAACTAAAAATGTTTAATTATACACCCAAAAATAACAATGAATACCATAATATGTTAATAATAACAAATCAGAATTATCAGAATTAAAGAACTTGAGCATTTTTTTCTTTAAATTAAAAGGGTGCAAATTTAGCACACGTCAGACAGAGGGAGAAGGTGGTATTAAATTTAATTCAGAGAATGTATCCCTAATTGGTTAAATCAGGCCCAAACCACGGAGGTGGTGTTTCTGGGTACCTCACTTCGTCATACGTAACATATCAAGTTTAAGTTAATATCATGTCTTCTTTAAGGAATATAATTTAACATTATATTGGATTTAATAATTATCACTGAACAAAATTATAATTTTTGTTAACAATAAGTTTACTGTAATAAATATCCAAAAAAAAATTAACGTATTTTTAAATGATTGATCAATTTAATATATTGTAAAAATGTTTAATACTTTAAAATTACTGAAACATTTATAAAATTTAGGGAAAGACAAATTCAATTTATAATAAAACTATTTTAGCTATTTTTTCTTAATTTTTTTTTTTACTTATTATCAGTTTTATTTTTACGATCTATCCCATCTTCAAACTCCATTTATTCTGGGGAGCATTAGATGTTTTACATAAGACTTATGTTTTCATAAATAATATAACTTTAATCATAAGTTTAAAATAAAATATTTTAATTTACCTATAGCTATAAGTCGAAATCCCATGAGAGTTTTTTTGCAAATTTCAATGTTCCTATAAAAAACATTTCAATACGAAAAATTAAGTGCTGTGCTACTTATCTTGTTTAATTAGAATACCAGAGAAGTATTGAGTGGGGTTAATGTACAATAATTATTTTTATCATAGCATTCAATATTTTTTATGATTATTAACAATAATTAGTCGACATATAAACAACACTAATTACACAATTATTATGTAATTCCATAACTTAACAATTGAATCAGTGGCTCAGAAACAGCTTAAATCCGGATTTTCTATTTTTTTATGAGAGAGAAAAATGTATATAACTTCTCTAAATTTTCAAATTATCAAACGATTTTTTTTTCCTCTGTTATAACATAAATGTTGCTTGTCGTGGAAAATTGACTAGTTCAATAATTAATTAGTTGGACTAATTGGACTTTGGAAAATTTATAATTGGGAAAGTTTTCCATTTTTTATTCAAACCAATATAGCTCTTAAAAGGTACGACGAATAGTATATAACTAAAATATTCTTCATTAAATTTCTGATGATGAAACGGTTGTCATATTTTCAATTCTAGCAACTCAGAGCTAGAGCTTGTCAAAATGTTGCATTTTTTGGTGTGAAAAGACGTAACACAATTTGAGGGTGAAATGCTCTATAAGAAAACTATAGACTTCTAGCAAAAATTCATATCCGTACCAACATATATCCATATCCAGGGAAAAGATCCACTACATAGGACTCAATTGTAACAAACGTCTTATTTCGAATCCACATAAAAGATTGAAACGGGAAGAAACTGATTGTCGTTTTCTACTACTTTAATATTTATTAAACAAACGTTCTAAGCTTACTATTAATTACAAAAGACTCATTTACATGACTGTGATTAGACCTGTTTAGACGTACGGAGTAGAGCTTTCGGGTTCCACTAAACCTTCTAATTCTTCTCGTGTCCACAACCCCTACAATCCTAAATCCTTCGTAAAATTCTCAATGTTTCTTATTATGTCACAAATAAACGTATCTATAATGATCTAAATATACCATATGTTGCTGATTTGGCTCGAAACCAATAGCTTCCAACTCGATTGCCGATTACCTTCAAATTTAGAACTTGTATTGAAGTGGTTAGTTACATTGCTGGTTATTGTAATCATTTTCCCACAGATTTACTAATGCAATTATTAAGATAATGTTCATATTTTATAAGATTGTAATACCGAGGAACAATTAAAAAAAGTACATTCTATTATAATACATTAATTCAAAGATAAACAATGTAGTATTAAAATAATTATAATACCAGAGATGTAAATTTGTGAAATAAAAGATTTTTTCACATTAAGCTAGAGGTTCATTTAAATAATAGAGGAGTAGATGCAAATATGGGCACCCTCTTTTGTTTTTGATTTAATGTTACCTTTAACATAAAACAATATTAGATTTCGATCTTTCATTTACAACTTTAACAAGTTTTTTAAATGGGAGAACAATGATTAATATCAATTATTTCATTTCAAAAACGACAATTTACAAAAAGCTTTTAAAAAGCACCAGAAAAATTGGTGTGCAAACATGGGTTCTCTTCAAAAAAGTCACTAAAAATAATTTAAAACAATTCGAAAGGTTGAGAGTTTATTTATTACAGGAAAACAATCATTACAGAAATAGCAATTAAAACTCGCTCTTTCAGCCCTTGCACGATCTAAGTTCCCACATTAGGGAATATTTTACCCACACCTCCCCTACTGTCTTCAGAAAACTTAACATCTCAAAAGATGCAAGTTGTGATCTCTAACAATAGATATGTAAAAGTTCTCGGGGAAATGGAGGTCCATATTGACACAAAGAAAGGGTGTACACATTTACACCAACTACAGCTAAGAAAGATAGCCACTATTACATGTAACCTTTTTGCGCGACTGAAGGGGTGCTTCAAAAAGTAGCTTAAGATCTTCGCTTTTTAGATATCATTGTGAAATTATTTTATATTAATTATGAAACATGCAAAACGATTTCACATGTCTCTCAAAAGTTTTTAGTCTAGAATGAGCACTAATTAGCACATCCATATCAGTTGAATGAATGGTTCCAACTACACACTGCTACATTATATTAGCTTAATAGACACTCCTATCTATAGTTATATCTGTAACTATATCTCCCCTAGCCAGTAGGAAAGGGTGCCCATATTTAAACCAGTGCTCGTTTTCGCACCTTATCCTCTACTTTATATAATGTGTTCCTGAACTTGTAATATCAATGAAATCTGTATTTTTCAAATATTCTAGGAATGTTTATTTAACAAGTTAAATTACATTATTCTTTTTTCTGTTAATATATTAATCTTAAAAGGGAGTAACCTTAAGGTGATCCATGCTATGAATATATGTTTTTAATAATATTTAATAAGCATTAAGGCTTATAACAATTTTATTTAGTTGATACATTTCTGGAACTGTTTAAAAATAACGCATTAATAAAGCTTTCATCCATGATGGTTATGTCAACAAGAACCTTGGCCGACAGACGGGGAACAAAATACTGTTCTTTTATCTTGGGAATTATTTATTCATAGGGAGTACTAAAAAAAAGTCAACAATAAAGCGAACAACTGAAAAAACAAAAAAAAAAAAACAGCTATCCGCAATAGCAACCAGGTCACCTATAAAACTGTTTATTCAGTGTTAAAAGAGGGTTATTTAAACAGTACAACACTTTCTAGTATTAAATCTTTGATATTATTTAGTCCAAAGTATGAAAGCACCTGTTATCTTCAAAGTCATAACTCAAACCTGTACAGCAGTGATAACTGCTGAAACGAGATAGCAGTTAGTAAATTACAATTTTATCTCAATCAAGAAGAGAATAGTATTTTATATAATGGACGTCTTCACTATTCGCCAACTGAATATTTTAAAACTGGTGTGAGAAAAAAATGAGAATCCCTGATGATTTAGTTCTTTGTTCTATCAATATTCTTTGATGTGTGGGAGAGACTCCTCACGCTAGAATGATACTCTTATTCACCTTTTCCTCGTTCAATGTCTTATTATAATCTACTACCTAACTGGTCAAATACCTTGCATAAATAAAAAAACAAAAACAAATTGAGAGCTCTTTCACCTTATCAGCACACTTCTTAGTGATTTTCCCATAATAAAATGATCTTGGCTTTCTCTCTGATATGAACGAAACCAGACAAAATATCATTTGTTACTTGGGGTGGAGCTAACAGACCCTACAGCTGACATTTTACATATGAGGCGTGGAGATGCAAAAGGGGGTAAATCCACTTTTTATCATTTTTAATTTTTTTTAGTTAGCGTCCTCAATAAGGAGGTAAATCATCCACCCTTCAAAGTTTGGGTTGAGTGTATGTGTATGTGTATGTGTGTTTCGAAGTCATCATGGGTTCAAACTTTGAAGGGTGGACGATTTACGATTTATTGAGGACGTTGACTAAAAAAATTAAAAACGATAAAAAATGGATTTACCCCCCTTTAAATCTCCACGATTTATGATCACCTTTTAAACCAATTTATCAACTTTTGCTATCATATACGACTGAACAGCATACCTGAAAAACAATTTTGTTATTTATATTTTATCGAATTTCGGAGATATTAAATTTTACCCGACTAATTCTGATTTGTTACTCGGAATTTAGACTATGATAGTTTCCATTAAGTACGAATAAATATTGAAAACATCAAGAGATGACAAGATTCTCGTAGAAAAAAATGTATATTCAAGAATACTTATCTCTTTTATCAGATTTATTTTCGGAATACAGGATTCCATACATTTCTCGCTGGTATTTTGGAATAGGGTGGCTTTAACGTAACTTCTGAGGTGACTATTTCCTATATAAATTCAAAAATTGTAAAATGTTTTCCTAAATCTGCATTCCTTCAGGTACTAGATCCTAACCCACCAACTTTATGCACATCAAACCATATTCTTTAAAACCTTTATCATTCGTGCTTTCTCCTTTTGGAATTACTGATGTCATTTAAGCACCATCTATATCTTCATCTCATCAATTGTAATCTATCGAGCAAATGTAAAAATATGTATATTTAAGTTAGGTATCTTTATTTAGTTTTTATTTTATTTTATAACACATATATGTTATTAATAATCAATTACTGTAGTTAGGTGATTGCCTATTGAATTTCGTTTCTCTAATAGGACAAGTTGTATTTGAAAAAAATCATCAATATCAATGAAAAAAAGTTGGAAAAATAAAAGTAGGTTTGGTAAAATTTATAATTATATAGGGAAATATAAAATTAAAATGCAACATAGTAAAAAGTATTGTTTTTATGGTAATGTTCAGTGCGTTTATATATTGCTTTTTTTTTTTTTTAGGTAGCTAATATATCTATACTCAAACTTTCGTAGAGACTATAATCACAAAGACAACAAGTAAAAGATATAGTTAGATAGAAGTAGATACTATTTGTTTAGATATTGTAGATAACAAGCTTGAATATATAATTTTTCATAGATATAATCTATGTATTATAATAATTTGATCTATTTTGATAGAAGATGCATATCACATATATAATAACAAGAAAGATGCGATTTTTTTAAAAATAATTTTTATATAAATAATATTTTACTGTATTTTTTACTTTCTTAATTATAAAATTAAAATAATTATATTATGCTAATTTGATTATTTTGTTATAAAGAAAAAATTTTTAGTTTTAGTTTTTCATTAGGTATTACTATATTATCTATTTCTTACGTAAGAATAACTATATAGAATAGTTTTAACCAATACTACTACTACATTAATTTAAAGTATTATAATAATACCATATCCTCTAGTTGAGCTAAAATTATTAAAATCAGACAACAACCGCATTTATTTATAAATTATATATATATATATATATATATATATATATATATATATATATATATATATATATATATATATATATATATATATAGTATAGTATATTTTGTTAACTTAAAGAAAATATTTACTCGTCTGTATATATTTCATTGTGATTTATGGGTTGTGTTGTAAATGTGTCTAAGTCAATATTTTTATGACTATTAGAGGAATTGAAGACAATGCCCTTGTAAATAGGTTTATTGATCTAGAACGCACAAGTTCTATGGATGGATTATTGTGTCAAAACTGGATAGGGGCAGTTATAAATATCGTTTAAATCTTTATAGAAATTTATGTGCGATGATAGGCAGAAATATAGGCTACGATATTTCTTATATTTGGTTCAGCAGTGAACCCACAACCAGCTCCTATTCTAAAATTTATCGGAGCTTTAGACCGTCTGATTTGGACAGCCACGCATTTCTATATCCCATAAACCTTTTATTGCTGATTTTATTATATTTTTTACAGACCTTGGACTGTCTTATCAAGAGAACTCTGTGAATAATATTTTAATAGCAATATCATATTCATGATTTTTCGACATGGATATGTCTTTTGGCAGGGGTTGAATATTTTTTTAATGGCCTACCGTTGGAATAAAAATATTCACGTTTGAAACCGCTATTTTCTCGCAACCTTGTTTATTTGTTAAAATTCAGTAGATCATAGATTGAAATCCCTATGATCTATTGTTTTCCTAGTTAGGAAGAAAAACATTTACTATTTTTTCTTATAAAAATCTCTTATCCAATTCGCAAAAATAAACGGTTGCGATATAATTCAATTTATGTAGCTTGTCATACTTGATTCAATGATAATTTTTTTTTTATTTACTTTTATCCATTACTTGCTTCTGAATTTAGTGTAATATCTTAGAATATCTTTAAGTTGACTAAAGCGAAAAGAAACTGCTCGTCGTTACAGACTACTTCAACATTTACTAGACAAACGATCAAAGATCCCGATTTATTACAAAAGACGTATTTACATGACTGTGATTAGAGCTATTTGGACGTAAGGAGTGGACCTTTAGAGCTGTACTAAACCTTCTAATTCATCCCGTATCCAATCCTTACAATCCGAAATCCTTCGAAAAATCTGAAGTGCCCCTTACTTTGTTACTAATAAACTTATCCATAAAGACCTTAATGTTCCAAATGTTGCTGAGTTAGCCCAAACATGATTACCCATCCTTTTATAGTGAGCTCCTTGATGACTCAAATCCATTAATTTCTCAATTTGCTTCCCACTTCATTACCGATAATCCTCCGAGGCGTCTGAAAAGAAGATGGCCTAGAGATCTTCTAGTGTAGAATTTTTATTGAAGGGCTACTGACGAGTAGCTCTTTTTAAGTTTTTACATGTTATTGTAATCGTTATCAACACATTTACTTGATGTATATATTGTACAGTAATAAATTTCAATAAATTGATATTAATAAAAAAAGAAAAGAAAAGATCTTTAAGTTAATTTTCAGCCTTCTTCGAGGTGATATATACACAATTTTTTTGTTTATGTTTGTAAATACATTCAATGGATTTGTCATTAAAACTCCTGTGTGCTTGAAATCGTGTACGGAGAGCATATGTTGACTTAGGATGTTTTGTTACTGCTTTACCAGGCAGCGTGATAGTGCTATTGTGTGCACCTAAATAATTTGTTGTTTTTGGATGCAATAATTTTTAGCTGTAATAATCACTTCATTTGCGTGAATAAAGTATTATCTGAGAAAAATGGGACACACATGCAGCGTAGAATTCCAAAACCAGTTAAGTCCATTTTTTAAAGTTTTTCACAATTGGTCGATAAAGGTAAAGGTCAGACTGAATAAAGAAGAGGGCTTTTTTTTCTATTGCTTTTTTCAATGTAATTTAACTACATTTTGAGAAAACATTTTACCTAGTCTAGTAGAAAAATATATTCAATAAATAGTGATAATATAATATGGTAATATTCTTATAATAGTAATATAAATAATATAATATTTATGATTTTGTCTTTCATTAGTACTTAAAAGACCTTTAGAATGGTTGAGGTGGAAAGAGAGATAGGGGAAGAATGACTGAGGGAGAATTAATAGTGAAAAAAGGTGAATCTAAGTCACTGAAATGGATTTAATGCTGAAAGCCTCTTAAACGTAACAGGGTTAAGTTTTTCTTAAAAAAAAATAAATAAATAAAAAATCAATTCTAGATAGTGTTTTATCACTTGTTTACTAACTTTTTTAATAGCAAAATTTAATTAGGTTTGCATTAATGTGGAATTGTAAAATAACCTCAGGCATAATAGGTATTGATTATGAATAGATAATGAAGTAAGTCGGTTCTACTAATTAATATAAAACATAAATTATAATAAAGAGCGAAGATTCTATTTTAACTTACCACTACGTATCATCTTTTATTAGCTCCTGCTATCTTCTTTTCTATCTCTTTTGAGGAACTATTTTTGGTGTTCACCAAGATACCTACGTAGACGAAGCCTTGTACCATTTCTAATTGATAGCTATCAATCAGGCGTGGTGGATTTGAGAAGCTTCCAATCTTCTACATATAAACTTTCTTTTTCATTAATTATGATTCCCAATTGTTGGCAGTCTGTCTTTAAATAGTAGTGCATAATTACTTTTATACGGTAACATTAAATAAAAGGCATGCTAAGACATATTTACATTATAGCTGAGTTTATCTGGTTTCTAGTTTCATAGGAAATTTAATGAGCTTTAATTTTGATTTGCTACATATTTTTCTAGAGTCCACCGTTTTCGAGATATAATCGAAAAACAAAATTGGGACCTTCTCCCCTCCCCCCCACCTTTACCTCACCCCCCAGGGGCGGGGACTTTTGATATGTTTACCTTCTAACTACTCCTAACAAAGCTGTGAAGAAAAAATTATCGCATATTTCATGCACTCTACACCCCTCATTTCGGCACTCTTTATCTGGGGTCGCACTTCTCAGAAAAAACACGTTTATTGATACTCATTTAGAAACTAATTATTCGATCCAAAATTTCTATTTTTTATTTGAAAGCTCCTTAAATTTACTATAAGAACCTATATATGAAATTTTGATCAAGTGCCATTAAATACCCATACTATAAAATATAATGAAAAATATGTAGCAAATCAAAATCAAAGCTCATTAAATTTCCTATAAATTAATTATATACGTATTCGTAGAAATTCCAACGGTTTTCGAGATATACGTTATTAAAAATCGACAATTTTAGAAAACAAAAGAGTTTACCTCACTTTTTGTTAAATATTTAAAGAAAATACCAGAAACGTATATATGAAATTAAAGTAAATTTAATGTTCTACAATTTTGATTCTGATGTTTTTTTCTGAGAAACGATCGTGGAACGTAATAGAAGCAAAAGTTTGACAAAAAGTGAGGTGACATTTGTTTTTTCCTGAAAATTACCTATTTTCAATAACGGATATCTCGTAAACGGTTAGAATTACGACTAATTTATATATAAAAATTTTTATAGTAAATTTAATAAGCTTTTAGGTTCATTTGAAACATATTTTTCCGGAGTCAACATTTTTCGAGATATTATTGAAAAACCAAAAAAATGGAACTTCTCGCCTCCCCCTCACCGTTAGGTCACCCCCCAGGGGCGGGGACTTTTAGTATGTTTACCTTCCAAATATTCCTAACGAAGCTATGAAGTCAAAAATGATCGCATATTCCATGCACTCTACAATATTTTTATTGACTGGACTATATAGTTTTTATTCCAGATAACTTTTTTAGCTATTTTCTTTTATCTCCTTTTAAGAAGATAGTGATAATTATGAGACATATCGCCGGTCACTTTTGTAACACTACCAGTCGCTATCTGTATGTTGGACGGCATACAACTTTTAATCACATTCACATATTGAATGATGGTAAATGATGATTTTATTTACCAGAGTCTGTATATTTATAAGTGAAATATGCGTAAATAAATAAAATAATATTCATTTATTTATTCGATTACTATTTAAGTGCCGTGTACAACTAAGGCTAGAGGCACCATTACATAACATTTGCTATTCGAATTCTTAATTAGTCGATACAAGTTGTTTTCTTCTGAGGAGAGTAAACAGTTTTTTCCAGTTTTCGGGTTTTAAAGCCTTGCAGTATCCTTGGCGATGCAACATAGTCCTGGAAGGTAAAAATCGGGTGCAATCCTTGATAAGGTGCTCCGTTGTCAGTAGGAAGTTGCAAGTGCTGCATTCTGGTGGAGGATTGCCTTAAAGTAGGTGTCGATGTGTCAACGTGCTGTGTCCAATTCTAAGTCGCGTTATTACTGCCTGTTCTTCCCTGTTTATTGAGAGAGGTGTCACCGGAAGAAAGCATTCAAAATCCTTTTCATTTAATTTGTATTAGATACTTTTGCCCAGATTTTGATCCATGTCTCTCTGCACTGGTTAAATATATATTTATGAAAGTCGTAGAGAGTGACATTGGTATTGGGAAAAGGGAACATGGTTCTTGCTCCCTTTGCGCTTAAGTCTGCCAATTCATTCTCTTCTATATTGGTGTGACTAGGGACCCAAAGAAATGTAATGTTTTTATTCATGTTTAGTGTTAATTTCATAATTATCATAACAATAGGATTGTCAGTTAAATGAAAGTTATGGATTGCCTGAAGGGCGGAGAATGAGTCGCTGCAGATTAGAAATTGCCTGCTGTCCAAATTTTAATTGAATCCACAGACTGGTATATTGAAAATACTTCGGCGAAAAAAATGGAAAAAATGTTTGGAATATTTATTTTGGAGAAGTTAAAAAAAATATTCAAAAAGAATTACTAATACATTTTTCAAATTAATTATGCTATAATACTAAACAAAAAAAAAATATTATGAACAAATATATCATATTATAGTTCACATTATTATTGCTTATTATTAATAAGCAATGATTATATTATGAACCTCCTTCACTAACATCTTCTGTGGCATGTAAACAATCCTCACATACTATTTTGAAATGAAAAATTACCATCGGTCATCTTCTTAATACCCTGTTTACTGAGTAACTAGAGCATAATTTGTCAAAAGTATCTAAACCTTCTTTGGCCATATTATAATCCATTATAATTTCAGGCTTATTACTATCTTTGTCGATACAATTATAAATACTTGTGAACATTTGTATTTTATCAACAGATACTTCAACAAATAATCATAAATAAAAGCTTGTGAGAAATAACACCAATGCCTACTTACATTTTGTTGACAATTTTGTTATTTCACCAGGCGCTCGCTGGACGTACTACGGACGGGCAGGTCACAATTTACCACTTCATCCATTTCTCTTCACTGTGCACTGTATAACTAACATTTATGGCCAACGGAAATTTCCATTTCCTTCTAATAACGAAAATACCTGAGTGTCGTCCAACGGATGGCATAGCGGCGAAGGGTTAATATTCATGTCATCTATATTTTATTGTTGCAGTATTTTAATACTTAGTGGTTCAAAAAATGTCAATAGGTATCGCTAAAAAAGTTTTTACTGTACTTAATTGTTGATTCACTTAAAATGTATTGAATTTATTTATTAATTAAAGAGTTGATTAACTAACTGAAATTTATTAAAGTCAGACAGCGTACATTTTTCAGTACTTACTCAAACTATTTAAGCTTAGACGCAGGATGTTTTTAACGGCTTACAATCAGGATCCTCTTAATAGAACCCTTTAAAGCCGCGGAGGCCTTATCTAATGGTTATCGCATTTTTCTTTTCACTAAAACGAAAGCTGGAATTTACTCCTGGCAATAAATAAATGATAGTTACTAAAGAAAAAAATATATATGCTATTTTCACTCTTTTCTATTGTTAATTAATTACTAGTTATGCTTACAATATATATATATAAAGTATAATTATTCCTTTATTGCAGCATTGATTAATAAACATTTTAGACGCTGATTTTGATTAGAAAGATTGAATGTATGCGATATTTGATAGTCTCACTTTCAGTTTTAATCCGTAGGTCCAAATAGGGTTCAAAATGGTTGTGCTCATAATGAGTTTGTTATCAACTAAATTACAAAAATTCTATTGTATTTTAGTGTGAGGTTTCGACGTTGGCGTTTGGTCATAGTATCTCAAGTTGGAGGTCAAGGTATCGGATACAAGCAGAGGTATATATATATATATATAATTGAACGTTAATATCAGGTTGAATTTTATTATACTATTGGCTGTTTAATAATATTTATGTATTAACTCGTTACTATACAGAGAGTTCAGCATAAGACTGCCGTAAATTCGGAATTCGATTCTGGGAATCATTTTCAATAAAAAAATCCATATATACTTTTGTTTGATCCTCATTCGTTTTATACATATTTTTAATTTTAAGATATAATATTGCATTCATGATTATAGAATAGAGCTAATATTTTTAAATGGGAAAATTGACTGAGTTTATCTTAATATCTTATACATTGTAATAAGATGCCTCATTTTTATGAGTCAAAAGAAATCGCACACAAGACTTTAACTGTAGTTTCTACTCCCTGTCTTAATATTTTGAGGATAACCTGCAATCATTCTTTACCTTGACGTCATTTGTAAAGGTGTAGCGATTATCAGTGTTTATTATTGCTGTTCATAAATTTAAAATGGGACGCCTGAAAAGAAAAGACAAATTATTTTACGCCTACATAATGAGTTACGGTCGCATAGATAAGTAACTAGACCTCACTCAACAGTCCAAGATGCTATTATAATGTATAGAACGAGAAAAACTTTTGAATACATAGAGAACAGGATAATTAAGGAAAATGTACTCCAAATAAGAAAGACATATAGCGAGAAAAGTTAAAAGAAAACCAAGAATCAGAGCCACTAAATTATTGTATGAGCATTTGTCTGGAAGAGGAGAAAAAGGGGAGTGTTTTAACAATGCGCTAATGCTTAAGACGGAACGAGCTTTACCCAGGACAGCTAGGAAAAAACAATTAATAAGCAATATTAAGAAATCAATGGGCCAAGGACCATAAAAAATAAGATTTTAACTTTGGGAATAGGATAATATTTACCGACGAGGGTAAAATTGAAATGTTTAATCTTCAAAGGGGCCCAAAAAATATGGAGAAACAAATATAGTAATGGAAATAAGAAGTATAGTTTTAACTGTTCGGAATACAGGAAAGTGACTCGTGATCTAAGATTGTTGGAATGATGCTAGAATGGGGTGTGTTGATTTTATCAATAGCATAATGTATCATATAAAATATATTGACGTAATAAAAACAGCTTTTCTAATCAGTGCAAAAAAATTTGGGATTTGAGAAAATTATATTTTTCTGCAGGATAATGATCTCGAGCATACAGCTTGGAAATCCAAAATGTGGATTCTGTACAACACATCAAAGTGGAGGCCACATCCGATGAATCACGATATATTAATCCCATAGCGCATTTGTGGAAATATCTAAAGAATCGAGAACGGAAAAGGTGTGATTCTAACAATCAAAATTTAAGCGACGTTATTGTTACAAAATTATAGTTACTATGACACAAAAATTGATGAATTCTATGCTACAAAGCATATAGAGTATTATAAAAGCAAAAGTTGACCCAACTGAATATTAATTGTTCTCGAATGTCAATATTAAATAGAAAGTTTATTAAGTGTACGAATACTTTTGACTAATGGTGTTATTGTTTTTTTCAGTTATTCTTATTGTATTATTTTGTGAAATGTTCTATAAATACAAAAACATATTTATAAATAAACGTGTTGATGGCTACATTAAATGGCTTTATTTGTTTTAAATCAATCTTATTAAATAATGCTTATATTTGTTATTTCTTATGATTTATAGCAGCTGTACGAATTCCTTTGACTCTGACTGTATAAAGGATAGGTTCAACTGCTGGACTGTTAAACCCGTCAGTCTTTGTATCACAAGCATTTCAACTATCAATTATAATTCGAAATTTCCTTCTTCTTTCGAAATTCGTTCTTAACTTACCTCTTCTTTTGAAAAATTTACATTTAAGAATAAAAATAATTAAATTACTTAAAGTAATAATTAAATTAAATTAGCGAATAATGATTATTCGAAATTCTAAAGTTGATAGAGAGTATGAGTTTTAAACACGACTTTTTTTCTTTCAAACCAATATAGCTTCTAAACGGTAGGTCCGAGCGGCAAGTGTTGTATAATAAAAAAAATATTTTCCATTAAATTTCTGATTAAAAAATTGTCATCAAATTTTCGATCCAAGCAAACAACAACAGAGATAGGGCTCGTCAAAATGTTACATAGTTGAGGGTGAAAAAAAGTTACAAAAACAAAAAGCAGCATCCAAGTAAAAAAAAAAAAAACTTCTCCACACCTTTCGAATGGTATAGATTGACAATTTTTTTAAAAATTGATAATGAGATCGCATATTAATTAAAAAAAAGAAAAAAGAATTAGCACTTTGGGAAATACCAAGAGAATACTCAGAAATGTTAAATAGTTCTTTTGAAAAAAATATTTTTCAATGAAGTTGACCCGCCAATCTCACATAGGTGGCTTAAAATTTATTTCGTGGCAGATTCACGAAATGAATCTTAATCTTCCCACCATGGCTAGAGTAGGTTGGATAACCCGTCTTTTCTGCCCTAGTTAGAGTACATTAGTCGTTTAGTACGAAATAAACTAAAAAAAAAAAACAAAAAAAAAAAACACATTTAGATATTTATTTAGATAAAGGGTTTATCTTATAAACCTTATAAATATCCTAGCAAATGCTAATTGAGATATAAAATTTAATAATAGTAATTTAACATTATAATATCAGCACAGTATTATGATTACGAAAATGCCAGTAACAACTATGGAACAATGCGAAGTTATTGAGAACAAATATAAATAAACTTAGAAACTGATGCTTATTTTAGTAGTTTATTCTATCAGTTAATAGAACTTATGCGTTATTATGTATAATATACAATATAACTTAAATAATACTATAAATTAAGTATAATTTATACGAGTCTCAAAAATTTGAAGTTACTATAATTTTTTTGTTTTTTTGTAGGTACTTAAAATGTTATTTATTTCAGTTAATAGGAATTTTAATTTAAATTTTTAGACTTCATATGACTTTTAGACGATTGACCGAAGAAACTTTGGAACGCTATACCTTTAGAACATCCCTTTCTAAGGTAGGCCGTAGGTTGTAACGGTTACAGTTATTTACGATAGCAATAACTGTAACAGGATTGCTCCTCTCCTAGGAACCTAAGGACTGTCGTTAGCATTGAGATCGTAGTAAATTCTGGGGAGTTTAAGATAGGTTTCGAATATTGGTATCTATATATCGGCTCTCTTCAGGAACTAAAAGCATAGGCATTAACTGTGTCTTTTTGGTGCGGTTATAATAGGTTCGGGTTTATGTAACACAGTTGACTATTTCGTTGCTAATTTCACAGCTGGAAACATTCAATATATATTGTTCATTTTTAATAAAGCTTTCTACACTTCATTTTGTAGTTATATCTAGTTTTTATTATTTGTGTTACAATTAAAACATTATCTAACTTTCTTTTCTTGCTCGCTCCTCTACTCTCTGTAATTCTTACCCTCCTTCATTTCCAATTCTTCCTTCAGAACATGTAGAACACTTCTCTTCTACCATACTCTCTCTTTCCAGACTAACACTTTCTAATAAAATGGATAAAATATAATAAATATCATTAAGAAATAAAACTTTAGCCTGAATTTAAAATTTTCTTATGATAATGTTTTCAATTATTTTACCTTTAATATACTAAAAATTTCTAATTTACTTTTGTTATGTAATGTCATTCCTAAGAGAATTGTCTCAGAATATAATTTTCATTCTATTCTATTCTTTTACTTGTGATATACATTGTGTTAAATAAAATTTAAAGGATCAGGAAGTCAAGGAAATATAAGATAGAAATAACAAAATATTTTTTTAGGATGTTGAAAGATTCAGGTCTTAGGGAGACCGTGCAGTAGAATGTAGTGTTGTACCATTGGTCTCATAAAATTTTTGAATGAAAAATTTGAATATGAGGGGGGATTCAAATATTTTTAGAAGGTTTAAGACAAAATAATTAGGCAAATAAACATTTCCGAATGATCAAATTGAAGATTTCTTTTTGAGAGAGATACGTGATAGGTTCTGTCTAGAAGCTTCCTTAGTTTATAATAGCCTCTTAAGTTTATGTCCACTCTTAAGACCATCCATCCTAAGCATTATCACCATGGATGGGCAACAATCTATTAATGTTTATCCTAAAATTTGGACTAGTGGAAGTGGGGTTAATCCAGATAATTAAATAAGCCCCTTTTGCTTTATATAAGGAAGTTGCGATTGCTGAATGGTTAACAAACTGAATCCATGCACTCTGATCAAGGTTCTAGTCCAACTGAAGCTGGTAATCATTTATTCAGTTTATCAGCCGAGGGTCGAACTTCTAGTCAGGAAACCCCCTGTATGGCACTACTAGATTCTAGTACCTCATATAAAGAGCCAGAAAATAACTTATTTGGTAAATAGTCCAGTTAATAATCATATTGTAGAGGTCATGCAATATGTGACTATTTTGGATCTCAGAGCTTCGTTAGGAGTAGTTATAAGATAAACATACTGAAAGTCCCCACCCCTGAGGGGGGGGGGGGTAAGCTAACGCTAGGGGGAGGGAAAAAGGTGCCATTTTTGGGTTTTTCGTTTATATCTGGAAAACAATGGACTCTACAAAAATATGTTTCAAGTAAAAATTAAAGCTAATAAAATTTTCTATGAAATTGTTGATTGTCGAACAGTTTTTGAGATCTACGTTATTGAAAATCGATGATTTTTGCTAAAAAAATATTTTTACATCACTTTTTGTCAAATATTTGCTTTAATAAACCGAAATCATTACCTTCTTCCCCAGTCAACCAGTAAGCTTTTAGTCTCTTTCTTGTTATACCCTTACATTGGCTATAGTTGTTTGGTTTACGGTAGCCTCTCGACGGTTCTTGAGGACAGACTGAAGCGAATCATGAACTGCTTCGTCAGGTTTCGTCTTCGGTAGTCCGAGGCACTCCCATGTATACCCACCTCTATTCCCAACTAAATTGGCTTTATCCCACTTTCCGTTGACAAAATTTCCATGGAACATTCCTGTACCAAATTATCAATACCCTTCAACCTTTTTATATTTACAACAAGCTTCAATTAAGATCTGCAGTCAATCCAATACAAACAAGATCCCATCTTTCTGATCTGTGTACCCCATCCCATAGAACTTCAACATAAAGGAAGGTTCTAGAAGCAAATGGTTGACAAAAAGTGAGGTAAACATTATTTTATCGAAAAAAATGAGCACGGTTGGAAGTTCTACATATATGTACATTATTAATTTTATAGAAAATTTAATTAGCTTTAATGTTTTTTTCAAATATATTATTCTAGAATTTACCTTTTTCAAGATATAATCGAAAATCACAAAAATGGGAACTTCTCCCCTCCTCTCCACCGTTAGCTAACCCCTTTGGGGCAGGAACTGTAACTATGTTTATCTTCAAAATACTTTTAACGAAGGTCAAAAGTAATCCCATATTCCATGAACTCTACAACCATCATTTCAGCACTGGACTGGACTAAAAAGAAGTCTGATTCCAGTGGGTTGGGGGCTCTCTCTCTCTCTCTCTCTCTCTCTCTCTCTCTCTCTCTCTCTCTCTCTCTCTCTCTCTCTCTCTCTCTCTCTCTCTCTCTCTCTCTCTCTCTCTCTCTCTCTCTCTCTCTCTCTCTCTCTCTCTCTCTCTCTCTCTCTCTCTCTCTCTCTCTCTCTCTCTCTCTCTCTCTCTCTCTCTCTCTCTCTCTCTCTCTCTCTCTCTCTCTCTCTCTCTCTCTCTCACTCTCTCTCTCTCTCTCTCTCTCACACATACACACACAGCTTGATAAGCTTTATGTTTATAATTTACTACGAATTGTTGTTGATTTTTCATATTTGTATAACTAATTATGGTGTAATTAACTGTTCGTTAAGTTTTTTTGGAGGATATTTAAAAAGGGTTCTAATACTATTTAGTAAAGATTCCATGGCATTATAATAAAATATACATATATTGCAATGGAATTAAGTCTAAGTAGGGTTATCGAAAATGTTTTTATTTATGAATTTAATAGTTATGAAAAAAGAATCTCTGTTGGGATAACGTAGTTAATATTTACTTAGCTTAACCTTGTTATTCTATGGTGTAATGGCCCAATTAAAAAAAAACAACCTTTTTCTTTATTGAAAATTTTATTTTTATGAATTTACAAAAAATGGAAAAAAAAAAAAAAGAAATTACAGTTTTTTCTCTACTTTGTGTTACCTTCTCTGGCCCTGATTACTGCTTCCAGATGACTCCTCATGCTTTAGGTGAGATACAAATTCTGTCTTGAGGAATATTCTTCCACTCTTCCAATGCAGTTTACTCCAACTGTGTCAGGTAGGAGCTGGTACACGTTTTCAGACGTTTCTTTTAAGCTGATTCCAAACATGCTCAACAGGGTTAAGGTCAGGACTTCGAGCGGGCCTTTGAGTATGCTCTTTTATGTTCTTTTAATCTTTGATTTACTAAATTTCAGTTTTCCTGTGCATTTGGCTTTACGGTCATTAATTTTAATTTATTTACAACTTTTTTTTTGTATAGGGTCTATTTGGTCGTTAGGTGAAAATAAATAAGATGAAAATGGTTTATTTATTTTAAATGCAGGATATAAACCTAACTTTCTGAATTAATTTCCGACTTTGGTTGTTATATGAGATTAAAATGTATTTCTTCGGATGGGTGCCTTTTATTTCATCATACCTTGCATCTATACCATTCTGTGAACCTTAAGTAATTTAGTTTTTTGTATTTCGCAGCTATATTAAATTTTATAGTTCGCTTGGAGCTTCCAGTATAGCTTTATAGCCTAGAGCTTCTAGTATAGCTTAGTAGAGCTTTATTCTTCACACGTGTTGCACTGTGTCTCTTGATTTTCCACAAGATGCATTTACACGGTATTATCCACACCCTACACGTTTGAAAAGATGGTTGCAGTAGCTTTTGGTGTCATATTGCAAACAGCTGTTACATTGCGGAATCTCTTGACCCATTTAATGTCGTATGATACAAAGTTTGTAAATATTTTCTTCTTGTTTTTTATTACTCAAAAAAAAAAAAAAAAAAAAAAAAAAATTACAGAATGAAAACTAATTTATCTTTTAGTCAAATTGGATCAGCAATAATGGAGTAACTTAACATATGAGACCCGTGTTTTAAAATTCAACAAACTAGTCTTCTCAAACATGGAGATCACAGGTACTTACGCAAGGATGACAAGAAGCCTGTTGGGGAGATAATGTGGCCTTAATCTCTGAAGCGCTCAAGTCTACAGCTTAAGTTGTATAAGTTCAACTGCTTATCAAGCCATGCCAATATAGATAAGAACAAAGTTTGACCTGTTTAATAGCCCTAATATTCTATTAAATCCTCATATGGAGCGAAAACAATGACCTACTCTTGAAGTTAAGTTGATATTATAGAATTCAATCTCAGAAAACAGATAAAAGTAAATAATAAACGTTTAAATACAATTAACAATTTAGTACAGATTCAAATGCTAAACATTCATCTTCAGTTCTAAAACAGAAAATTTTCAACTCATCACTACTACATGGATATATGGATTTTAAACTTTTCAAAAATGTAAGACAAGAAATCAAACATTGGAACTCACCTGAGGAGATTTAAGTGATATCTGTAAAATATCCACTGTGTTCAGATATCACTTAAAGTGAGTTACAATGTTTGATTTCTTGTCTTACATTTTTGAAAAGTTTAGTATACGAGTATATAATCCATGTAACATAGAACTCATGTTAAAAATTTTGTGCGTTTTAGAACTGAAGATGAATGTTTAGCATTTGAAACTAGTATTCTAATAAAATAATACCAATAGAAGTGGCAATTAATTCATCAATTCCAATCCGAAATCCTCAATACTGCTTACTACGGCACAAACTTATTCATTAAGGTTTTAATGTTACGTATGTTGCTGATTAGGCCCAAACCCGATATATATCCTTAAATAACTTCATATCTACTCGAATCGATTAGTCTACCAACCTTTTTTACGCTCTATTTCCCATAATCCTTCGAGGCGTATGAAAAAAAGATGGCCAAGAGACCTTCTAATGTAGAACTATTTAAGTTCTACAAGTGAATAATTTTTTACTTGTTATTGACATGTTATTGTTATTACGTTTCTCATATTTATTTGTTGTATATTATGTATACAGTTGTAAATATCAATAAATGGTTTGAAAAAAAAGTTCAGATACAATTAACATTACTCATTCATTAGTTATATAAATGCCTCCTGACATTTAATTAATCCTCTTATTATATTTTAAACCCTCAGAATGTAAGAGAGATGTCACTACTTAAACTTGATGTTGATTTATCTAAGTTAAGAGATACTCAAAGTTTAAGTATAGGCGTCCTTTGTAGAACAGCGAGAGGCGGGCCTAGACCTCCTTAATTATTTTCCATCTATCTCTGTTTCAAGCCTTCTACTTTAATCTTGTGATGCCTAATGTTTTCAAATGTTCTTTGACGTCTTGCATTCATCTTCACCGTGGGTTTTCAAATTGTCTGTTTCCAATTACAAAATCATGTAGGAGCTTGGAATCAGAAACAGGCATTGTGTTCGGTGTGCCTTCATAAATTGGATCATAAAAATGTCCTAGTATAAAGAATATAGTTGGCATTACGGATAGATGGATTATTTGCTAATTCTATTCATTCATCATCAGATTATAAAAAAAAACAAAAAAAAAAACATACTCTTGGGACTCAATTAACAGATGTAGTTGGAATCAAGATAGGCTCGGATAAATAAATCGATGGTTAGTCACGACGCCAAAAAAATTAGGGAAAATGCATAAGAAAAATAACATAGACCAATCCACATATCTATTTAATAATTAAATACATAATACATATTGCGTATGTAATATAAATTCAAACAATTATAAAGCAAAAAGTTTATACCATGAAAAATTTACTTACTTATTTTTGTTTAATTACGTAGATATATAAACCGATAATATATCTCTGCCGCACGACATTTTTAAAGAACATTAAATCGAACAATGTCGCATCAGTGAGTGATCTTCGAGATATTGAATTGCCTTCTACAACCCAGCAAACCCTCCTTTACAATACATTGTTAATAATAAATCGTTTCCCAGTTGACCGTCCTTTTCAATCCTCTAGCCTTCTTGTAGTAATGCACGTACAAGGATGGTGTAAAAGTCTTCTAAATACAGGTCTTGGTTGATGGAGACTTAAATAATCGAGTCCTAAGTGTAAAATAATTCAAATCAGCAATTCCATACACAGATTATGTATTCATTTTAAAAATGTGAGACATGAAATCAAACATGTTGTAGGTGAATAAAAAATCACCTAAGGAGGCAGAGAGGAAGAACTTGAAGATTACTACCACTAAGTACTCGTCAACTTTTGGTATCATTTCTTACTTTTCCCATCTTTGACTACGGAAGCATAGCATATTGAGGACTGTCTAGTGAGCTTGAAGTGAGATGTAAAAGATTAATGAACTGTTTTATTAGATTTATTTTTGGGATTTCTAGACGTTCTCACATATCTAACAGGTATTCTTAAAATGGTTGGCTTACCCCAGTTTAGTATAAATTTCAAACTATTTTATACAGTGATGCATTAGTTTCACTCCTGAGTCTTAAATTGCTGGATATTTTCATTTAAATGTATTGGCGTTCTGTGTCTTATTATTGTATGTCAATGTTTTTTTATGTTTTATTATGTTCTTTTAATCTTGATAGTGATTGTCTAGTTTTATTTTTGTATTTGGTTTCAGTCATCACAGTTTAGATGGGGCACTCCACTGTTTCGGAAAAGGTATATTTTGTCTTTAGGTCAAGGAAAATATTTCAGAGTAAAAGGTGCACAAAATATATAATTGCCGATAAAAATAAGCACAAATAAAAAAAACTGAAGTTTTTAGTAGAACTCTAATGTAAAGAGCGGGCAAAGAAAAAGAGCTTCTTAGAACTGGTGACTAACGTTAAACATTCGAAAGGTAGTCTTCGAATAAAAAATTCCAACAGATGTGGAAAGGAAATTGTCTATCCTTATTCTTTTGATCCTTCTATACTACCAATGAATACTCCAACTAATTGACATTATTTAATAATTCATATAGTCATACTTTTTTCTTAAAATATTTCTTTTAACGATTAAGAATAATTTCTTTTAAATATCTGTTTATTGATATTTACAACTGTATACAATATAAAAAAAAAAAATAAAAAAATACATCACGTAAATGTGATCATACTGCTTAAAATGACACGTCATTAGTTTTTTAAGAAACAACCCATTATTAGCACTTAAAAGGTTCGATATAATAAAGTACTATATTAGAAGGTTCCGAGGCCATCTGGAATGGAATGAGAAGCATGTTGTGATACAAATGGATTTGAATGGTTGTGGAGTTTGCTACGAAAGGATTGATATCTGGTTTGAACTAACAAAGGGAGAACACACTGTCTCTCGCGGATCTTGTATGTTTTTTTGGAGGTTCCTAGTAAAAAAAAAATAGACCGTTCCGACCAATGGGCCCTAAAAGCCGAAAAAAATAAATAAAATAGCATTAAACTAATTTTTTTTTTATATCTCGAGTTTAAAAAACGATATCGACATAATTCTTGCTCCAAGATTAGTATATATACTAATTAGGAGAAAAAATATTTTATTACAAATTAATATTTCCATAATATACAAACAGAACCAGGTATGAGATTTGATAGTTATGCATTTACAATTTTTGTTTTATTGTGCAATTGGACATGCTAAAAATGATATTTTTTGTTTTTATTGAATAAACGTTTTTCAATGTTTTCGAGGGTGCTGAATTAGAATCTGGCGTCAATTTTTGGGTGAAAAAATCTATAGTTTGCTTAAAAATCAAATCATTTTTTTAGTATTTAATTAACCTAAACCAAAATCTATAAAGTGGCTGTATTTTTCCTTGAATTCACAATCAAAACTAAAAATCTGGGTGCAAGAATCATGTCGATATCGTTTTTAAACTCGAGATATAAAATAAATTAGTCTAATGTTATTTTTTTTTTCTCGGCTTCTAGGTCGGAACAGCAAAATACGCGTCTAATATTGTTTGACCAGGAACCTCCAAAAAAATTGCTAACAAGTCCGTGTGTCCAAGTGCTAACAAGACTGAGTGTGTCCTCCCCTTGTTATTCAGAAACGTAAGGAATATTAAGATCTTTGTATATTAAGTTTGTTTGTGACAAATTTAGGAGTATTGATGATTTTTCTAAGGATTTTAGATTGTAAGGATTGAATATAAATTAGACAAAGAAATAATTTAGATAAAGACATTCAAGTGATCTGTAATTTCTCTAAAATAACAAATAATTAAACCCAATTCATTTTATTTAAGATTCCAAAAATACTTTATTGCTGGAGGAATTTGAAAAAGCTTGGTTTAACAATAAAAATATACTACAGAGCTATACAAATAGAGAAAATTAAAAAAAAAAAAAAAAAAAAAAAAAATTAGGTATGAAGAAGAAGGGTTATAATTAAATATAAGTTAATAATATTAGTAATAATGATTGTTTATAACAAAATAAATATTTTATTATCAGGGGAAACAATAGATTAATAAAAAGTTTTATTGCTACCTCCCAAGCTCACTCAATAATCAATGCTTGCAATAAGTTTAGAAATTTATGCCATTACCAGAAACTCTTCCTAATCTTAGACTTTATGTAGCAAAATTACGAATGGATTAATTAACCCATTCAATGCGGAAATGCAATTGGCTTTTTTTTTCTCCGTCGGGTTTTTTTTTTTTTTTTTAATTTCACATTTATTTATTCTAATTTTTGTTGCTGATGCGCTAATTTTAAATTTAAACTGAAATATATGCGTGAAATTGAATTTTTTTCGGTGCGTTATATAATGCTCTCCGACCGGCACGAAAGTTTGCCTATACTAAGCCCGCATAGCACTCGTTTTTGTGTGATAAAGATCGATAAAAAATTGGCTTAAAAATGTAAAATCTAATTAAAAACTGTAAAATTAGGTATTTTATAATATGATTATATTGTATACATAAAATATTTATGTCAAGACTATCATTTTCGTTTTTAGAAGCAAAAAAAGAAAAATGTTTTTCATTCAACTAATTATAAAAAGGGGAATATTAAAACACTTATTTAAGCCATTACAAAAATATAATTTATTAAAAAAAAATACTGTATAAAACTAATACAATTTCAAAACTAAAACTATTTTTTGTAATTTACTATTTCCACAATATTTACAATAAATTTATAATATTTATGAATAAACATTATAAAATATTTACAACTTATTTTACGATAAAAACCTATAAATTACTACTTACTATAACTTACTAACTAAACATATTAATATATTTACGATAAAAAAAAAAAAATAAAAAATAAATTAAAAAAATATATAAACGATTGTTTTTATTTATTTAAATAAAGATCCCAATATTAAACACATTGAATGATAAAATTATTTACATTTCATTACATTAGGTGTGAGCAAGCCGTAAGGGAAAAAAAAAAGCGCGCTCAATAAATTAAGGAAATGCAGGACTCTGGAGAATGCAATAGAATTTAAAAGGTTTAGAGCTGTAGCCAATCGAATTATAAAAGACAGCAAAAGGTCATCATGGAGGAATTACGTATCATCCATAAATAGTGCTATTTCGTCTAAAGAAATGTGGAACAAAATAAGGTCCATACGAGGAATTAGGCACAAGAACGATATAGCAGGAGTAATATCAGAAGGAAAAGCTAAAAAAACAATACAGCTCTGAGGATATGTACGGGTGCCTATAGAACATCACCTGTTCTTAGCATATATGCAGAAAGTGCAGAGCCTTCCTTGATATTAAGGAGAAAATATCTTATTGCAAAATATGCAGCTAAATTATCTGCATTAAAAAACCACCCTTTATATGTAGTTTCTTCTGAATACATGGCAACAGAATGCAATTACCAACAAAGAGCACTCAACTTGCTCTCGGAATTCCATTCGGGTACTAGCCTCCATAATATTCAGCACTACCCAAGGTTTATAAAACCACGTTGGTGCCATTATAAACCATGCATTGATATTTCACTGAAGAAAATCAGAAAAAGTAATTCAATCCCTATTGAATCAAACAAAAGTTTTTTACTTCTTTTAGAAAAGTTTCAGGACCATAAAATCTTATATACTGACGTTTCAAAATGTGAAAATTCAGTAGTGGGTTGTGCAGTGGTGACAGAAAACGAAGTAAGTCTTTTTAAGTTACCTCAAGTTTGCTCCGTTTTCACTGGAGAAGCAACTGCTATTAAGGAAGCACTCCTACACTGCCTGGAAGCCGAACATGAAAAATCAGTAATTGTCACGGATGAGTGTATTATTAGCAATAAAAAATGATCAGTCTCAACATGTAACAATTTTAGAAATTATCGAGCTTATTTGGAAAATTCAAGAGAAAAACAATACGATTATTTTTATTTGGGTTCCTTCCCACTGTGGCATTTCTGGAAATGAAAGAGCTGATTCTGCAGCCCAGTTAGCAAGAATTAGTGATGGTGATATTGTTAAAAAACATCAACCTTACACCTAAAGAAGACTGGGTGAGGCATGTAAGATGCTCGATCCAAGCCAAGTGGGAAGAAAACTGGAAAACACATAGGTCTAAATTGTTACAAGTAAAGACGAACTGCTCCGCTAAGTGGCAAACAAGTTGTAGGACGTCTAGAAAGGAAGAAATAATTTTTTGCCGCCTGAGAATCGGCCACTGTGAATTCTCACATGGCTACCTTCTCCGTGGTTTGGAGCCCCCTACCTGCGTCAACTGTCAGGAACCCAGGACAGTACAACACATTTTAGTAGACTGTCCACAGCTTTCATCTATAAGGGAGAGATTTAAAATTTCAAACACACTTCAGAAAATCTTACAAGATGATAACAAATCAGTGAAGTCTCTGTTGGATTTCCTAAAAGCTATCAGGTTTTATGGACGAATATAGGAGATAAATAATCAAAAATGGACTGCCAATGACCCTGAAGGGTAGAGGCAATCAATCAAATAAATAAATAAATAATAAATTTACATTTCAAGTGCATATTGAATGTACATTTAAGTATTTAAAGGGTAAACTTACCTTATTTTGATCAACCGAAGCTCTGAAAAGTACAATAACCAGACACGGTTTTCTCAATGGTGAAAACCCAACTGAGGGTCGGAGAAAAGGTTTGAAGCAAATACGACGATCGGAGCCTCCACTACATCAGTTTGAATGTGGACAGACGGGAGCATTAAATAATGCTCTCCGACCGGCGCCATAACTCACATAGCATTATATAATGCTCTCCGCGTTAAATAGGTTAATTTTAGTTAATTTATATATTTGTTTTCTTTTTAAAAAATAATAGGCTTATAAAATGATTTAACGTTTGTGTAATTATTATTATAATATTCAACCACCACTTTCCTCCAAAGACTTTATTTTTAGTTTTTTAACCTTATCACAGATTGCCGATACCAAGCTGATCTATCGGTAGCAGCAGGCCTTCATCGTCTGACCCCCAACTGCCGTAAGTCTTGTTACGTTATCTAACCAACGTCTCGGTCCCTTTAAATTTATTTTATCACGAAAATTTCACATAGTTAGAAAAATAGTGTAATAGATAAAATAAAATTATAATATAGCTATTTAGTAAATTCGATCATTGATTATGCTTCAATAGAAAAGCATGAATTAAACATATTTCATAATAAACATAAAAAAATAACCCCCTTAAAAAAAAAATAATAAATAAAAAAAATAAAGACCTCCTTGTGCCTGTCAGTTGAACAAAGAATAATATGGAACTTGTTTTAGAGGTTGCCCCCTTGACTGTCGATGATTTCTATTTTTTTTCCTTTCAGTTCTCTGTGGTTCATTTGTCTGACGAAGATAAATTTGCAAATTAAATAGCTTAATTTGAACACCAACAGAGCTAGAGAATATAAAAAAAAAAACCCTACACATAATAATAGAAGTTTCAACGTACCTTTTTCATTCAAACCAATATAGCTCCTAAACGGTAGACCCAAGAGACAAGTATTATGTAACAAAAAATATTCTCCATTAAATTTCTGTTTAGGCAACCTTCGTAAACTTTTTGATCCGAGCAACACTAACAGCGCTAGAGAGTGTCACTAGAACACCATTTAGGCCAAGGGTGTTCCATGTTAAAACTGTTTTAAAAAAATAGGTGGTGTGTTATTGAAAGAAGAAATATGACAGAGAGTATTTCATAGCAATATAGATATATATTGCATACTGCATTCCAACGTTCCTTCCTTGTCCGATCCTCTACTCTTTGGAATTCCCTCCCCCCTGTATCCGTAATGCTTCTTCCCTTGGAACATTCAAAACACTACTCTTTCACCATCTTCTGCCCCTCCAACCCGACGCTCTCTAATTATAAGGATGTATGCTCTATGTACGTAATTGTCTAATTTAATTACTAAGACCGTCAGACATAAGACATTAGCAAAAATTATAGTTTGACTATGATAATGTTTTGATTTCTTGTAATGATAATTTTTTATTTTCTATCTTTTTATTTTTCTTTAAGTTTCTGTTTGATTTTTTTTCTCTTCAATATTAACCTCTATTTTGTATATTTATTTTTTTACTCTCTTTTTATAATTGGTTTTTTACTTTTTCTAGTTTTTCTCTGTATTTTTTTTTCATAGGTATTTGTATTTAATTTTACCTATGTTGTTTTATTATTAACAGCCTCTCGGCCAGTTTTCTTTCTATTTATTCCATATATATATGTAAAATGTGATTTAGTTTTTTGTATAATCATATTGAAAAAATGAAACAACTAATATAAAAATGAAAGAGATCAAATAATAAGGAAGTGAAAGTAAGCAATAAAAGTAATTAGACTGACTTCGATATTAAAATATAATTATCAAATAGCGTACAATTTAAATTTAAATTATTCCAGGTAAATAAACCGTAATTAAAAACAATAAATATACGACAAAATAAAGTACTAAGAACATGATGTTTTATAACTGAAGGAACTAACAAAATTACAACAGACAATTATAAAGTTTAATAGAAAGGAAAAGTCCTTCGGGGAGCAGAAGAAAAAAGAATTATAAACTTTTTGAAATCCCTATTATCTCACAAGATAAGAGAGTATCTTCAAAGTCAACAATTTTAAAACTATTCGTTAATGATATTGTTGTCTACTGATTACAGAATTGCCCAACCAAAGTCTATTTATTTTTAAGAAAGTGTTTTTATGAATGAATTCATAGAAAATCATTTTTATGTCAATAATATCAGTGAAACAAAAAAACAAAAAAAAATATCAAGAATAACAGTTTTCTTGTCAAAACACTGTAAAAAGTTGGCTCATAACGTTTTAGGTTTGTTTATATTGAAAGATTATTTATAATTATTATTTTTTATTAATTTATTTATCAACTCCAAATTAAATTTATTAACTCCATAACTCGAAGTAGTACTCCCTTACCATGTAAAATAGAACCAGAGACCCTTTATCAGTTGTAACGGTATAATGTTTAATATATATATATATATATATATATATATATATATATATATATATATATATATATATATATATATAATCTGAATTATTTATATTATATTATTATTGGAAGGTTTAATTGTGGCCCAAATCTCAAAATAGTTCTAATTACTTTATTTAAATGAATCTTTTATAATTAGTCATTATCTTTTAACGTTTGTCTAGTAAATGTCAAAGTAGCCTCTAACGGCAAGCAGATATATAAATATATTTATATGTCTACAAACATATATATATTTAGTATTACAATATGTATATTTATATTTATGTACATTATCACCGTCTACTATTTCGCGAATATTGTTCAAAAGAACTGAATCGCACAGAAGAAAGCATAAAATATACGGGGTAAGTTAAAATTGGTTACATAAACTCACTGTGAATTATAGTCGACCGAAGCAGAACAAAAACATTTATTTAAAATCCCTGAAGTAATATAGCTCACCGCTGGCAGCTATCGGACTATAGGGAGGGGAGAGGAGGGGAGGAGGAGTGAAAGAGAGAACATCAAAGAGGGTGAAAGTTTGATTTGAAAATGTTCTTCCTCTTTGGATTGTCGGCTTCCTTGTGTTCCTCTGCTTCCATCGCTAACAAAAAACCTTTATATTCACTTTCCCGCCGCCCAAAATCTTATTTAAGATCTTTGGATTGAAGTGCTAGAGGGTCCCTTTCAAAGCTCCTTCCGCTAAGTCTGGCTCGTTGCGGCTCAGTAAATATTATTTAGTTCATTTAATTAAATAAACAAACAAAAAAACAAAACAAAATAAATTGCTGGTTTCCTTCCTCGGAAAGCAATTCTATTTATCCTACTCCACACCACATATTTCCCTGATCCTTGGAAATAATCTACATTAAAGATTAATCCTAACCCCAAAAAGCAACTTGAACTCCCATCCTCATCCTCCAATATCACTCTTGCCTATGTATATATATATATATATATATATATATATATATATATATATATATATATATATATATATAAATTTATTGAAATTTACAACTGTATAAAAAAAAAAAATACAACTAGTAAATGTGATTATAACGTTCTTGATAACTTTTCTATATTTTGTAAAAGTTCCATATTAGAAGGTCTCAAGGCCATCTTTTTTTCAGATGCGTCGAAGTGCTGTAGGAACAGAATGGGAAGCAAGTTAAGGAACTAGTAGATTTGAATGATTATGGAGATTAGTATGAAAAGATAGATTTCTGGTTTGGGCTAAATCAGCAACATATAGGACAATTAGATCTTTATGGATAAGTTTATTTGTGACAAAGTAAGGAAGAATTAAGGATTTTTCGAAGGATTTCGAACTACAAAAATTGGGTACGAGATTAATTAAAATATTTAATGGAGCTTTAGATCTCAACCTCTTATGTCCAAATATATCTAACTACTGGCATGTAAATGTGCCTTTATTATTTATATTTGTCGTTTTAAACTTGCATATAGGATTTCAAGTTAAATGTTTGTCCAGTTGGAGTCCTAGGTAAAAGATCTGTTCAACAGGGTTCAGTGGAATGATATAATAATATAAAAACATTCTAGAATAAAAAGAAAACAGGTTCAATAATGTAAAGGGCTACCTTTTAATTCAAATTGACGAAATCATTTTTAATTTATGATTAAAGGTAATAATTTTTTTCCGTTTTGCTATCCTGAAAATTAATTGCATTAAATGCAGTTTAGTCCCTAAGATAATTCCTAAAATAAAACCTGGACGGAATAAGACCATAATTCTTGGTGGCCTGTGCTTCTATGCTAGTTAAGACTAATAGCATAATCCATACAAGGTTTGCCACTAAAGAGCTTTTATTAATCAAATGGATCTAAACAAAAAAAAAAAAAAAGGTCCTTAGAAGATTTTTTTAGAGGGGATGAATTAGCCTCTGTGGTCCCCCCGGGCATTGTGTCTTATTTAGAATTTCGTTATCTCTTACTCCTTTTTTTTCTCTCTCTCTCTCCCCTTCCACACATCCTCCCTGATTTCGTTCTGTTTACCATTTCCTAGCTATATTTAATTCTTCAAATCTTTGTAATGCAGATTCCTTTTAATTCGCCGCATTCGGTTAAAGCTGTTGTTGAATATTGGGCGGTTCCGGTTTCAAAAATACACCCGAAGAGGGATCTAGGAGATTAGTATGAAGCTGTTTTTATAAAATGTTTTACATATTGGGGTAGCAGGACCATTAGTGAACCTGTTAAGCCAATAAGCCACAAAGAAAACAAAAAAAGAAAACTGTATTTTCGTTGGGAAACGACAAAATTTGATTTTAAAATAATCTGTACCGACTTTTAAAAAAGAGATTTCCAATCCGGTGTTATATCTTTTTATTTTAATAAAAACAGCAATAATATTGATGACATAATGTGGACAAGAAACTTACGGTTTTAATTAAAAATAAATGACTAACTATATAAACTCAATTATTTATCAATACGAAAATATATCTCCAATATATTTTCAAATTATTATTGCAACATAGTTTGGAGCTCAGTTTCATTTTAAAATTTACTAATTTTCAAGTCTAAAAAATAAATCATGGTAAATGTAGAAGAGCTACTTTGGAAAAAAAAACAACAAATAATAAAAAAAAAAAATTGCACTTAGGTTAAAACATTATTTTAATTTTGATAATTCATAGTTGGGTGCTAGTTTAGTAACCATTTCCCATGATTCCAATCATTAAAAATAATCTCGTAAAATGATATTAATGAGAATTAATTATCGTATTTATGAAAAAATATTCATAAAACTCAGATGATTAAATCGATTTGTTTAAAAATGTATTGTTTTAGATTTCTTCCTCAAGGTACTATAATTAAGAAATATCAATTATAATCAAAGAACAAATATTTGAACAATACTTTTAACTCATAATACTAGCAAATGACAAGAGAACCTTGTTTCCTATAAATGTAACCTATGAAAGAAGTATTTAGGCCCATTTTAATCTTTCTAGAAAATCTCCATTTAATTCTTTTCAAAGAGCACTAAAGGATACTATTTTAATATCTACCAGAATCTGACGGTTTTTAAACTCGCTGGATATTCCACCATTGTTGTGCTTTTGAAAATTGATTAAATATATCTGTTTTTTTTTAAAGGACACTATTTCTAACAGTTTAACTATTTACTTTTTGGGCCAATTGGTCCATTTACCAAAATATTAAACGGGAGGGTTGGAGATAGTCTCTTGATCCTATCAACTCTTTATCTTTATCTCTTAAGTTTTTTTAAATTAGTACCACATAGAACCGTGGCATACAAATATTTACAATTCATGCTCGAAATTGTATCGCGGAATCTTAAAAACTGTTTAATGATTACGATAGATTTTCGAATAAGTTGGCTGACATAAATATATCAGAATAAATTTTGATTAGAAGTGATTCAAAGGTTATTATATATACTTAAAACTTTAGTGATGAATTGAGCTGACGGAGAGTAGAGAAGATCATTAAGGGGATAGAAGGGTTCTCAACAGATTTGGATTGAATTGAAGTTTTTTCTCAGTTCAGTCATTACTTATTTATCATGGCCCATTGTTTAAAATGCCAATGTTGTTTTAAATGTATATGTTTGCCTGATAGTTTCAAAAAATATGTGAAAACTGATGCTAATTTATTTTTAATAAATATTTTTTAAACTTCTATTTAAAAATACAAAAAGCTAAAATAGTAACTAAGAAATGTTTCATCTTTGTTTTGTTTCTCATATAATGTTGTTGAATGATGGGGCAAACAATCTATCGAATTATAGTATAGTACCATACACTGTGTCCTGAAAAGGGTTATCAAAAACAAAGAACTTTAACAGAAATACTTTTGCAAATCCTTCTTCTATAATTTAAAAGGACTTATTTACAACTTTCTTTTTAATATAAACTTATTTTTTAGGTTTAAATAATAGGCTGTCAATAACTATCCCAGGTGTCATTCTTTTATTTACCCTTCTGAATTTTGAACATGATTGTACTAAAGGGAGTAACATTTGTAAAATATATTTCATCTATTGGACCCTTTGAATCATAAAAAATGACCAATGAAGGATAATCTAAATAATAATTCATAAACCACATTTCTATATCTGTTCATAAACCGTAAGATTACAAATAAAACTAATAATAATAATAAAATATTACTATAACAGATCTTTTTTAGGTGAATGTTTACATCAGTGAAAGAAAATTGTAAGAGAAAGAGAATGTGCATTTATATTTTCTTTAAAAACTTGCCTTGTTCATTTTATAATTTTGTGATTTTCACCAAAGACAGAAGATAAAAAACTGTGAGTTCAAAACATAAAAATTAATATTTTTACTGTTATATTTTCTTTTTTAATTTGTTCAATAAACCAATAACACCATTATAAAAAAAAAGATCCACTCTAAAAAACTTGGAATGTTGTAACAGGTGATCTGAATATTGCTTCTGTTACTGTTAGAAAAGAGTAAACATAGGTTTGACTGTCAATGTTTGACTTGTTTTTACAAGCTCCACTGTTAGCATTTGGCTTGTACATAGTTTTAATATAGCAGTCAATGTTTACTCCTACAAATCGAAAAGGAGTTGGACTTATGTTAGCAATTTATATCACCTTGCAATGCATAAATAAGGATACTAAGCTAAAGGATATTAATTTATCCTTGTCCATTATATTTATTAATTGATTATTGTAAACGGAGAGACCTATGCCACATTCAGGATTACTTTCCAAGCACTGTTTCAGTTATAATATATGGGTGATTTCAATATTTCGGAACAATTACAATAAAAAAAATGTTCACTACATAAAACATGTAAATTGATTTTTTTTTTCTCACAAATTGTTTCTCTAAAGTGTGTGAAGTAAGTCTGTGAAGTGGACATACATAATCTGCAATATTTCTAGATATTTTAAATAAATAATAACTATTAAAATCTAGGGAGAGAGTTTGGATCTAGGGAGTGAAAAACCACGACTAGGAAGTCGTTTTATTATCTAGAGAGTGGGAAAATATCATATTTATTACATTTAAGAAAAGAAAAGCGAAATTAATGAGGTATGTATATTATAAACTTGGGGTGTATACTTGAATTACATTTTCAGCCTTTTAGGTAAGTACTGTCACATCTACTTTAAAAACTTCAAACTAAACTTTAAAAATACTAAAATAATATAAAATTGCACTTAATAACGACAGTTCTATTAACTTTTAAACAATAAAACCTAAATAGATTGTAAATGATAAATAAGCTACGAAATAAAGACTGTCAAATTAGGTATTAAATAAAATACGAGTATATTAAAAACATTGTTTTGATAAAAATAATGTTCCTTGAACTTTCATTATAACTAAGTAGGTGGGTATAACGTTTAAACATTAAATAAAAAAATGTAGGCTGTACGTTTAAAAATAAAACAATTAACGAGCAGCAATAATTAAATTCGTTGGCTCCTCTTGGGCTGATGTTGATGGTCCGGCTGTGCTGGATGTCTAGAAATTTCCCATACTTCATGGTATGAGTGGAAGAAATCAAGAAATTTATTTTTATAAAAGCAGATAAACGCTTTAAGTTCAAATATAACACGATATCCTCACTCAGTTGTAGGGATTGAGATGCTAGGGAGTGAGTTTTAACCAAAAAAACGTTGGTATCACGATATATACACGTGGCCTATTTGAAAAGTAAAACATGGTATCTATTGGTGTTTCAGGAATGCTTTGAATTAATCTTGAATCTCAAAAAAAATATATATATATAATGTTTTCAATGGATTGCTACACCTTAGGGAGTGAGGATGAATTAAAATACGGTACTTACAGAGAGGAGACAATGCACCTCCAGTTGTCTACCAATGAACTCAGCGTCTTGAAACAGATCGCAGTAGACAGGTCTACCAGAAATAGTTTTGCCCTATACAGAACACCGCTCAAATTTTAGAGAGCGATGGAGGGATTTTCAAAAATAATTTAGGGAGTGAGCTAGAGGGTTGTGACACTACTTCATGTTAATGTATATATTGTTAAGAAGGCTAAATATCAATCACAAAATTATTTTTGGATAAAAAATAGAAAACAATACCCCTTCATATTTTCAAACTAGAAAATAAGTGTAAGAGAAGACCTTAAATATATTCGAAATGCAAGCATTTTCAAGTTGTGACAACCTAGGGAGTGAGTAATTGCTAACATATACGTCAATTACTCCGGTTATATATGTAGATATATCATTATTGTTGAGAGTCCAGAATGGTACAATGGGTACTAGGCCATAAAACTAAAATCTAAATTTTATGTTAGTACAATTTTCAAAATACCTTTGTGACTTAAATTGTACCGAAATTTTGAAATCACCCATATAATATAGATCATTATAATATATAATAGTAGTTATAATACGCGAAAACTATGTTAATCATATAACTGAAGATATTTTCCCAAATTTCTCTTTACATAGGTATGTTTTCACATTATATTCCATCTGTTCTCCAATCCAGGACGGAACATATTGTATAAATTCATCCGATGCTTAGGGTATTTCTAAAGCGCCATGCTCCTTGAACCTACCCAGTACGATGATGCGTCTCCAAACCTATGTCAAATATCCTGAAGACTTATAAGTCAGCTGCTTTAAGAGTCAACGTCTCCACAGCACAAAATTAGTATGATAAGAGATCTGTAAACATCATTCTAGTACTTTTGAAAAGCAGGATCATCTTTATAAAATCCATAACACCAAACCTGGCTCTGTAACCACTCATTATTATTTTTTTGACTAAGTCACTCACTATATTTTCAGCTTTAATTCCATTGCGGAGACGCATGATTTTGTTTACCATTAAAAGAGTGGTTATCCAGAAATGAGTGGTGCTGTCTTCTTGTAATTTCGAAGGTCAAATTTATCTGAGTGTGTAAATATCTGAATTTTTTAAATATTATTGGAAATTTGGAAAAAAAAGTCGGTGTGGACCCTTAACCCAAACTAATTCTCTATTTCTCCAGGTCGCCTGTGGCGAGTTCCTCGATCTGAACTCCAAAACATGACGCGAATCACACCACTTCATCCTTCTAACGGCTTCTTTGACTTTTCCTTTTTCTCTTCCTCTCCACCAATATTATCGTATCCAGCATTTTCTTATTAGTTCTATCATCCTTCATTCTCTTAATATGGCCGGCCCATTGCAGCCTCCTTTATATGTTTGATGATATCCTTATTTTCCCATAAATCTGCGATTTTCATTTAATTTTTATTCTCTACCATCATTAACCCTTGTTGCATCATATATTGTTATTATTATTTTCTTAAAAGAAAATCAATTGTTGGTTATCCGCTGTAGATTAACACTAAGTTTCCGACACATTGGTGATCACAGGTCGGATGAGAGAGTGATAAATATTATCTTGTGTATACTTGAGAGAAATTTGGATTTAAATAGCACGTTTTATAATATTATTTGTTGAAAATAAATTAATTTTGAAATAAATAATTTTATTTAAATATTGATATAATTCTTTAAAAAAAATAAATATCTTTAATTAATCATGAAAATAGTTACCATTTAAAGCTGTCATCCCAGTGAATAATTGGTTGAGACGAATTTTGATTAAAATAAGTTAAGTGGCATAAAATATTAGTGGTGGTTTTTCTTCGTGTTGAATAAGTGGTGAAGTTGTTCATTTAAAGACATAGTCATTTAAAATAAACATCGTACTTAAACCCTTATTCACTGGGATAAGAGAAATATTCACATACGTTACATCAACTTTTATGCTGTAGAGATCCACCACGTTGCTCGCTACATGCTGTTAAAGCTATATCTCACGTTGTACAACTCGCTGACTAAGACTAGTGTTGCTATTGGCCAAGAATATATATTAGTGGCAAGCCTTTGCACGCAATTTTCAGGGGAATAAAAATAATTTTGCCGGATAGGAGAGGGCTCGTGGAAAATATTGCTTTGTATATATGCTGACAGGGAACACCCCTTCCCCTCCCACACCACCCACCACCCCACCCCCCTCCTATCATCCCCTCCACAGTACTGGAACAACTACTGGCTACTGGCGGCTGGCTATTGTGGATATATTTCATCTTGAAGTAATAAATCTCACCAAATGTATGCCACAATACTTGTCGGTGAGCCAGTGAAAATTGTTGCCGGCCGTCCTTTTGTTCTGTCCAAGCTTGGGCTTGGGATTTAAAATAAATGTTGCAATATTTAAAAAATAAATTTCTTTTACGTTTGGAATATTTATTTTTTATCATTTACTTCAAGATTGGTGACTAGATAATTAAAATAATTAAGGAGCCATACAGATTAATAAAGATTCAATAAAATTTATGGGTACTTTAATGTTAAATTTACTACGGCTTCCTTAAAATATTTGTTTTTTGTACTCGGATTATCTATTAATCAAAATTCAATTTAAAATTAATATTAAATAAAGAACATATATAATTTTAACTACTAATTAAAGTTTTATTTATTTATCAATAACAATTTTGTATTGATGTATGAAATTGAGCATTATTCATTGTTAATATTTTCAATTAACATGCAATAAGCAATTACTTTTTCACCTTTTACAATTGTACAAATTAGATGTTTTACGTATTTTATTAAAGATTATATAAAAACATAATTGAACATCAATTTTTAATTTTAATGTATGATTTGATAATCTAGATAAACTGAGGCTATTAAGAAACTCTAGCGAAAAATGGACTGCATTACAACTAAAGACGAATGAATCATATTTTTACACATAAAGCAAAGTATCGAAACTTCCATTTTGGGAATCATTTCAATTCGGAAAAATAATTACATTGGTTTCATCTAGTTGTATTCTGATTTCCAACCATGGAGATAAATGACAGTGTAGTGAACCTCGTTTTTGCTCCTTAAAATTGCAAATTTAATGAAATTCTTATTATTGTAAATTTTACTATTGCTGAACATTCAAATGAAATTGAAAATTAAGTGGTCAAACTTTGGTACAGATGGGTTTAGTATTTTACCATTGTAAACTGTATTACGGAATGTTGCTAACCACATATTATCTCCTTTTTAATAGAAAACTGATTGAAAAAGAGTATATTTTATGATTGCTAAACCTTTGCGGAACTATAAAAAAGATGTGGTTTAAATTTGGTACAGATTGGTTTAGTAGTTTTCGCGCTTGGTGATCACTAACGAAAAATGGCTTTTCCTGATATATAATAGTAAATATTAATCTTAGCTTATTTTAGGTATGTCATGTCTGTGTTTTTTTTTCCTCATACTTGTATAAGAATTCAAAAAAATGTTTTTAATTCCTATTTTATACACTTAGGTGACTTATATTATTTTTATTAAGACTTTGTCTGAAAATAATGTAGCAAGAAAATAGCATCAAATCAGGAGGCTTTTGTATGATAATTAGAGCATAATGTGTCTCAAAATAAACTTATTTTTTATTTACTTAGCTTCAGAGAGCAGCTTGGGATCTCTTTGAACCTGTCTGTAGCTCACCCACGAGTGGCAGGGACAAATTTGGTTCGGGGTTCCCGGAATGGTTGTATACTTTCTTTATACAGTGTGGTTGAATTGAAATGTATTATTATTTAGTATGTTATATTTTTGGTAAGATTTTTTTTTTTTTTTTTTTTTTTTTTTACATATCGTATGGATGTATTCTTTGTCATCTATAATAATTATTATTCTTGAGGGAGGCAACTTGTAATAATACATATTTGTTTTTTGTTGTTTTTTTTTCTTCATTTGATTAGACATACTGGATGGAATGAGAGAAATTAACAAATTTCAGCATGGATAGCAAAAATGGGGAATATTTAATGAAAACATTACATCATAACACCACAAAAAAAGTTAAATGATGATTGTCATTGCAACTAACAAACGTCACAAACATGTAAGCTTACTAAAGGCGATAACTGTAAAATATATTATCTAGAGCTCCGTCAGAATAAACATTTTTATTGAAAGTCGCATTATCTTAAAAAAAATACTTAACAAACGCTATCCACTTCTAGCTAATTACAAATAGTTCTTCACGACAGTCCAATAAACCAACTTATTTTTCTTGCATCCTGTCCTTGATATATTCGACACTCAATATAATCTTCTGTTCCATTCTATTTCAACATGCTTACATTCTATTTCCGCTTATCCTTAAGACTTATGAAAGAATGTGGACTTTGAATTCTCTAATGTAAACCTTTATTGGACTGCTACCAATTGGGTAGCTTCTCTACAAGGTGTAGCAATGCTATTGAATCCACAACTCCTAATATTTACGATAGCAAAAAAAAATAAATATTTCTAGTATAAATAATTTTCCCTTTACTTTTTAAGGATTTTTTTTTTAAATTATGCTTTAAAATACCTTGAAGAAGAACATGATATGAGAGCTGGAGGTATAAGATCTTTGAAAATTAAAGCAGTATTTTTATCACAGGAGCTGGTAATCAGAAGGTTCACTGGAATATGCCAATGAATGTTTTTTGGATCTTTCGAACCAATAATTCAACACAATAATTGGACTTCGTAAACTATGTTAGGATTGTAGTTATAGAACCTTTTTGTTTTATATCACTGGTGCTTGGGCAAAAGGACTTGTCATCATCTTTATGATAATGATTTTAAGAAAACAAAAGTTAATAAATAAATATTTTTTTAAGTTTGGGTTTTACTGTAATACATAATCTGTTATGATATAATATAGAGATTTATGAATAAGGAAATATTTAGGAATGATTAAAAATGAGTTTTCAAACCTTTTGGAAAATCGTCTTGTAAACTTCAGATTACAAGACTTGAATTGCATTGTGATTTAAAATATTTAAAGGATTATTTTTATTTTTATTTTTTTTAAGTAGCAGATACAAGCTTTTTAAATTTCTATACAACAAAATAATCAAACATCAAGGGAACCATTTCATGCGAAATACATAAAAAAAGAGCCGTTACTTAGTGCTGTAAATCAGTTCTTCACTGTCCTTTCATTCCACGTTCCACTTCTCTATCCAAAGGGTCATATACATGAATATAAATCAACCTAGGGGAAATCTTAATTTGTTCTACTAAATATTCAATGTCTGATAACTCTCAAGCAAACCTTTCTCTTCCCTTCCCACACCAGCCATCGATTGGTGTTCCTTTAATATTTTATTGCTATCTCATTGTTTCAATCAACTTAACAAGGTCAAATTGTACATCAAAACGATGTCAACTTCATAGAGAGAGAACGAACTATAGCGGACATAGCAACCACCCCAGAAGCAGAAAGCATTAAATAGACCGCAGTGCTGGCAACTTGCCGCCGCTAACTGTTGTCCCCTGAAAATGCAAGCTGTCCGCTCCAGTGTTACCAACCTCTCCTCTTCCGCGATATCTACTCTAATATATTATCGTCTGCTTGTGCATTCGTGTTCACTGAGCGCTCCCTCAAATTCTGTATTTCCTGCGATAGAGAAGTCGTGTTTAAACTTCAATGATTCATAGTGAAATTATTTCTTACAAGATTTAATTTTTTTTTCTCTTTCATTTTCTTTTCCATACATACCACTAATGAAACAATAAGTGATAATTAGCTTACAGTAAGTTGGAAAATATGTAGTTATCATTGCCATCTACTGACTACAATTACTTTGATGTAGTTGTAGTTGCAATTACCAACTACATTTGTAATGAGAAGTTAAAAACGTTTGACTAATTTTTTAAATAGTCGTTGGTGGTCGTCAAACATCTTATAAATAACAAATATAGTTAGTAATTTAACGTATAACCACTAATGTCTATAGTAGTTGCTAGTACAACTACGATAAATTAATTACATTCAGTAATTGATAGTTACCGAAGACAAAAATCTATTTTTTTTTTTTTTTTTTTTTTATATGAAAATATTTGATAAAATTTCAAAAAGGTAATGTAATGTATTTTAAAAGACGCGTGGGATCAAAAAAAGGTCATCAAAGAAGAAAAAATAATGATGAAAGAAGACAAATATTCATCAAGTTCCGATGACAAAAAATACAACTTCTAATGTTATTTTATGATCATAAACTTTCAGTTATGGGCGTTACCTTCCTTTCTGCGTTAGTGGCTGGCTATCTTAAGCTTTTTTAATGCTGAGTTTTCTATTCACACTCCTTCAACTTAGGAAGGGGGGGGGGAAGTTGCTTTATTTTAGTCTGCCAAGTTAAAAAAGTGTTTTAAATCCCACTCGGTGGTATAAAGTATTTAAAATATGAAATCCAGTATCATTAGAACATAAATAATTAGTCCCCTGCTGTTGCAAAAACTACGTTGTGAGGCTGCAACCACACGTTTTGATGTTTATATATCAACTATAAGAGGATATTTTGTGAAACGTATCAAGCCCGAAATAGGAGATAAAACTAATAAGTAGTTACTGTCATAAAATAAAAAAAGAAAAAAAAAAGTAAGAGCTAATTATTGATAATAGTAATAACAATCATCAAGGGTTTGATACGAACTAAGGCTTGGTTACTAGCTGGAACATTCCCTTTTGATACAGAGAGTGGGGTGAAAGACCGACCCACCCTGTAATATATCAAGCAGACTTGATCCTATAGCTCTCATCCATAATTGTAGCTACGATGTAAGCTTACAATACCATCACACAGATTTAAATCTATGAATCTGTTCTTATTTAACATCAAAGATCTTCATAATTAACATTAATAATTCTGAAGATATCTGAATAGATTTATTCAATAATATTATAAAGTTAAAGAATACTATAATAATATGATTGGTCTATTCTTGTGTCAGGACACATAATGCACTTGTTACATCTATTAACCTTAGCGTGTACTTCTAAGATGTTGAGGATCCAAATTGGTTGGCTTCTATCCTGTCATTCGTCTTCTTCCATAAAAGAAAATATTCCTATGTTATCTCTCAGCCCTTCAGCATCAGCACCTTCTCTACTGTAAAATTCAACAGACCTCGTCTTCTTCCAAGTAAGCCCTTAAAAAGATTCACACCTTCTCCCTTTCACTTTTGCTTTCCTTTTTCGTCGTGCTTTCAACAAGTAAACATTTCTCAAATCGATTATGTTTTGTAATAATTTTATTTTATAATTATTGTAATTTAAATATATGATATTCATTTTTCTCAAAATATTTTCCAAAAGTTATTTGAAAAAAAATTAATATGAATTACAAATGACTTAGCACCAAGTATGTTTTGGCGCAAGGTCACCTCCCTGCGGGAAGAAGTCTTAGGCAGCATTGCTCCTCCTAAACAAATCAATAAATTAGGATATTTTTAAGTTGAGTTAATAGGCTGGTTAAAATCCAAATGATTTGGGATACCGTTTTGCTCCTTGTTAATAAGGTTTTTGTCATCAATGTGCAAGTATATTGACTGCTAAAATTTTGCCTAGTTATAGCTTTAAATTTTTTCAAGCCACAGTGTTCGTTTTTATATTTTAACAATTTTTGCCTAACTATTTCAGATTACATTTTTCCAAAAATGTTTCTCTAAGAATCTGTGTGCAATTTATTTCATAGGTATCGTCTTGTTCCTCGTTTACCAAAATTATAGTTGTTTACGTTATTTAGGCATGCTTTAAGTCGTTATTTCTTTTCTATATAATATTTAGTTAGTATGTTCTTGTATTTTCTATCGTCCCTCAATAAACGTTTAAAAATTGTGTGATTTTGATTCTCATTTCAATGAAAACATTGTAATTTACAATCGTTTACTTTAACAAAATCCTTAGGCACTGAGAAAAAATTCACTTGGCTAAACTCCAAACACTATTAAGAAATGACTTTGCATCTCATAACTACTATCAAGCTTTGACTTTACTCCAGAATCCGTTTTTAATGCTTTTTTGAATGAAAAAAGTGTAATGGTGCAAAGTCACCGTTATCAAGTTGACTTTGCACCAAAGTTTAAAAATGATAAAATTAATTATAAGTTTTGTAAATTTTGCAATTCCAAGATTATGCATTTGTTTTGCAATCAACGGCATTTTTAGGCTAATTATTCAAAGCAAATATTTTAATACGTGAATTTTAAACACTATTGATAGCTAAAGAATGAAGCTCAAATAAAGTCACGCCGTTTTACTGTGTTTTTTATTTTTTGTTTTTATTTTTAATCGGAATATATGGGATATTTCCAATATGTCAGATTTAAGAATCACTGGGATACGATGTTGGAAATTGTATAATATGAATTTCTTATTAATTAAACAAAATAAAAATGAGCCTAATTTTGTTGAAATTTATATTTCGGTATATATACGTAACAGAAGAAAGGTATATGCGATTTATGAAATCTGAGCTCCGATACTTTTGCAATTAGTAGAGAGATAAATTTATTTTACATTTTCAACTTCTGCAGTTTAAAAGTTAAAAAGTAAAAGTTTATGTGAAATGAGAAATTTGCATTTAAAACATTTTCGATAGGTTTATAAAGCGATAGAACCTGGCACTAAAATCTCTATGGTGAGGTGACCCTTGGCAGAGAAAAAGCAGGGTAAATTTGTTCTGGGAGACCGTCCAGCAGTTGTTCGCTGTAATCAAGTTGAATACTAATCAACGTTAGCCAGGACATCTATTATTAAGTCTACTTTACCTTTTATTCTACGGTTAATTTTTTTTTACTGATTCCGGTAAAGTTTCTCCTATTTAACAGTATCTCATATCACAACTTAAAAAATCTTTGGTAATATTTATATATGTAGATGTATAGATATTTCTGGCGATAAAAGATAAAATTTTTGAGGATTCAGAGGTACATTCCATAAGTAAAAAAAAAAAGTCTCGTACCAATTTTAAACAATGTAAATAGAACCTACTTTTTTCTTTATTTTTGATCTGGTTTCACCAAATTTCTTCTTTTTTTTACACTAAGAGGGACAATTGTAATCTAGCTCGCCAATAATATTTTTTTTTTGGAGAAACACAAATCTATCTTTTATATTTGAAAGACATTTTGCGTCGAAGAAAATTACGCTAAGCTTCTGTAATTAAAATAATATTTGTACAAATCTAAAGATGAATTAAATCCTAATTGTCTATGTAATCTGGAAAACAACAATTAATAATTTATTTACTTTTCATTTTGAACTCATTTTATTCTTTTATTTAACTGTAACCAACAAAAGTCGGTATTTATGCATGAAGACTATTGTTATCTTGTTTTTTATTCATTAACTAATAAAATATATTCTTGCGATGGCGCTGTTGGTATATATTTTAACTGGTAAGTAATGATTGATAATTTTATTGGTGTGATTTTGAAAATGTCTATTATATCCAACAAAAGTTTTTTCATTAAAATAAAATAATAATAATAAAAAAAATAAATGGAACTAATGAAGACTAGGAAAATTCTATTATAGATCCAAACAGTGATTTTCAACAAAATATCGTTTTCTTTTTTTGTCTTCAACGGATTTATGATTTCTTCTGCGCAGGAAAAGATACTATAGCACGTGGTGAACTCTATCAATGCCGAAAAAGAGCGTCTTAACTTCCGACGCAGTAAAAATGATATAACTGTTAAAGGTAAAAAAGGCCAACAACATATTTTTTACATAACTTTAGAAAATCTAATTATAAATTAGTAGATGAAAAAAAAATATTTTATAAAATCTTACACTTTCTCAATTTGTGATATAGGTTCAAAAATCGGACTCCTATCAAAAATAATGAAAATTTTAAGATTCGTATTAAATCAAAGAATATTCAATCTAGTTTCAAATTTAAGTATAATATAACAATCAGAATAGAATATAATACAATACAATCGAGATTTTATTCTTAAAAAATGATAAAGAATGTATTTTAAACAGAAACATAATTTAATTCCTTATCGAAATTAATTACAGAATGTACAAATCATTTTCAGCACAATCCACATGGGCCCACAGTGAGCACATATCGAACATAACCCAATGTTCGATAGCAAGGCAATAGCGAACCAGCTCTTCTTTAAGATCATTACCTAAAACTGTAGGTCTGCACATTTTTTTTTTTTTTTTTTCCTGCCTCTTCAGGTGAACTATACTTCATTTTAGACAAACTCATGAGCGTTGTTTTCGGAACATTAAAATATTTACTGGCCTTCTTTCATCCAATCTTCTTTTTCCGAATTGCTTCAATTGATTTCTTCATTTTAGAAGGATTCCACTTTCTTTGGCCAGTTTTTCCCATTATCCTTTTAAAATCTAAAACGAAATTTCAAAAGAATAAGGATCCGGTTTGCGCAACTAAAGCCAACAGTTTGTTAACCCGATAAATTTGTAAACAAAGATGTAAATGAAATGGTTTGATGATAAGCATTAACCTTAAACCATGCCATTTAAGAATATATATAGATTGTTCGCGCCAATCGGCGCTTTAGTGAGGGGGGGAAAAGGAGAAAAAGTTTAATATACCGTATATTGACGCACTCTATGGATCTCTAGGTAACTAGCCCTTATCTGCGTTAATCCCTACTAGAATATTCCTTTTTTTTCTAGAATTTGTGCTCCAGTACGCACCTATTTAAATTGCCCAAGACCTCATGTTCTTCCATCACTTTTTTGACCAAGACAAAATAGTCTTCCAGGACCCTATTCCTCTTTTAAAAGTGATCTTATTTCCTGTGCCAGTCAGTAAAGATTTAGTTCTTCCCATAATGAGTGGTGATATAAGAGGAGGAGAGCCAGAACAAATTTTGCAGCCTGGGAGAAGCATTCGCCAGACGATTTCGGAGGCCTCTGTACAGACCGTCGGCGGCAATGACAAGGTGAGAAGTTTCTTATGTATTATTTGTTTATGCTACCTTCTCAATAATATCTCCCCAAAGGTGCGAAACCTCGTTTTGATATTTTCCCACACAGTCCATTTTCTCGAGACCGAGGCGAGTTTTTCGCATCGGAAATTATCATTCTTTTCCTATACATAGATATAGAGGCTTACTTATGAATATCCAGGAAAAATAACGAAAATTGTAGCACGAGTAAAAACGTTTTCCATTATCAAAACATGTGATGGTGAACTGATAAGCGACAGGTGAAGTGGGCGATGAGTTTGCTCCACAACATATCGGTAGTTGCCTAAGCTACTGTTTAAAATCGGTCACGATATAGATCAAGAGAAAGCAGTATCAGAAGACCAGGCGTCCACTTTAGAGGGAGAAGTCCGATATAAGAAACTTTCCTCTCTCTTTCGCTCTCTCTCACTCTCTCTCTCTCTCTCTCTCTCTCTCTCTCTCTATATTATATATATATATATATATATATATATATATATATATATATATATATACATATATATTTTTTTTCCCTAATAATTTAATCTTTGAATCTAAGAAAGAACTTTCCAGTTGAAATGAGTTCAATTTACTTTATATGATTTTTAAAAATATATGTATTAAGTTTTTTTGAGCGTTATATATTTTTTTTAAACTACTTTTTTTACATACAAGAAATTTTAGGAATTGCAATAATGGAATAATAAATCATAACGTACTAGTAGAAATATATACCAACATAGCCAAAGCGAGAATAAATGCTATTGAATATAAACTCAGATAACAGTATTATTCGCACATCAAGACCGAGTTTAGGCGTAGTGACTGGTTAGAGACCAATGTAAGAACAAATTAAGTACAAAATGAAAAGTAAACCAATGATTAAATTTTCGTTTACAGGTGATATAAACAGTAAGGATCCAATTCGTCTTTAGATTTGTTTATATATCATTGTTTTTACAGAAGCTTAAAGTATTCTTCTTTGATTAAATTAGTATTTACCTATATTATAAAAGATAGAATTGTCAAAAACATATGTGCCTTTTCTTAACAAAAGACGCTTTAGACTGCAGCTCTGTGGCTCGATTGTGAAATATAAAAAATGCTCAACAGATTATAACTTGCCTTCCATTAAACATGGTAAAATATGCAGAGATTTGATTTGTTGCTGACTTTGTTAGGTTTGAATTTGCATCTAGTCTGATTTAAGCTCAAGCAGTATTAGAAATACAAACAAACCCCTCTATAGCCTATATTTGATTCATGTGAACTTTCAGAATATTAACTACAACACTCAATTAACTACTACAAACAATTTTAATAATATTGCATTTTATTCTATTATAAAACCCTCATTTTTTTCTAGATATTTAGACGTCCTGAGACTACCTTCAATAGTTGTAATGCTCACTGTAGGAATATGCATGGAAAAGTACTCTAAGCTGTCTAAGAAGTCATGTTCATAATTAATCAAAGTAATTGAAGTAGACTCGGATTATAAGAATCTGGTTATTGATCAGAAATAGATAGCTTTATAAAAATAGCTTTTATAAATGTTTACTAATAGAATGAAATACTACATCATATATATAAATCGATGCTCACACAGAAAAAAAAAAAAAAATATTTTTATCATCCAGATCCATTAGCACAATCCGTATCCTATTGTATTGACCCCTATAATCCTCCTCACAGGTTAAACTGGGAAGGGCTAGCTTCTCTACTTAAGCCCTGAGTGACTGTACTATTTCGCTCTCACTGAACATTCCCTGTTTTTTTTTTCTTTTTTTACATCAGTGACGCAGCTGAAAGAGCAGAAAAGTCTGGTTGGGGATATGTGCTTATTGTAAATAAGTATGATTGTATCATTAATTTTTAATTTAATCCTATTTTTGCTTTTTACTATTATTATTGTATTTTTTTTTCATTTTTTTAATTTAATTTTTGTTTTTGTAATTTACTTTATTCTATTTTGTTTTTGCTGTATTATTTAATATGAAGTTACTTATTTATTTATAGGTTTTTTTTGGAGTAAGTAAAGTTCAGTTCTCTGTTCTGTTTTAATGGTGTTGCATCATAGAAAGTTGAAATTTGACAGCATTGTGATAAAATGATATGATGATAAGCTTCACAGTCGTTAAATTTTCTTTTTTTTTTTTTAATATACATTCATTGAAATTTACAACTGTACAGAATATATACATCAAGTAAATGTATTGACAACGATTATAATAACATGTTAAAACTTGGAAAGAACTACTCATCAGTAGCACTTTATTAAAACGTTTACCCTAAAAGGTCTCTATGCCATCTGCGTTTCAGACGTCTCGGAGGATTATAAGGAATGTAGTGGGAAGCAAGTTGATTAATTAACGGATTTGAGTGGTTATAGAGCTTACTATGAAAGTATGGGTATCTGGTGTGGGCTAAATCAGCAACATATGGAACATTAAGATCTTTATGGATAAGTTTATTGGTGACAAAGTAAGGAGCATTGAGGATTTTACGAAGGATTTTGGATTGTAAGGATTGAATACGAGATGAATTAGATGGTTTAGTGGAGCCCCAAAGCTCAACTCCGTACGTTCAAATAGGTCTAATCACAGTCATGTATATGAGTCTTTTGTAATTAATTGGGAGATTTGAACGTTTGTCTAGTAAATGTTGAAGTAGTCTGAAACGACGGGCAGTTTCTTGTCGTTTTAGTCTTGTATGTGGGTTCCAAGTTAGTCGTTTGTCCAAGTGGAGTCCTAGGTAGCGTATCTGTTCAACAGGAATTAGTGGAATATCATTAAAGGATACTGTGGGACAGGAGGTTTACGACGAAGGGTAAAGATTATTTGGTGGGATTTGCTTGGATTTATTTTGATTCTCCATTTTTGACACCATTCTTGAAGGTTTAGGATATGAGATTGGAGTGTTTGAGAGGCAATAAAGGGATCATTGTTTACTGATAACACACATGTGTCATCAGCATAAGTAGTGAGGACAGTGGTAGGATGAGTTAGGATGTCAGCTGTATACACTGTGTAGAGGATAGGACCTAGGATACTACCCTGAGGAACACCGGCAGATTGGGTAAAGAGAAAAGATAGGAAAAGCTATGATTAACTTTGAAGGTTCTATCGCTGAGATAGGAGCTAAATATTTAATAATATAATTATAAAAGTACATAGGTATACATTTGGGACATAAATAAATAAACGGTTACGAAAATATTTTGACTTAATTTTCAATATCGGGGGGGCACTCTTATAGAGGATGGGTTGTTCACCAGAGCTTAGAAAATCTAGGAATTTCCCGTTTGCCCTCCCCGTTATCGACAGATCTCAATCTCTTTGAGCACATGTGAGATGAGTTTTGGGAAAAGGTTTTTAACCATCCACAGTCAGTTGACCTCTGACAAAAAAGTACAGCATTGTAACTTAAAGAGTGAAATTTCTCAAGAAACCAGTGAAAAAATTATAAACAGTTTGTCTAACAGATGGGTAGAGGTTCTAGTTAAAGGAGGTCAATTTAAAAGATATAAAGAATATAATAGTTGACTATTAAGAAATATAAAGTGAAGACCTGAGATTCAGTCCGGATTAAGACAAGAAACAAGTCGAAGTAAAAACAAAAACTTTTTATGAAGTGCCGACGTATCGACGAGCCCTGCAGGTCTTTTTCAGAGCGAACGAGTCCAGTCAGGAGTGTTGAAAATAGCCAATTTCTTTTGATAAGACAGCACTCAATTTTTTGAGCATTAAAATTTTTACCCAATTAATCTATCCTCCGACTTTATTATATGTTATTTCAGCATAGAATCGTTAGTCATATTGCCTGAAAAGTTAAATTTTGTTTTTTTTATCTCCTGGCTCTCTATAACAAAACCAACAGTGGCTCGTTCTCCGATATACTTTTTTAATAATTTATATTCAAGTGATTATCATTAACAAGCTGGTATTGCCATAACTACTTGTAAGATCTATGATTCAAGATCGCGCTTTTAAAATTCTAAATTACTCATAAAAATATGACTTTTGATCTTTGTCATTTTTTTTTTAACTGCTAAGCGACAACAGAAAGTGCTGATATTTAAAAATAAAAATATTTTTACTGAAAATTGTCCGTAATCTGAGAATCACCTATATAACAAGAAGTAGTAATTTAAATTTCTCTTTTGCCTCACTATCAGATACAAGACACGAAATAAATATTAAATGATAGTGTTAATCGGAGTAGTACCAAGGTAAGAGCTAATAAACAAGGATATAATCTGCCCTTAAATAATGCATGAGGTGGTTCGATAAGGGCGGTAATATTGGATATAGCCTCCGAGGTCTCCCCTCCTTGTTTAGACTATCGCCGTCTCTGTTATTAATGCAAACACTAACCTACTCGATACCTAGTCTAATTGAAGTCTAGTTTCTACAGTCTTGTATTAACAACTCGAGTACAATTGTACAAACTATAGTTTTCAAAACAATTATATACAAGTTAAATTGAAGAGGCTATATGATAGGATTATGGAAGGTTACCTGAAGACTAGTGGTAGGTATCGAATCACTATATATCAAAATATCGATATTTTTTTTCTTCAGATGATCCGATATTTTTATATCGATATATCGACATTAACCTCACCAAATATCAACAACATATCGTTTTCTTTAAATTATAAAAATACAATATAAAAATATATTTAAAAAAAAATTGATTTAGACAGGGAGAGATTTTAACATGTAATGTTTTTAGTGCAATTTACCTAATTTTATTTATGTTGCTACAATTTCCACTTCTGAGCCAATAAAGTGATTATTTTCCAAAGCAGAGCTAATAAATTAAGACGATTTTTTTTTCCTACTCTTCTCAGTTTGAACTAGATTCTCACACTTGTGATGCGGCTAAGAGAACAGCGTTGGGATTACTGTGGGCCCAGGTTTCCTTTCCAAAAGTGGGGGACAAGCTTGGTCTGTGGTTTCACTGGGACGTTTGTGTACATTATATATAAAGTGTGATTGTGCTGTTAATTTATTTTATTTTTTAATTTTTTTTTGTTAATGCTTATTATTATTATTATTATTATTATTATTATTTTGCTCCTTTATAATTACTATTGTTTATTCTTTTATTTTCTGCTTTATCTTATATTAATATCTTGTATGTATATTTTTTTTGTTGCTTCTTTGTTATTACAATTGTTTACATTATTTATACTTTTATTTTCTGATTTATCTTACATTTATATCTTGTATAACATTTTTTAGAGAACATTATTTTAGAGATTTTTTTTTTTTATAAATTTGAATTAAACATATTGTATGAATGAATTCTTTGCCACCCATATTACTCATTGCTCTTTAAGAGGACACTAGTAATATTTATCTAATAAAACAATTTTTTTTTAAAAAATCCTACAATCCACAGATTTGTGAAAGTTAAATTGTTGATCTCATAATATTGACCTCTGATTAAGGATACTTATCTACTGCCGACCGTTAAATCCATAATAAACTTCTTTTAAATTGTAAAGATTTGAAATAATTGTGTTCCTATTTACTTCATGAAATAAATCGAAACCCTCCAACCCTTGAATATACAAATATTTGAAAATCTCTATATCGACATTGGTTTAGAAAAATATAATAAAAATTTCCTCTTATAATTTACATGCACAACGTGTGAACAGAAATAGAAAACTATATACAGTAATATAAAATAAATACATCACCAGAACATAGAGATAGCTCTCATAGGTTAAACAAAAATACGAGAAAGTAGCTTAATAATCATAAAAACAGACAAATAGAACACGGCAATGATTCTAGAAAAAGATGCATATAAAAATAAAGTTACGAATCTATGTGTATAAAAGAAGAGCTTACACACTATAAAATCCCACTAAAAAATTTATTCCATTAAAAAAGACATATAATTCTTCAATTCTGGAATGTTTTTAACCTAAAAAGTTTCAGATGGAGTAAAATTATTATTTTAAATAATTCAAACAAATATTATAAATATAAATTTAGAAACATGAATTATCCTCACGCTTGTCATATTAAAGGGAATTAAGGATCTTAATTTTCATTTTCACAAAATTTAACATACAAGACTTAAAAAAAACAAGAAACTGCTCCTCGTTTTCTTCAACTTCAACATTTGGTAGGCAGACTTTTTCTATTAAAGCTTCCAATGTATTACTAAATACTCATTTATATGAGAGTGATTAGACCACTCACAAATAAATTGTTCATAATTATCAAAAAACCCGTATATTGCTAATTATTATTTGACACTAACTATTATTATTATTTTATATAACTAACTATTTGTTTTTTCACACCTAGTGGTAGCAAACATTCTGGGGACCAAACATGGTCAACCATCAATGTTTATTTGGAGTTTAAAAACTTCCGAACTATTGTTGCAGTTCCCAACAATTCCGCTTGTTGCATTTTTTCCTGCACAAAACAGATTGTGTCTTTTGGAACCAGCCTATTACAAGACATAATTATTGGCACTTATCCAGTCTGCATAGTTGCTTGAGTTCTTCTGCCAGCTCCTGGTATTTCCTCTTCTTCTCAGCTAAAACTCGGAACAAATTGTCATCCGATGGCACACCGATTTCAATGATAAATGCTGATTTCCCTACTTTGTTCACTATATCCGGCCTGTTGTTTATGATCATATGATCAGTTATTATCGGGTGATCCCAAAATATCTTTATCCCTTTTCCCGAAATTATGGCTTGTGGATGATAATGATAGTAGGGACAGCTTTTATCCAACAGCTTCAACTTGAGGGCCACAGCGTGGTGCACAACCTTGGCTACATTGTTATGCCTTTGAAGATATTCCTTGCCAGCCAGTACTTTTCATCCAGAAGTTACATGCTGGATCGATTCTACGGTATTTTTGCAAAGGCGACACCGATCATCTATGGTCTCCCCACAGATGTGCTTCCTGTATGCTTTTGTTGCGATAACTTGATCCTGGATAGCTAAAAATAATCCCTCTGCTTCCGGGAAGATGTTGCCATATTTCATCCAAGTTAGGGATGCTTCGATATCCACTCCCTTCGTTCCTTGGTTTTTAAAGCTAAAACCTAGTCATTCTTCTGCGTGGCAAGGAGCTGGATCGAACGTTACATATAAAACTCAATTTCGATTTTTGGTGGATTTGCTCCGTTTTGCAATTAGGCGCCTCATTTGTTCTATTTATTAAAATGTTATCTTTATAAAACTAATTTTAAAGATTTTAAAGTTTCAATTATTTTTTATATTAATGGTTTTTATTAATGCGAGAAGAGTAATACCCTGAGCTCAATCATCTTGAAAATGAGCAACACATATATCATCACCTCAATTTTCAAAATAAAAGATAAAATGACTTTGTTATATTATGAAAATAAGTGAGAAATGAGTGGCAAAAAACTTCATACGAATTTTTCGATACGAATATTAGGAGGCCGTCCTAAGAGTCTTTGGATAGGATCTTCAACAATTGAAGATATCTGTTCTCTAAGTAAAAAATAGAGATAGATGGTTTGCAGATGTTGAGCAGCTTTTTGCGTCAGTAGATGCAATAGAAGTAGAAGTGTTTCTTTGATGTTGTTTCCTGATCTATTTTTTCATAACCTAAAAATTGTAATTTATAAACAGTTCAGCATCAGTTCGGATTGATAAATTATGTTTAAGTTTAAAATATTAAATATTGTAAATATTTTTATTAAATTATTAATTTAATTTTTAATTTTGATATTTATATGTAAAGTGGTAAACCTTTATTTTTTGAATGCATAGATACATAATTAGGTATCTAAATTTAAATCTTTAAACAAAAGCTTTGGTATATACTAAATAACACACAAGATATGTTTTGCATAAATACTTTTTTTATTAATCTTCAAAGAGAAAGGAGACAACCGATTTTGTAGGTTACAGCTATTTATTCTCAAAGCAAGAAATTTGAGAGCTTTAAGGCGACACAATGTCACCAGACGCTAACTGGGCTACCTAATCTACTTGATTTTTATTTCACGAAAAAACAACGAACCAGAATACACGAAATTTGACTATTAGTTTATATTGAATGCCTTTGTGCATAAATGTAACTTTATTTCAGATAACATATTTTAACCATTATTCAATACTGCTCTTCAAAGTAAAGCATATTTTGTCAACTGGTTTCATCCGTCTTTCTGCGAGTAATTGCATTCCATGCCGGTACTACCCTTTTGTTGTGTGGGGAAGAACTCATTCATATCCAATTTTTACCACATCACTATTTAACCTCGGATTAAACAGAATTGTTATTAGGTAGGCAATTAGGTATTTCCTCTTCAGTTACGAAAAACAATGCAACATAGATTTTTTTTTTAATTGTGACAAATCACTTGTTAATTAATTTAAGAATGGTAGAAAAGTAGTGGTTTGTTTTACTCATTTTACAACAAACTATATATATATATATATATATATATAGCGTGGCACTTAGCGATCTACTCTGTTTAACAGTTCGCACTAAATATTTGAGTCTACTTTCATACCTTAAGGAATCAGCTGAAAGTGCAAAATTCATTCGAAGTTTCTCCTAAAAATGTATTTTTTTTTTTCCAATCAATTCTAAACGAAACAAAGTATGGCAGTACTTAAATAACTTACTATAATATAAATAACTGACTCTTCCTCCATGGTACAGATTCCTTCGGTGGATACCTTGGGACTTAGATCTTTTTTCCACTATTATCTCATAAGAGAGTTAATTCACGTTTTTTCTGCTAACATTGCACCTGCGTTTTAAATTTTTTTTAAACCTATTTAATGATATTTACAACTTTATACAATATACATCAAGTAAGTATAAGGAAATGATTATAATGACATTTAAATTACTTGTGAAGAACTACTCACTAGTAGTTCAATAGTAGTACTTCAATAAAAGTCCTAAACTAGAAAGTCTCTTGGCCATCTTCTTTTCAGAAGCCTCGGTGGGTTATTAGGTATCGAATGTGAAGCAAGCTGGGAGACTAATGGACTCGTGTGGGAGTGCAGTTTACTATGAAAGGATTGGTATCTGGTTTGGAATAAATTAGTAACATATTGAAGGACTTTGTTTATTGGATGTTTATTTGTGACAAAGTAAGGAGGATTAAAGGTTTTTGGAAGAATTTTGGATTGTAAGGATTGAAATACGAGAAGAATTGGATAGTTTATTGGAACCGGAAAGCTCAACTCCGTATGGCCATACTAGTGTAATAACTGTCATGTAAATGAGTCTCTTGTAATTTATTGGAAGCTTTGAACGTTTGTCTAGTAATAGTTGAATTAGTCTATAACGACGGGCCTTTTTTTGTCGTTTTAGTCTTATGTGGATTCCAAGTGAGAATTTTGTCCAAATGGAGCTAGATAGCGGATCTGTTCAACAGGGATCAAAGGAATATCATTAAAGAATACTATAAAAATGTAAATTAAAGAATTAAGGCACAAGAACTTTTTTTAAAAAATCTTAGTATTTTCGGGTATATCAAACTGTTTGAGGCTAGCTCTAGAGTACATAGAGAGCTCTAAAGCTATTAACAAGTTTAACAAGTTTAAAAGCAACTTTGAAGAAACATTGATTAGAAAAGATCTAAACCAATTATAATAAAAATGAAAATGGCTCACCCATGAGAAGATCACAGGCCAGCTTGGGAAAACCCCTTTGGGCAAGTAGGTGCACCTAAAAGACCCGCCGGTGGTTGAATTGCTTCTGGGTGCTGCGTGAATCGGTTGAGAAATCTTCAGGCTTGTTCAACACTCATAATATAAATATAATGTCTTAAATAGAAAATAACATGAAAATAAAAGAAAACATTTTAAAGTAGGATTTGGAAGACTATTTTTAGTCTTGGACAAAAAATACTGAGGAAGGCAAAGGCCTTGGGCATAAAAAAATTGAGTCCAGCTAGGTTGGCTTCTGAAGAAAGAGTGAACGAGTTTCAGCAAGGATTAGTGGAAGAGATAAGTAGTAAAGCAGGACGATTGGCTGGTTATTGTAATCATAGAAAGGCAAGTTGCCATAAAAATCTTGATAGATGGCGTAACTAAGAATATTTTCTCATCTTTTTCTTTTTTTACAAAGGACGCATTTTGGCCTGAATGGTGTTGCTAAACACTTGATTTAATTTATTTCATGTATCTACAAAGAGCGTCGATTGGTGAGAAAAGTTTGAAATGCAGTTGTTCAGATTTTTCTCCTTGTTACTTAAAAACAAATATTTCACCTTCTTTAATGAAAGGCCATATATTTCAAAATAGACAAAGATAAACTGTCACAACAAATACAATAAAAAAAACAACAACTTTACCAGTCGTTAATATTAAGAGAAAGCATAAAAAGATTTAAAAAAAAAAAAAAAAACAGGTTTTATTTTTCTTTGTAAGGTTTTCAGTCTGTTACATTTATGACGAGCTGTTCCGGATTTAGTGTACTGCATGTTTTCCTCTCAGGTTTTTTAAAATATTCTTCGTACTTCGTTTTGTTTTGCCATGACAATAGATTGGGTTTAGGATACATGAAACTGTTTTATTAATTTGCATTTAATTTATTCTCATTTATGCAATACATGGGCATTTTGATGTCTAATAAAATATGAAACAGGAAATTATTAAAGGATTAATATTTAGCATATATATATATATATACACATTTATTATACCTGTAATTACATAAAGATTGTTATGCCTAGAATAATTAATATGATTTGAATGATAGAAATAATATTGTGAACAATGGGATTGATTGAAGATAGTGTTTAATGAAAAATTAATTAAATGTAAATCTTTGAAAGAAATAATAATAATAAAAACTATTATTTTTAAATAATAACTTGTTCTTTTATATAATTAAAACTAAAGAAGGGTAAATTAACACAATGTGAATAAAAAGTGTGGAAGGGAAAGAGGTTGGGCCACGCCCCTATCACCCAGCATTACGATCAAGGGTCGTTAGAAAAACCCAACGATTTTCTTCCGTATCAACAGTAGGCAAAAAACAAAACGCGATGTTTTATTAAAAGGACGCAACAGTTTAACACAACTATAATGAATCAACAGCAAATAAATAAAGAAAATATGAACACAATTTTTTAACACAGATACGTTTAAATAATTTTAAACATTCCATAATTTACATTATATTGCAGGCCTTTCTTAAGCGCTATAAATAATTTAAAAAAAAAAAAACAGAATGTGAAGAAATGCAGAAAAAAAGTATTAATTTAAAAAAATAAAGTTCAAATAATAAGTAATGAAAAATATAACTAGAATATGTGAACCGACAGCAATAATAAGCGTGAGATTAATAAATTGATTCGTAGAATAATAAAGAAAATGTATACTTATGATGAAAGACAAAAATGAGACAATGGCACACAATAATCGAGACGAATCTGAAATCCTGGACGACTATTTAAAAGAATTACTCAATGATAAGGAGCCAAAAAAAACAAACAAAAAAACTTACGATAGTATACTTAGATAGTACGATCCTAACCAAAAAAAATAAAACCCCTCTAGAAGGTCACAACGCTAGATTGAATTGAATCCCTCAAGAACTGTAAATCAGGAACAAGAGAATCAACTGGATGCAGAACTGTGGAAGAATACCGATGAACAAACCCTTCGAAACCTACATAAACGCATCATAGACATATGGGATACAGATAAAGTGCCAGAAGAATGAACCACAGCAATAATCCACCCCTCGCACAAAAAAGTGATAGATCGGATCCAAATAATTACCGAGGGAAATCTCTACTTGATACCACATATAAGATTTTCTACAAGACTATTTACTCATGAATTCATGAACAACTTGGAGAATATCAAGAAGAGTTTCGACCAAGAAGAAGTTGTCCTGATCAAATCATCAGCCTAAAATTGACCTTGAAACACCAAAGAAGTCGGAACAAGAATTCATTCATCAATTTCGTTGAAAAAAAAAAAAAAAAAAAAAAAAACATGAGGAAGTACCAATCGTAAGTCATTGTTGAAAATCCAAAAAGAATTCAGCTTACACCAGAACTCATAAGAATACGAAATCAAAAGTTAAATTTAGAGATGAAGTGGCTGAGCTATTTTAAATCCGAACCTGACTTCGACAGGGGTATGTACTTTCACCATTACCTATTTAACGAGTAGTTATTGGATAAAGCTATGCGTGAGAGGAGCAAGAAATGTCAACCAAACATCAAGATCAGCAGAAACATCAGAATTAATTGCCTAGCATTCGCAGAGAATCATTCACGACTTGCAAAAAGTATGGAAGAAACTAAACTTCAAATTGAAGAACTGGAAATAATTGCAGCAAAAGTTGGACTGCAAATTCTATTCCAAAAAAGTAAGATGATGCCAACTTTCAAGACTGAAGCAACAGTGATTCTGATGAATAATAACTAACAAATTAGGATTTGAAATCAGTAATAGTCTCATGGTAACGTGTTGAAACTATCTTTAAAGAGAATGACCTAGTGTGTAAAAACTGAGATAAAGAAAATAGTCAGATGATGGGAATGTATCTCGAAACACGTTACTATGTGAATAAATAATAAAATAAAATTTGTGAAGGGAATGCCGAAAAAGAGTAATTATAGATATATGAATCATTATGAATGAATATACTCCTTTATTAAATAATTAAAAATTAATAAAAAAAATATATTAAATGTTATTATAACATAAAATTATAACATGACAATTGCTTGAGAAGCAACTAACCATTTGTATCACTTTTATAAAAATTCTATTTTAAATGGTCCCTAGGTCACCTTCTTTTCAGAGTATCGAGGGTTGAAAATCGATTTATGAAATTGGAAATTTTAGTAGTGATTTTAAGTAAATATAAAATATATTTTATTTATTTATACAAGTATTAATATTGTGAGTTCAATAATAATCGTCAATTTTATATTTTAAAAAAAAAATTGATATAATCCTTCATCATAGTAAAGAATTCTTAATTTAAAAGAAATTTCTTTAATTAAATATATTTGTTAATTTTTAATAAGAATTTAACCTATATTTTTTAATTCATATGAAAATTAATGTACATTAAAAGAATTGAAAAGAAAATTAGAATATAATTGGAAAAGTAGCAAAATTTAACCTGCAAATATAATATGTATATGTTGATACAGAAATTGGTTTCGAAATATGTCAAGACGGATTGAGGAACAGCAAAGACACACAGTAGCTATGTTTGCCGAGGGCTAGCTAAAGTAGGTGGATATTTGGACGTAATCCTCTCCCATATTTTACTTAAGAAGAGGAAAGATGGGAAGATATCCTTTATGTGTGGAGGTTATAGCAGGTAATTTTTTGCCCGAGCCAAATTTATTTCAGGTTCTTCAAATAATCGATAGCTACGATTAGGAATCGAAATATCTTTTTTGATGTTTGCTATCAAATATAATGGGACAACTCTATGATGTACTGTGTGTCTTAAGCTGTAAACGGAGACACGTGCCTAAGAAACTAAAGCCGTTGTGCAGGAACAAAGAAGGAGGTATTAATTTAACCATAAATATAGTATTTTAGCATTTGAAGCTTCTGGTTGGAATCCTAATTAGTAATAAAAGGAAGTGTTAGAAGTCTGGAGAAAATGTTATCAAGCCAAGTTTTCCCAGGAGGAACTCAGAGATATCACTTAAGAGGAGAGGAGAAAACCTGGATTAAATGTTATCCAACCACTTAACGAATTGGCAACACTGACAGACTACATAACCAAAGGATTAACGAGAAGAGACATACATGTATGCTCCTCCTTGATATTACAAAAGCATTTGACACTCTGGACTACTTTACAAACTCATTACATACAATTCCCACCATATATAATCCACCCTATAAAGTCTGTATCAATATGTTACAATTAATAATTCCTCCTCATCTACCCACCTAATAACAGCTGGACTTCCTCAAGATTTATGTCTTTCACTCACACTCTTTAACATTTATTTATCAGATATCTCTAGTATTCCATTAATTGAACGATCCATGTTGGCCGACGACACCGCCTTATAAACAAGCTAATTCAGGATTGATACCATATCCCACCGTTTATCGTCCGTATTTAAAAAGCTTAACAGATACTACAACAAATGGAAAATTAAAATTAACAAAAACAAATCGACAGCAATAATTTTTACAAAACGAAGACCTACAATAGACCACTATATATCCATAAAAGATTACCACATACCATGGACACAATCAGCAACATATCTTGGAGTAGAACTAGACCGATCCCTCACATTTACAGCACATGTAAATAAAAAATGTAACAAAATAAAAAATCTGATCAGTAAAATGTCCCCTTACTTCAATAAGCACTGTAATTTATCCAATCGAAACAAATTAATACTGTACAAATGTATAATCAGACCTATGATAACCTACCGAAAACTGGAAGTTACTCAAAATATTTGAATGAGAATCATAAACAATTATCCCAGACACACAAGAATAGCCACTATCTCAATCTACCCACAATCAAAAACACATTCAGTCCCAAAAAACTCATTTTTCATATCAACTGCTGTATCTGAAAACCCATATATCCAAGAAACAGGTAATTACAACAAGAAAACTCTAAAAAGATACAAACACAAACGAACAAAACACATATTACTTGAAGACTAAACACGTAATTTCTATAAATTACAAAACAGCATATAAATTAGAGTAGTGTACACATTTTTTTCACCGTAAAGTTATAAATAAAGGTTTGATTTTGTACATTTTGTTTGTATTTTGTAATTGTATAAGTTTTGTATTATTATCTTTATTACTCTAGCTTAGATTATGATTTAACAATTATTTATTATAATTCATAAAATTAACTATAATTGTAAATTGAACTAGTATTGTTTATTTTGTTGGGTAGGTTTTTTTTTTTTTTTTAATTTTTCCTGTTGTTTTATCAAATTTGCATTATTCATTTCTTTATAGATTCCTCCATATTAATTAATGTTTCACGTGGGATGGATAGGCATCCAAACATGTACCTATGTTTTTATTAGCCTAATTTGGCTTTATGTAATTTATTTTCTATAAAGAATAAAATTTTAAAAAAACATTTAACATGGAAGATGCTTTTTCGGAGAAATAAGTCGAAGCTGCTGTCAAAAAGATCAAGTTATGAAAAGCCGCTGGAATTGACGACATACCGCCTGAGCTGATCAGGGACTGATCCCTTAAACAGGGAGACTGTCTAAGTCTACTTCTTTTCAATATTGTAATGGATGAAGTGTGGATAATATAAAAAAGGAGTACTCCTAGGGCCACTGTAGGATTCTGTAATCTACTTCCTGTTCTCGTTCAGAGCTTTATGTATGCTGACAATATTGTCATAGTTGCTGATAGCCCTGAAACACAGCAGATAGCTGTAGAGGAATGGTTTGAGGAACTAAAAAGGAAAGGATTGGAGATTAATCCAGCTAACAACAAGATTATGGACATTGGGAGAGAGGCAAAGAAGCTCAATATTGTATGCAATGACGTGAAATTGGTAATAATTTGTCCGAAAACATCAGCAATTCTTATACCTATTAAAAGCCAAATGTTAGGGTTTAAACAAATATGAAAACATTAATGTTTTTTTACGATTCATTAAGTAGTAATTATTTAAAAAGGTAACCCAAAAATTAACATCGAACCTGAGAAATAAGTTTTTGTCTACATTGAAGGACTTTAAGAAGGGATTTATGAGATTTAGATTGTTGTAAAAAGAAAAAAAAATCATAAAAATAAAAATTAATTTTTAATGAATTCTTCGACTAGGCCTTTATTTTGACACCAATTTTTAATATGATTTCACTTTCTACGAAGTGAAAATAAACCCCATTTAGAACTTTTTATAATTATTGTTAAATTATAAAATTATATAACTCCCTTAATAATTAATACGTTAGCAGGTGATTAGAGGAAGATAATGGGGTTAAATATCTTCCGAAACGAAGCTAATTGAATCTACTTGGGCCAGTGACCGTTGAATCATCTCTTCGCTTCAGCGGCTTTTAGGGCAATTTTTCCGTCCGACTGAGTCCATTATACATTATACATTATTCCCTACCTTCCATGTAATTTTGATGTAATGTTTAAAGTACTCATGCACCATGAGCAACGCACTCAAATTTATGCATTACTTATTAGTAAGGGTTTTATGCCTCCGGCAATATTTATTAATTACATTCCCGAGATTGCCTCAGTAATATGTAAATTATACATAATAAAATAATAGTAAAATAATTGTACACTCAAGATAATTAAATATACGTTTATAGCTCATATTACGCTTTTGAATATTTTGATATATGAATAAATATATGAATATTTTTTGGGTAATTTTATTTTTATTTTTTTTTATATGGATATATCTTTTGGAGTATGTCCCGGAAAACACATACAGGTTGCTATAAAAAAAAAAAACTCATAACAAAACATGAGTATATTTATAAATAACTTCAAAATAAAACAATTAAAATTAAATTTGTAGATAAATATCAGCAATGCTTTCTAAAATCTTATTTTAAATATTGTTAGTAAATAAACATTCTTCCTCTTACCTCCATATGAAATTGCATAAATATGAATCCACTATACTTCTACTCATTTCATATTTATTTTTTGTTTGTTTGTTTGACTGAAGCCCAAAGTGATTCCATGCTCTGGATATGAGCACCTGTATTTAAGTCAACGAGGTTTTTCTAATGGCTAGTTACAAAATATTCATACTTCATGCCTTCAATTTACTTTATTCCTTCATAGGCATTCGAGCAATCGGAATATATTGTTATTTCATATAAGCAATCATAATACCGAATAAGTAATCTGCATACGTTTTCCTAAACAGATCCTTCTTTTGGTTAGAAGGTCTATAGTTTTTTTTTTTCTTTTTCTTTTACCTTCAAAAATACTTTTTGATTCACTCTAGCTCTGTTGGGGTTGCTTGCTATCAAAAATTGGCCGAACATTTTCTTATCACAAATTCAAAGGGAAAATAAGTAGAATGAATAATATGAAAAAATAAACTTTATTCTGGGACTTACTGTCCCCTAAGAATAAAAATAATGCACAGTTAAAAGTACAATTGTCTGGCATATTGTTTACAAATTAAATGCTTCAGTAATTACAGCTTACATTTTTTACAGGAAAAAAATTAAATAAAATTAAAAAAAATAAATATAAGAAATAATAATATAACATAAAATACAATCGTATACGTATGAACATACAAAAGAAAGAAAGATAAAAAAAAAAGTAATTCTGAGTATTTATTGACATATTTGCGGAAGACTGATTGTCTATAAGGTACTGAAATAAATTATTTTTAAAGGAAGTTATGGAAGCTGCTTTACGAATAGAAGTGGGTAGGGAATTCCAGAAGGTAGCATGAATGATGAAGGATTTGTCATAGGAAGCGGTTTCATGTGAGGGGATATACAGGTTAAAAGGTTGGGATCTAGTGTTTAGGAGGTGGATAGAAGAACGCAGATTTAATAAATCAAGAATATAGGAAGGGGTTTTGGGTTTTTAGACATTACAATAAGAATGTACCCAGAAAGTATTGCAGTCGGAATTTAGGAATGAACCACCCAAGCTCAGAATATCGGCAAGTAACGTGTAATCGTAATATAGAAATACAAATCCATCATCTGTTGTTTTTCTAAGTCAGGGTGGAATTAAGATTTTCATATCATAAATCAGATTTGCAAAACCAGAATGGCATGGATTTCTGGTCTAGGTGATTGTGGATTATTCCATACTTTCAAACTTAGCAAGGGACTTTTAGATCCATTTTTTTTTTTTTTTTTTGTGTGATTCTGTTTCTATGTAGAAATAAAAATTTTAAACTATATCTTAACTGATTAAAACCAAATTTATATTCTAGGTAATAGGTTCTAATGAACCTACTTTAATAGTAGTTTAGTGGTTCTACGTTTTTCAACTTAAGTTAATAGTACATATCACACAAGCCAAAACAACTTTACATAATGACATACCAACTGGCATACCAGCTATTAGCGAACACTTTCGGACTCATTACAAACGATTCTACCAATATTTACAAGAACACGGAAATGAACTGATAAAAGCAATGGTCGGTCGTCACATATATACCTGAAAATTCAAAAAGGAGACTGAAAAGAAGGTGAATGAGACATTATTTATATATATTTTTCCATGTAGAACACGGTAAAACAAAATTACATCAAAATCAACGAAGGACAGTCAGTATGACATTATATGAATTTTTTAAATCCTATTAATTATTTATTTATAACGATTATATATATATTTATCCATATATTTTATACTCTTATTGGATTTTATCTTCTGGATTTGTCATAATTATCAGGATTGTATTACTTTTTTTTAAAGATTATTATGTATTACTCATTTAATAAATAAACGATTTCATTTAATAAAAAAATTTGGGTTACTTCACGAGTTCTCTTTATCTTAGAAAGTGTAAGCAATTTAGACGGAAGAGAGTTTCCGTTGGATGAAAGTTCTTGCTGCCAAGTTGATTGGCAAGAATCGAACTACCACCTACAGTGAGGGAACACCTGAGTGGTTTCTCAACAGCCCTTTTTTTTATTTTTGTAATAGAAAGGAAGTACTTCGGAAGAAAACAAAATATAAACTTCTTTATTTCATTGCAATGGTACTTGCTATTTTATTATCGATAAGTTGTCAGACCCTTCGATGTAAACCTACTAATTTCTGTCCTGCAGTATCCTGTAATGATATTCCAGTTGAACAGATCCGATGCCTAGGACTCTATTTGGATAAACGATTTACTTGGAATCCACAAACAAGATTAAAACGACCAGAAACTGCCCGTCATTTTCGACTCTTCAAAATTTACTAGACAAACGTTCAATACTTTCGGTTAATTACAAGAGACTCATTACATGATAGTAATTAAACTAAACCTTCTAATTATTCTCGTTTTCAATCCTTACAATCCAAAATCCTTTAAAGAACTCTCAATGCTCCTTATCGTTTCACAAATAAAATTATTTATTAAGATCTTAATGCTAAATATGTTGCTGATTTAGCCCAATCCAGAACCTATCCTTTCATAGTGAACTCCTTAACCCCATAAATCCACTAATCTCTCAACTTGCTTCACATTTCATTCCCAATAATCCTCCGAGACGTCTGAAAACATGGCCTCGAGACTTTCTAATATAAAACTTTAACTAAAGTGTTGCCAATGGGTGGTTGCTTTACAGTTTATGTCATGTTACTGTATTTATTTTCCCACACATTGTCCAGATGTATATTAACAATACAGTTGTAAATATCAATAAATAGATTTTTAAAAAAGTTGTTATATATAGTTTTTTAAAAAATAAAAATTCTATGGCAAGTATTTTCATCAGGCCGGACTCGTTCTGTTTTACAGGTAAACCGTGGTGTGTTTTTTTCGTATATTATCTGTTAATAAAACTTATCTTTGTTAGAGCTTAGGATTAGTGTTATTGAGTATTGATACGTAGAGTTAGTTTGTGTTTAACGGTGTAAATTTCACACAATATTGGAATGCATTACTTTACTATCATTTTTGAAATCTAATGGGAAATTATCGGATTTTTTTTTTAATAGGGCGATCTAGAATATTGGATGTAGTTAAAATTGATTTCTTCCGAGAATGATATTGGTACAACTGGCTTAGGGGTCGTAAATGAAAAATTCATTTATAAGAGAACGAATAACTGCTGTTGAAGTCTGGTTATTACAGCAGAACTGGAACGGACCTGCACGTTGAAATGCATCGACTTTAATGAACCGCCCCACTGGAATTGGCTTATAGAGAAGACTATGTATATTGCCTATCTAAATGCAATGAATATTTTATATCCTAAAAGGTTATATTAAAGAAAAAAATAAAACATTCAAATGAGGAAAGTACTAACCCGGGTTGAGGTAAGTTGCGGGAGGGCGAAGCTGAAAGCACAAAATGTGATGGAATATAAGATTAGACGCTATCGTAGCCCCCAGCGAAGGTGATGAATTGATGATGAAGTTACTATTATGTGGCTCTCGTTAAAATATTTTATATATCTATTATAACTTTTTTCATTTATATCAGTCCGAATGAAAACGTAAGCATTCGTTTTTACTGTATAGGGGATTGTCCTTCATTCACCAGATATTACTGTTAATGTGTTGGTGTGTTGCAGGATGTAATTTTGAGTATCTACAGAACTAGAGCTAAGCGAAATTCCTTGTACAACTCGGAATTGAGATTATTTCGCTATTCCTCTTTCTCAAGTACCTTAATTGTACTTTCTGAATTGTTTTCGCCACAATATGACTAAGTAATAAATGTTTAAAATGATGTAAAATTTCTGATTATTTGTGCATGTAATGTAAAAAGTAATGAAAAAAAAAATATTTTCAATTAAAAGTGAGGGCTTTAAAAATCATTGTATTCAAAGCTACCATCTACCATATTTTACTCTTTATATTGATTTACATATCATCTGTAATCTTAGGAATGAGGTAATAATAATTTATATATACTATTATATAAAAGGACAAGTCATTTTTCGTTTGCGATCACTATCCGCGAAAAATATTGTACTAATCGGTACAAAATTTTAACTGAACATCTTCATAGTTCATGAAAGGTTTAGAAATAATAAAATTTACAGATTCAAAGTTAAATTGCCATTAAAAAGCGATAAATATGTGGTGCGCAGTGAAGTTTGATAATCGACCGATAGGTGGCGAGCACCATTTGAGGGAGGTTACAAATCGACGGTGTTATATAGAGCTATTAATTTATGGTAAAATATACTTATTTTCAATTAAATTGTTTTTTAAAAGTTATAAATATGTAGTGTGACATCTGGATGCCAGTAAACATTTTTGTTGTTAGTACGATATGTGATTAGCACCATTCCATTTAACTACAGTACCCATCTGTACCAAATTTTAACTAACATATTTTCATAGATTTAGAAAGGTTAAGCAAAAATAAAATTTGCAAAAAGATAAAGTTAAATGAAACTGTTTAGTGGCAGAATTGACTTTTGCCAACCTTTTGTTGTAAGCACTAATAATGCAGTTTACTATTCAAGAGTTTCTTAATAGTCTCAGTCCATACGAATTACAATAAAATATAAACTTGGATCCCAAATCGTACGCCTATTCTATTCAATTTTAACCAGATTACAAATTACTAATATGTGTGAAAATATCATGAAATGTTCGATTGCTTACATCAATACTATTTTTTATAAATAAACAAATAAAATTTTAATTATTAGTTAAAATTAACTAAGTTCTTTACTTATAAGAGCGTACGAAACGCGACGGGAGATGCTAGAACAATTATGTAAGGACAAGCCATTTTTCGTTTTTGATCAAAAACCACGAAAACTACTGAACCAATCTGTACCAAATTTTAATAACGTCATATTTTTTGCTCCAGTAAGGTTCAGCAATAATAAAATATGCTGTTTTTTTTTTTTTTTTTTTTTTATTAGAAAAGCGATAATATGTGAATAACAGTGATGTTTAAGAATTGACCGACAGGTGGTGAGCACTATTCTATATGAGAGTTTACAAGGTACTGTATTGTATATAGCATAAACTTGATAATGAAATTTAATCATTTTCAAACAAATTACTAAAAAAGATTAAAATAGTAGTGCAGCATGTGGATCCCTGTGAATTTTAAAGATCGAACGATATGTGTACACCATTCCGCAAAAAAGTTTACAATGGTAAAATTACTGAACCCAACTGAATCGAATATTAATCATCTTCTTAGTTCAGGTAAGGTTTAGCAATAATAAAATTTACAATAGGAAAAATGTATATGTACTTTGAGTGGTAGAAACAAGGTTTGCCACACTGTCAAACCTAAATAGTCTGTGTATCTGCTTTACCAAAAAATACATTTTATACATGCTTTCACGTAATCTTCTAAAACCTATCCAGTGCAATTTTAACCAGGTTGAAAATGATTTTATGGATAAACAAACCAAACTTAAATTATTAGTTAAAATAAAAGTTTTTTTACTCGTGAAAGCCGCTACGGTAGATGCTAGCCAATATATGTGGTCACACTTAAACAAATACGTAACAACTTCTTCTTGAAACAGTTCAAAAGTATTGACTACTGTATCTTTTAATTATAGCATTACTTTGTTCTTTATAATATAATATAATATTCCAGGGATAGATGTAAATATTAATGGAAACATAAATTGTTTTGATGATTGGGCTATTTAAAACGTTCGAATCAGAAAGTATTTGGTCAATTTAATATTTAAATTTAATATTCATATTCTCAGTCGGTTTGTTACTTGCAGTAGGTGCAAAGGAAGAAACAGAGGACTGAACTGTATGAAAAACAGGGTACAGCTACATAGAACGAAAGCCCTTGTGATAGAGTAGACAAATGAACTTCTCTAGTTTTATAGCTAGAACATTTTAACGAAATAGAAGTGTATATCTTTCTAAAGCTTATCCTTTGCAGGTATCACCTTTTTAGAAATTAAATAAAGTAAACAAGTAAAGTGAAATAAAGAAAATTTTAACGTTTATTACAGAATTAAAAAAAATAGTATTATTAATTCATTATTGTTACATATAGTTTTAATATTTCAGAAAAATTATTTCATTTTATTAAGATTTAAAAAAAAAATATTTTTTAACGAAATAGCATAACTGTCATAATCTCTGAAAAAACTTGAATTAATTATGAAAGGTTACAACACGTTGCAGTTACTCGTTAACATGCAACATGCCATCTAGTTTATTCTTATCAACATACTGATTCCGCAGGCAAACACTATTCATTATAGGATATACACTATACGCTATAATGGATTGTCTTTTGGTGAAATGTCTGAAGGTCAACATATCAAAAAAAAAAAAAAAATAATAATAATTATAACCCTCAATCCAAGATTAAGACGTTTATATTCACTTCTTTCAAAATATTCAACTTTACAACATAGACACGAAATAAACACATATACCTCCTAATGCTGGGACAAATAGAAAGCCACATCTTAACCAACACAAACATTTTCAGGCTAAAACATTGAAGACAATCACTATAGCTCTTTGGTACATGAGAAACATGAATTTGAATACTAACCTTCGCATTGCATTTGTTATTTTGATGAAAAGGAACTGGATTAGGCACTTCCAGGAAAACAAATAATTGAAACAGGAGAAAATCCCGCAGCATTCTGCTCCCTCTCATGCCCCTCACTCTATTGTATTTTCTCATGTATTTTCATTCTCCATCAAACTCACTGGTTGTCAGTATAGTGATTGACAGGTGTGAATAAAGCTTTTTTATTTTATTTATTAGTTGAAATTTATAACTACACAACAATAAACAAAGTGAAACTGATGTATTACGGCTATAATCAAATTATGAAAAATATATTATAACGAGGCCATGGATTTTCAGACATTTTAATCCAACTAATAAACCATTACATTCCGTTTTTGTTTTTGTTTTTTTCATGTAAAAATAAATATATTATTTAATTATGATAACTGTACAATCAAGTGTTTATTAGTAAAAAAAAAACAAAAAAAACTACTCTATTAAATAACCGAAATAATATTCTATGCAAGTAAAAATGTTGATATCATTGCAGTTTTTTTGTTTTGTTTTTTTAATAAGCCTTTAGGATTTTATATTAGAGTAAGTAGAAGCAAATGAACTTTATTCTGGGACTACTCGTCTCCTAAGAATAATAAATGAGTACAATACATAGGACAATCGTCTGGCTATGATAATTACATAAATATTCATGTTTTACATTTGCTCGGAAGATTGAAAATTAAGGAGGTCAAGAAATAAATGATGTTTAAAGGAAGTAAGATTGGAGCTTTTTCGAATTGAGAAGGGCAATGAATTCCATAAAGAGGAAGCACAGATAATAAAGATTTTTTCGAAGGATGCAGTTCGATACGCCGGAGTGTACAGGTTGATGGGTTTGGTTCTAGTATTTAAGAGGTGGATGGAGGGTCGCAGAGTAAGAAGGTCATAGATATAGGTAGGTTTTTTGGTTTTCAATGTTTGAAATATTACATTTGTTCGTTAAGGCTTGATGTCCTTATGTACTCCAAGAGCAGGATGGGCGAGTTCACGGAAATTCACGGAACCCACGACCTTTGTACCAAGCTCAGCCACTATGGTCTCCAAATTTTAGATTTTAATAACTGATTATGATAGGTATTGGATATCAAACTAGATCCCCAAACCTTCACATCTAATACCAAATTAGGACTAATAGTAGTCATATAGATTTTGGTTAATTAGTAGCTAAGAAAAATTGACCATTAAATGTTGAGGTATTTGGATATTATTTAAAAAAAAAAAAAAACTTTACAAACTAGTTAAAGTAAAAGGGATTGGTTATATAATTATATTATATTATACTATGGGTTTATTTATTAATAATTATGCTACAATTAACTTTAAATAAATAAAATCTACTAATTGGAGAATCAATATAATTTATAACATTTAAATACAATTTAACTAGCTGCTTTATTTATGTACTATTTAAGTAATTAAATTAGGTAACTTACTCACCTGTGCACAGGTTACATATTAAATACAAAGTCAAAACAATAAAAGATTTTAAAGAAATGTTGTAGGCTGCTAATGTAAGGTGATAGTAATAGTCCTAAAATAGACCATTCGGTATTAATCAAATTATAAAAGCATGATCATTATTAAATCCTAGTGAATACAAAAATGAGTTAATCAGGAATAATAATACTTTAATTATATTTGGTTCTAAGAATCGTCACATAAAAAAAAGTGGATTGGTTGAGGTCACCTAACAACAATTTTCTTTACATTTTATTGTTCTTGAAGAATGAAAAATCGATTTATAGAAAGAAATTAAAAATCTGAGGGGCAGGAGAAAGAATATTTTCCCCTTTAATGACAATGCCTTAATTCTAAATGAGTTTGCCATCCCCATTTTAATCCTCAGCTGAATGATTTCGAGGAGATGGGGGGCACAAAATTCAGTTTTCATTTACTAATTCCCGATAAAAAGCTATTTTCTTTAGCATATTTTAGCTATTACTGAGTCCCCGCAGTTCCTGTTATTGAAAGAGACTCATAAATATATATTTTACTAAGCTATAATTTTATTATGAATATTAATTATTCAAATCTCAAGAAATAATTTTTTTTTATAATCTAAAAACATTTTTTTATTAATAAATAATAATATTTTGGTGCCGTTTACTGCAACACGTTGAACCATCATCCGGAGCGGCATTATATAAGCATCAATGATTATTATATACAAAAAAAAAATATTGGAAAATATTTCATAATTGACCAAATTAAAATCAATAAAATTAAAATATCAATTAATTATTTTATTTATGGAAATTTATTGAAATTGCAAATATTTTAAAAATTTATATATATATATATATATATATATATATATATATATATATATATATATATATATACATACACATAAATTGTAACAATATACCTGTGGTTGTTGTTTAAAATATATATACATATATTAGACAGCATCATCACTAGTTAAATGAGAAGGCATTGATGGGTAAGCCCTGTAAGTTATCACAATTTTATCTCCGCTTTCATGGCATGGCGTGCCTACGTTGATTTTTTTTTTTTTTTTTTTATATAGAGAATGGGTAATACAACTTCATATTAATAATACAAGCTCATTGGTTATTAACTAATAATTCACAATAACCAACTCCACTTCAAAGGCAATAAGCAAAATGCAAACATTGCTCTTCTTTTCTTTTTTTCAGGAACTCAACCTTAGGTGAAACGATTATACGATTAAAAACCAATCAAATTTAAGCATAGCAAAAAATAAAAAATAAAATAAATACAAAAACATTTTAATTCTAAATTATTATGTAAATATTATTATATTCTGAAGACGAACAAAAAAATCTTCTTGGTTCTTAAATTATAGTATTCATTAGCCAGTACCACTTCGATGCTTAACTTAACGCCTGTAACAATAGAATCCTAACTGCTTCCTATAACCCGTTTGTCAGCTGCATTTCTCTATCTCTCATTCAAAAGTGACGCTACTTGTACTAGTTGTACGGTCCAAAAGTTTTAATTTACCTAACAATGTTAATGTTATGATATTTCCTCAAATTTTCTTGAAGCATATTTTGTAGCATTAACCAATTTATGCTTGATATGTACGCAAAAATAGCAACATAAAGACTAAATTTTATTCGAAAAAAAAAACAAAAAAAGTTGAGGATTGGAGGCATTTACTAATTTAAGTTGTCCTTAATCCTGATGATATTAAACCGTAGCGGAGCACTGGCACTTTCAGCTAGTATTGTATAAAGTAGAGAATATTAATAAATAAGAATATCGAAATACCTAAATAATTAGTTATAATAGTTTTCCACCATTTTCACATATAAAGGACCTGTTAAGATTTTTAAAAAAGCCATATGTTCGGAACATTATATCTTCATATAATGTAGTTCAAAGTCCGTCTAAAAGTATTGAACTATCGAAATATTTTATAACAGCAAAAAAAAAATAAAATAAATAAACAAAATTTAGTAAGGTCTGCCTGATTATTTAACAAAGAATAATCTATAAGTAGTAATATAAAAATGATAAGATTTAAGATAATTGTTCTGTCTCTACTTTTAACATAATGTGAATTAAACATTGAACTCAATATTTATAAATATATTACATAAATTTTTTTTTTCTTCAGATTTTATTAGAAATTCAGCAGGTGAGATAAAATCAGAAACATCAAGATAACACTTACCGCGGAGCGAGGCTGTCACTCAGCGTTAGGTCTGAGGCCGTATTCCTGCTCATGACTTCTTGACTGACGGAATAAATACGGAGGCTTTCACGGTCTTGCGGAATCTGCCAATCAAGGGTAACACAATGCGGGGGCTAGCTTACCTCTATTATTCTAGTAGCATTCTCAAAAGAAGAAAATATCAAACTCAAACCACGAGGCTTATCATAAGCAACTTAATTCCATTATTTTTTTTTCAAATGAAAATAATTAATTATTTTATTAGAATGAAAGGAATTAACTCAAAAAATAAAGTTGAAGATAAAAAAAAAAAAAAAAAAAAAAAATTGAATTTAGTCAAAGTGAGATCAATTTTGCGATGTATTATGGATACATAATTAAAAAATCATATTAATAATTATCGTAGTTGAAAAGCTAAAAGATGGGCGGCACCCAATGATTTATTTCTTTTATGGATATTAAAAGAGTAAGGATGAGTTACAGCTTGAGAGGCCAAAAAATTTCCGGTTAGGACCTTTTGTTCACTGACCGGCAATATATACGGTACAAGTTTCCAAACAAAGGAACAAATATTGAATGAAATAAAGGTAAAGGTTATATGGAGGTAAGAGGATCCTGTTTAAAATCTGCTATGGAAAATAAGAATTTCTCTTTTGGGAGAACGCCGAAGAAGGCGCTGGAACGGTGGGGACCGGTACAGAAGATGGATAAGACCATGCACAATGAAAGCATTTGAGGCAGACCCGGAATATCCCAGCCTTGCCGTAACAAATTAATAAGTGGATATTGTAAATTGTGTGCTGATCCTCGAGAACAGTTATTTTAACACTATTTTAACATCTTAATGTCATTAAATAAAATCTAATTCACAAATATAATATAATTATTACCCACTTAATGTATAATGATACTCAACTGCAATAAAATATATAGAAAGTAATAAATGTATATTAACTAATTACTAACCTGCTTCAACCCTGATGCTGTTGCTACTGCAGCCACAGGTTACCTCGTCCCTATTGTCGGTCCTGCACTGGACAGAACACACCCCATCTCCCCTACATCCTGCAAACAAATTATTTAATAATTAAAGTGTAATAATTACATTTATTTTAATCATTATTGTTACAAAAACATTATTACGTTGTATTGAATAACTCTAAGAAGTGAATTGAACCTAGTATTTTGGATCTAATTCTATTTATATCTACATATCAACGTATATTTCATTTTTTGTATCAATTGATAATTTATTCTGTTGTGAAAAACTATAAATAAAGCTAACACCATCTTGTGCCATACTGGCGTATATATTAAAGAAATAAAAACAATGTCAGAATCTTAAACTATCGAACAAAATAATGATTTTTTTTTAAAAATTAATTCTGCAAAAAAAAAAAGAAGATAATATCGACTCTTGAGCGATTATATGCTGCAATTCACGTTTTGGCTAAAATTAGTTTGATCTTATCATTTAAGTAAAACTATTTTGCTAGATCCATTTGCTAAAACCAGTATAGAATAGTATCCTAATAATAGAATCCTTTGTCCACATGCCGCAACAAGTTTCCCCTTTTATCTAGTACATATAAAAGCAATAAACCTGCTTTTTTTGCCTTACTTGTTTAATAATAACAATATGATTAAGTCTGTTTTATGCGTCTCCTGAAAGTTAAGGAAAATGACAGGGTATGTGGCTGCTAACTTAAATCTATTTGTTGGAACGTTGTTCGAATAACTCAAATCTCAAGTTGATTGCTTTTTTTCCTAAAAAAACATGTATGTATTGTAAAACAATTTTTTTGCTAATGATTATTTCTGCTACAAAACCTAGACCTGCGATATAAATTTATAAAGTTGTTCCTAATAATGAAAATGTTATGGCATTTACTTCAAAATCCTATACTAACATGAGACATGTTTTTACAGAGACTAATTCAGTTTCAAGAGTGTAACTCTCGTAACAATTATTTTATTGTTACTCATTATTAAAAACAATTTAAAAAAAGTAATTCTATTAAGTAATATTAATATTTCTAATATTACATTTCCACCCTCAAGGTCACACTATAGTCTAATGTGAATTAATATAAATATTGTTATTATTAATTATATAAGAGTATTAATTTTATTATTAAATGATTGTACATACAAATGTAAACAAATACCTATTCAATAAACATGTGTCCTTGCTTTGATCCTCAATTTAAACTGATTGTGAGATAATCCGGGAGGTATGGGGTCCTATGAGGAAGTCATAAGACAGCAGTTGTACCATCATAAACACAAATCGCCAATTTTTTTGCTAATAAATTCACTATTAGATAAAAACAATGGTCATAAAAATAAAGTTAATTGTGTGTAACTTGTTAAGATCTGTTATTTGGAACCTATTATTACAAACATTTCTAACTGGAATAATACCCTTAAAGCTTTTCGGAATATTTATTTATCTAATTGAATTATTATATATACATATATGGTTAATAGTTATTTTTTATTTATTGACTCAACCTCAAGAACCTCACTAAACATATATATATATTACATTTTTGTTGAGCAGATATTACAAACTTCCTAATGCATAGGGATTAAGTAATATAGATGACAATAAATCCATTCACGTATATATAAAACGAAAAAATATTTAAAACATCTCTAAATAAAGGCTCAAAGAGATCCCAGCGTTTCTATCTCAGCTGCATTAGTGTCTAAGTCCTGAGAGGGCTTAACGAGAGCTCTTAGTCAATGTCGAATATATATAGGGGATATTATTATTTTAAAATATTTATAAATTATTTTTTTAAAATATTTATTTATGTCGTAACATAATTATTCTATATTTAAACCTCGAAAGTTCTCTACGTTTTCCTTTTTTGATATTGGGTGAAAACTAAAATGATTAATTTTTTCCTTAAATTAATTAGGATATGATTAATTTTCTGTTAATGTATGCATTCTATTATTATTATCTTCGTCGAAGGGTTGGAAGAAGGGGGTATGTAAAAATATAAAATTTTAAGTAATTTATGTTTAACTTTTTTTTTTTTACATTTTACTTTAACAAAAAAAGTCACATAGCTCCTTCATCCTTTTCGTAACTTTTTTTCCAGTTGTTTTAAAATATTCAGATTTCGTTACCTAACACTTCTGCACATTCTTCTTCCAATGAACTAGATTGTATTTAAAAAAAAAAAAAAAAAAAAAAAAAAAAAAAAAAAAAATGACATAACCCTTTTATCCACTAAACCCTTGAATTATTCGTTAGCTAATTATTTCGATTTTCGATTTATTTCATTGGATTATGTTACTACATTTCTTATTGTAAAGTAAAATGTATTGAATCTCTATTTATTACGATTAAAAAAAACATGGCATATTCTCATTTTTATCCAAGAATAATATTAAGAAAAATACTTGCTTACAGTCTTCCAGCACCCGGCGAAAACCCAAGAAGAACACAGAAGCCAAACAGGCGGGAAAATTAAGGATAATTAAGGACTAAGGATTAGGGAGTGAGGGAGTGGATTAGAGGCGGCTGCATGAGGAACAAAGGGAAGTCCTTAATAATCCTGGGGGATGATAGTCTGCCTGTCTGGCTACGTGACCCAGGATCCCCTGGGATAAATCATTAGGCCAACTTGCCCTAAGGCCAATCTACAACTTAGTGTAGTCCTATTTGCTTGCTTCTCTAGCTTAATGACCGTTACAGAATCTGATGATCTTTGGCGGGGTATTGTTCGGTATAATTTGTGGAAGGAACATTTATCATATTCATGGTCTCTAATGAGAAGGAATGTTAAAGTTTGGTGGATAACTTAAATAATATATTTAATGTTGGTCAATAAGTGATTCTCCTGGCAGAGAACATTGAAAATGACTTCTTCAATTTTAGATAGTAAAAAATCTAATAAGTTAAGTTGAAAAAAAAAAAAAATGATATAGTTTATTTTAATTAGAGAGTTACATTTGTTTACTTTAGGTAAATATTTCTACGAAGCATTTTGTGGGATTAGTCAAATTATTATAAAAAAGAAATTTTAAATTAAAAATATTTTTTTTAAATTCATTATTCCATGTATCGGCCACCATACACGCCGTCACTACTAGGAAAAATATAAACTGCTTACAAATTGAAGTGGACCACTTAGGGAGTTTAAGATATTTTATAGCTTTGTTTACTTGATTGAAAATAAGAATCCAAATGAACATATTTGGGACAAACTTCAACGCCAATTACACATGCGTTCGCCAAGTCCAGATAACTTGGATGAACTTGCTGACGCTTTAATTGAGGATATGCTTCTTTACCTCAACAGTACATATTGAGCTTAATAAGGAGTATAAACCGCCGAAGTGGAACATTAATTCAAAGTTGTATTTTTTTTTTATTTTTTTTTTTTTGTTAAACAAATAGCATTATCAATGCATAAGTAAGGCATTATAAACACAAAGAAACAAACGAACAACCAGAAGTATGGTTAAAAAAGAGTGTTACCTAACTTTTGATTAGTGGTTCACTTCAATTTATAAGCAGTTTATTTCAGGCAACAATTAGAATGTAGGAATATGAAAAAAATTAAAAATTACAGAATTGTGGATAGTATGTAATATAAAATACAAGTTATTATTAGTAAATGAAAAACAGTTTTAAAAAATAGGTTAAAATAATGCATGTAATAAAAACGAACAACAAAGTTAATTTTTAAAAAAACGGACTTCAAGATTAAACCTGCATATACAAATGTGAACTAAAAAAAAAAAAAAAAAAAAAAAAAAAAATTAATCATATTTTAATCACTTTAAAACAAAGACCATTAATGGACAATCTACGAAATTATTGATACTTATACAGGGTGATTCCCACTCAGTGTGAAAAAAAAACCCAAAAAATTGAATGAAACTTTCCTATTCCAATCCGTTTCAGTTATATGAAAATTTTAAGCTTTTTTGGGTAGTCCACGTTTTTTGCAATAAAAGCCTCCACTTTTTTTTCCACTTGGCTCAAAGATTTTTGAAATTTTGACCACATTTACGGATTTACCATTAAATTTCTTCTTTCACTAACGTGCTTCTTTCTCATAGATAATTTAATGCTAGCTTGTAAATGTGGATAAATCTTGGAGCCAAGTAGAGATATTACAGCTTTTATAGCAAAAAGGGTGGGTTACCCAAAAAAATCTTTAGAATTTTCATGTATCTGCAACGAATTGTAATAGAAAGGTGCGGTCAGCGGCGTTTGTCTTCATTTTTGGTCTAGTTTATCTCATTTCACTATTTTGCTCTAGTGTTCTATTCGCAATTTATGATCAGTTAGTTTCGGAATCGGTGCCTACTAAAACTAAGAGAACTTTAAACAAGGCTGGTAATTGTGAAGATCCCTCCACTATTCCATCACCGCCCCACCACTGTCTCGTGCCAATCGAATGTTCGTTGCAAAGATAGGATTAAACTGCCCTTCTTAGCTGGCACCGACTCCAAAAATAACGGATCATAATTTGTGATTAGGTATATAAGTATCGATAATTTTGTCAATTTTCCTTTAATGCTTTTGTTTTGAAGTAATATATATATATATATATATTTTTTTTTTAATTTTAGTTCAGGTTTGAATCATGTAAGTTTAATCTTGAAATCATTTTTTTTTTCTTCTAAAAATTAACTTTAGCGTTATTATAATCAATTTAATAAATTAATATAATAGATCTATGTTTGAAATCAGAGTGAATTCTTTCAAATATATATAACTTTTTTATTTACTATAAAATAAATGAAAGAATTTCCTAAGAAGATATAAGAACCTGGGACGGAAGGGAGTTGAGTAAGCCGAAGAACAGGGCCACTTCTGGACCCCTAATTCAATTCTTATTTTCTGTGAACCTGCAATTTTCGGCGCTTGCCATCTAGAAATGTTCTTTGTACTTCTTTCATCTTTAGAATTGCAGCACTCAAGTTCTCCGGTCTTTTACAATTTAGTGCCGGAATAAATGTATTAAACATTATTTTGCAAAACTCAATATTTCGGTGTTTTAACAGATGGTATCTGCGATAGATTAAAAAACTAACAACTAGGGTTTTTTATTTTTTTAGTATTTTTTTTTTAGTATTGTGACGTATTCCTTATTCGAACTATACTAAAGATAAATGTATAGGAAATAAATATAGACTTATTAGAATGCAGGTGATCCTGAGCAAGCTCCAATTACAATTTTTCTGAATCTTAAAGAATTAAGATAAATCATCGGCTTGTTATAAAAAATTTCTTTTATTTGAACTCCAATTAAAAAAATTTCATATAATTAGCATAGCAACCTACTAAACCCAAGATCGCGGGTTCGCAGCCCGGCAGATGACCTTAGGATTTTTTAAAGGGGGTAAAAAATCCTTAGCTATGCCGTCCTTCGGAAGGGACCTTAAATGGGGGTCCCGAGCCTGTGCGATGTCAGGTACTCGTTAAAGATCCCTATCCTAATTATAACTGGATAGGCAAAATTTAGGACTCCCACTGTAGCATCGTCCGATTAGCCATAGCAGCATAAAGTGACGTTAAACGAAATAAACAAACAAACATATTTCATATAATGTCTGGACCGAATGGTATAGAATATTGTCTAACTAAACATTGCATTGAATCTGATGCTAAAAATACCACCAACTAATCGTTATTTAAACAGTGTTTTTAAAGTCAAACCTGTCCTCAAGCTAAATACAGTATACAAATTATTTTAATATGTAAGGTTATTCCTACAATTATTAATAATAAGGTGAACGTATAATTAATTTTACTTTATTTTGTCCGGGCGCCGTAATATAATTAATGAAAAATGGCTTTTCATAAAATGATGTAATTAAAAAAAATACAATTTCCATCCAAAATTAGTTAAAGTAAAGTTTACACACAAACATTCAATATTTAAATAAGATATTTTTTATATAATTCAAATTTAATCAACTCCCTGTCCAAAGAATCTTAATACAAAATGTACAAACATACCTCTTCATCACAATAAAAATAATAATTATTAAATTGTCTTGTTAAATACATCACCAATTCTTCTCATAAACTAACTTTAAGTACATTTCAATCAACATATAAAAAAAAACATTCATCTTATTATCACAAACATGTTTCACTATAACTGATGCACACACCATGTGGCCCCACGCATCCTGTTCCCTCCAAATCACTGTCCCCCCACTCCCCTATTCTATGTATTGCCAACTAAATTTATTGTACAAATTAAATTTTAAACGAATTTTACAAATTACACTTTTTCTTTAGATGTTATCAATATAATTTACGTTATTCTTACCTACAATTATATATAAAATTAATTATAAACAAAAAATTATATAACAGTTAACTCAGTTATATGCAACCATTTTTCATTATTTAAACAAATTTAATTTACTAAATAATTTTCTTAAATTTATTTATTTTGAATTATTTAAAATTTCCATATGAAAATAGACAAAATTTTAGACCCTTTACAAATACATAATAAATATATTGCTATTAAAGGTATTTTTGGAAATATTTGTTCAGCCATATTTTGTATGAATCTATTGGTATGATCATTAATTTCGTCGTGAAATATTAAAACGATCGGAAAATTTATTCTGGAGCCACTGCTTTTTGATAATAATTATAGTGTTCAATATTATTGTGGCTTAGCTGCCGTATTTATAATTAAGAAAATAACACTGATAAATAATAGTAATAATAGAGAAATAATTATGATAATAGGAAGTAATATTAGTTATACTTTATTTGCAAGAAAAATAAAATCTTCAGATTCAAAAACGAGTTAAGAAACAAAATAATGAATAACAAATGAAAAATACTATAAAAAAAAAAAAAAAAAAAAGAAAGAAAAAAAAGGACCGAAATGAAATTAAGAATCATTAGAAAAAAAAAACAAAAAACAGAAACTATAATTAAATAATAAATAAATATTTTTTCTGCATTTAGTTTCAATACAGTCTAGTTGAGTGGGTACGAGTAAATCAGTACTTGCATTATTGCTTACGTAAGATGAGTCGTAATCGAAATGTATGTAGTTTGTATATGTGAATTTTTTGGCTGATCCATGTATCTGTGATAATGTCCAAACAGATTTCAGAAAGTGTCGGTAATATCTTTAGATGGCAAGATTAGATTATTAAGATCAATTTGATTTAGATGCAAAAAAAAAAAAAATCCTTTTTACAAAAATTTTCTAATTGTAAGTAATAAATATATCCATTGATATGGGTAACTTCCATAGGGTGTTTTATCCATACTTATCATTAAAAAAAAGGATGTCATCATAAAATTGACATTTTCATGGTAATCTTTTGTAAAAGTGCATCACTAATCCGCATTTAATTGAACCATTGGTATATGATATTATACATCACTGATTCCTTACTAATTGTATACAAATATTAAACAAGATAATTATAACAGAAGCATGTGTATGATCCTGAACAAATATTGAAATTACCAATCAGCTCAGTGTTTGGTTTTATTAACAGTTACACGTGTTTATATTGATTCTGTAATTCTGAGCTCTGTTAGTTACCAACGTTTCCGCAAAAAATTAATTCTAAACGATTAATAATTGATTAATTAATTATAAAAAATCATTTTTCGTTTAAAGGTTGAATTTTCCCTATATTATGATTTAAAAATTTAGTTATATTATATTTCTTTTATATACTCGTAGCCTGCTGCTCGCATGCAGGCAAATACGTATAAGCCCTTTAAGACCCTTGATAACCTACGTTATTTCAGCAACAGATATCATAAATATGTTTTCGCATTATAAACATTTTTGGATCAAGTGTATATATATACATACACAAACACACACACTCACCCATAATATATATTATGGACATATACAGTGATAGGGTCAGTCTGAAATAGCACATCACTAATCCAGAGCAGAGCCTCAAAGGTTTCCCAGATATTTTTCTTCATAAAGATAATATTTTCCTCCATAATTTCTCGATGTCCTTAGTCCTATAAGACTTTTTCCGATTGGTTGGCTGCCTTTTCGACAGATCCTTTTTCTTTTAGAAATAACAATAATTTATTGTTACAGTATTTTTCCATTAATAATATTTAAGTAGTGTTATAACAAAACGAAAAAAATCTATCTTCGGTGATATATTAGGTTATTGAATATTCTGCTTCAGAAATAGTGAAATTTATTAACGTTTTCGTTTTATCTGATGTTCTGGGATATATTTGTTGCTATGTTTTTAAATTATACATTTCTAAACAACTTTTTTTTTTTTTCATGAAAAATGTATTTATAACCAAAGCTATTTGAAATATCATTGGGACAAATAATGACTGTATAAGAACTTACGTGTGTTTTATTTAAGAACTTTAAATAAAACACTATTTATCTATAACACTGAGACAATTTAATTACTGGCATTCCCTAATGATAACTTATATACATTTATTTACAAACACGGAAATTCAAAAAATACAATTATTATAGTCCATAAGTTCTTACGTAAATTTTATAAAAACGGAGGCTTGTGTTAATATTACCTTCACTGAAAATAAAAATAAAGATAATTTGAGTAACCATTCGTTTAGAAAAATATATTATGTCAACGTTTCGGCCTTCATTGCAAACCTTCATTAAGGCTAAAACAAAATGAAAGCTATAAATGATAAATGTAGATAAAATTAATTAATTCGTTGCATAATATAAGTAATAGTAACTAAAAGAAAAATCAGTGGTAATAATTAAAATAATAAAAAACAAAAAAAAAAAAAAAAAAAACTAGAAATAAAAAAACAATATTAGTCAATAACAGTATTGTAAAGGTATAATATTATGATTAACGTACATGGGAGGAAAATGAATAAATAAAATATTAGAAACCTATTACAGCATAGAAAAATAAACAGCAGTAATTAAAAGAATAATAATTAGTATTAATTCAAAGAGTAAGTTATAGCAACGGCAATCGAAGATATAATTAGTATGCATAGTGAAGGAATTCTGTGAATATCATTATAACTTTATTACATTAATTCATTATTATTTGAATGCACAGTTATGGGTACTTATGATTAGTAACAGAAAACTGAACTAATTGCAAAATAAACTATTCACTAAAGGTAAAATTAATTGAGCTGGAGCGGTATATTTTCGGTTAGGAGAAGATAAAATGAATACTGAAAATAGAGGAAGAAAAGGTATGTTAGCAAAAAGAGGGATTTAATTTGATTAGGCTAAAATAAGCCAAAACAAAAATAAAACATGAAACTAATAGAAAATAACAACATTTTGTGCGAGATCAAGGTGATATAATACAAGAATGGAATTTTACAATTTTTTTAAAGCTGTTTTCGCCAATTTGCCCAATTTTTGAAAGTCTTTTCAGAGGCAGTACTTTTGAGAGTACTTTTCAGTAGGCAATTTTTTTTTTTTTTTTGAATTCCCCGAAATCTTTAGCTTACTCTAAAAATACCCACTGGGCCAAAATTGACAATTATGCATTATGCGAAGATATTGGGGAATTTGAAGGTTAATAATTACTTGTTTGAAAAGAACTTTTACTTTTCCACTTCTTTACGACAACTACCGATATAAAGTAACTAAAAGCAAAAAAATATTAAGTAAATACGGAAAAAAATATGTCAGAGCATTAATGGTATGGGCACTACCAAGAAGTTTGAAGGATTATTAATATGTATTATTATAATATCATATAAACAATAAGATCATTTTTTTCTCAACATTGACGTAAGATAGCAGGAGGTATCACGGAGGGGTAAGGAAATTCCTTAGGAGGCTGATTCTAGAACGAAGGGAGGGGATTAATAGTGTACAGCTATTGCCTGGATAGGGTTAGTGAGGGGATAGTTCCGCACTTTATGGACCAATTAAATTGCGAGCCACAGTTAGTTCTCGGCCATTAAACGTCCCTTCCCTCCAAATGACATCGGATATTGGCTCAGCTTTATTGTTTCACTTTGTTTTTATTTTAGCATCTTCTATCTTCAGCCAATAAAATAGCTACAGGCAGAAGATAAGTTCCTAGGATAAACACTTGGATATTATGAAAAAAATGGCTCAACGCTCAATAATAATTGAAGAGAGGAAAATCACAGTGGCATAAGTTCCAAAATAAAATATTGTGGAAACCGAAAATTTATTTTTTTGCAACCCTTTTATACTTTACAAATGCTATCTTTAGTCATATATTTAATCCATCTTAAGACGGATTAGGATTAAGTACTTATATCAATAGCAGGACACGCGCTTTGATCTGCAGAACAATATTACAATATAAAGCAAAAAATATCAGCTCATAAATTTTGGCACTTAGTCCATTATGAAGTAACACTCTTCAATTATATTTTTACTTTAAAAAAACGTATTGGAATATCTCAAAGTTTTTAATATAAATGGATAGGGAACATTTTTATATAAAAGTATTTTCTTAAATTTCATAAAAAATAGAGACCGTATTCAATATTGGTGCTTTTACTTAATATAAGAACATTTCTAAAAATATTTGTTAATATATAAATATTAATTTCTGTAGTGTTTACTACAGAAGAGAAAGAAAAAAAAGTAATATATATATTTTCTTTTTATTTGTAAGCAGGGCCTTGCCCTATACAAAGAAGTTTGGTTATTTATTATTTACAATGAAATAAAATACAGATATTATGTACATTATAATACTCAACAGATGATAATTCAAGTAATATACCAAAGAACTTTGAATAAACTAAGACTTAAATCAAATAATAAAAGGTAAATAAATGCTTTTCAATTTTTATAATAAAAAATACCTAATAAAAGAATTTACACTTTTTTATGTCATTTATAAACCTTTAAACTTTATCGATGATCATATTAGACTATCCCTACTTTCAAATATATATATGTCATATCTCAGACAAAAATGTAAATACTTGATTCTGATATTTTACAGTCAAAACTACTATATCACATTGAAAAAAAATTCTGATTTTAATTATATTCATAATAAAATATGCCAGTTTTTTTGCCTCTATTTAATTTTGTGGAATTCTTCTTCTAGTTCTTTATCTTACGAGGATGGAGTTTTTCTTTCAATTTGTCTGTGGATTCATCTGAATTGACATGCTGTATGCTCAATCTAATATACAAGTCATTTTTAATTTAAAAATCTTCCGTTTTCGAATTGTTTTTCTTTGTATAACATCTATTATTTTTGATAAAGTTACAATCTGTCCCTGTCAAGGACAACAGGTAACTGTGTTTTGAAGTACAAAAGCATATCTTATATATAATAATATTATAAAGGTAAGTTAAACAAATTATAAACAAATATAAATTATTATTGTTTAAACACATCAAGTTTAAAAGTAAAAAATTTTGGCCAATCTTCTCTACGGCTAAAAATAACAAAAACTGGATGTGACCAAAATGATTCAATTGAACAAAGTAAATTAATTGAGCAAAGAATTAAGAGTTGGTTTCCTAATAGATTATGTAATTAACCCTCCAGATATTCTTTAAATTATGTAACTAACTTTCAATCATTTAATAAATTAGTCTACATTGTTCATTTTGTATAATTTTGGCCACATTTAGTTTTGTTATTTTTAGCCCTGAAAAAGACCTACAAGGCACGAAGAATATAATTATTTTTATAATTTTTTTAACTCTGCTATGTGATTTTTCAACCGGATTGCATCCTCGACCATTTATTAACTATTATACTACACAGTCAATCATACCATTTTCATTAAAAAATTATAAATCAATTGACAACGATACGAATAAACACAATAGATAAATAATAAACATTATATATTATATATATATATATATATATATATATATATATATATATATATATATAATAGTTAAATATTTATCGGGACAAGGACTTAATAATACCAGGATTTAATACTTCTTCAGAATTTATCGAAGAATTTTTAAAAACTCAACAATAATAGTTAGTAACCAAAATTTTAATATGTTTTATAGAACAATATTGACTGAGCATCAATTGAACCTCTGCCATAAATTTTATTATTTTTTAAAAATTATATATGCATAACTGTTGAATATATACCAAATATATAGTTAAATGTACAATTAAAATTATAATAAATATCATTTTTTTACCACTAAAAATATACGTTAATAATTCACTTAATGATTTTATTTTATAAATTATTCAATCATATTTTTATTAGTTTTGTTGTATATTTTAATGTTTTTAACTGTTGGAAAATAAAAGGTATAGTTAATAAGTGAACGATTGAATTTTAATATACTTGTAAATTTTATAGGCTGGAAGACATATATAAAAATACAATAAAACTTTAATTATAATTGTTAAACATTAAAATAAATGGATTGTATTTAATATTTTTCCTATCGAATCTTAACTGTTTCACCTTTTTATAAGTTAAAACTTAATATTTATCCTTTAGAATTTCATAAATTTTTTTATGATAAATAGATAAATAAATCAATAAACCTGTACCACTACAACCCATGAGGTGTCTTGGGTTCAGCACTGACGTAAGGATGTGCTGTTACTAGGCCTATGTTTTCATGATATATTTACTATATTTACTTACAAAATTTTTATTATTAGACAATTTTATTTCAATTAATTTTTAATTTGTTATAAAATTTCCTAATTTTTGACTGAAATTAATTCAGTTATATTGATGGTATTACAAATGCTTGAAACTTTACTTAGTTCGCTTACCACAATTAAGTGATTAAGATACCACTTACCCCAATTTCCTGGAAGAAGCCATCCCTTTATCAAGTCTTCCGGGTCTTAGACATTACACAATCGGGCTTTCTCTCGTAATAGCTTTTCGGAACTGATTTCCTCAACTGTAAATACATTGCCCTGACACATAAATTGTAGAACTCTGACGAATCTTTATAAAATTGGTCTCCTTACAACGTCCCACATTCTTATTTTAAGCAAGTAGAATGTATTATTTTCTCATAAGATATTTGTTGTAAAAATTTCATAAGGAACCGATTCAAATACTCTGAGATCTTGTTCTTTTCCCAGTGTTAAACTATTAGTTATAACTTTATAAATCTAATTTTAACACCATTATAATTATAAAATATTTATTATTAAGCCTCCAATCTTAACTTCTTAATAAGGCACATAATAAAGATAGATATACAAAATACATAATTTGAATCAATACAGCATAATAGGAAAAGCGATGATCTATGTAAAACGGAAATAAGTTCATTGCACATAATAAACTTTTTTAAGAACTATTATTGATATTTATAACTGTATACATTATATACAACGAGTTAATTTAAGAAAAGTGATGCCAATGACAAGTCAATAACATGTAAAGAACTACTCACTACTAGCAATTTAATAAAAGTTCTTCATTAGAAGGTGTCTTGGTCAACTTCTTGGCTCACCGGATAATTGGGAATTGAGTGTGAGACCAGTTGGTAGACTAGTGGTTAATAGTGGTTATGGAGTTTACTATGAAAAGATAGGTATCTTGTTAGAGACAAATTAGCAACATATGGATTTTTAAGATCTGTATGGATGAGTTTGTTTGTGACATAATAAGGAGCATTGAGGATTTTTCGAAAGAATTTGGATTGTAAAAATTGCATACAAAAAGAATTGGAAAGTTTATTTGTTCCCCAGAGCTCAACTCCGTACGTCTAAGTAGGTTGAATCACAGTCATGTAAATAAGGATTTAGTAATTTTTTTTTGAGCTTTGAACGCTTGTCTAGTAGACGTTGGAGTAGCAGGAAACGACGTGCAGTTTCTTTTCTTTTTAAGTCTGGTATTATGAACTCCTAATTTTATTTTTTTAAATATATATATATATATATATATATATATATATATATATATATATATATATATATATATATTCACCATTTAGATATTTTAGGCCAAATATCTTCCTGAATATTTTTCTCTCCCAAACTCGGAGTAGCGCTTCACTTCTTTTTGTTAGCACCCATGTCAAATGGTGAATGGAGAATAAGAAAAAATGATGAATTAATGGCATTGTTTGGTGAGCAAGATATAGTAGCCCAAATAAAAAAAGCGAGATTAAGGTGGCTAGGACACGTGGAAAGGATGCCTACAGACAGATTTCCTAGAAAACTGCTAAAAGAAAAGCCAGAAGGTTTAAGAACTCGAGGGCGGCCACGAATGAGATGGTTAGGCGACATGGAGGAAGACCTCCGTCAGGCAGGTATTAGAGGATGGCGCCGCAAGCCAGCGGATCGAGAAGGTTGGAGGAGGCTTGTTGAGGTCCTGGTCCTGCCTAAGGACTGTAGCACCGATTAAATAAATAAATATATATATATATATATATATATATATATATATATATATATATATGTATTTTAATACTTTAAAATTAAAACAAAATAACTTATATCTGAAATTTAAGGTGAAAAAACTGATTAATTTTGAACTCAGACTCCATATAAGCATTACTAACGTTAACGTACATCATAAAACGTATACAATACTGGTGTGAGGCATTGAAATTAAAAATTAAGGATCAGGCTAACTAAGTGACCTACTTGACAGAAGACTGACATAGCGCCAACATGTTGAGATGTTGAGACAAATGTAAAACTCTAAATTTTCTACAAAGAATGTTTGAAACATCACAGACACTGTAATTTGCTATAACTGACACACCAGCCCATGAAGACTAAAGGATCAAAAGAAGTTAGATGAGAGATCTGCAGGATGCTCCACCGAATACACCCTTTTAAACTTTCTCAAATTGTTTACTTTGTACTGTAGTTCATACTGTATTTTTATCTGTGTGTTCAAATAAAAAAAAATATAGATATAATAAAAATTAATAGCACATAAAGTGCTCTAACAGTGTTCTGGGTTTTAGTCACATAGCCGTATTAGTCGAAGCTTCTTTCTTACTTCTTTTGTGTCTGACTGACTCTTTGTAGAAAATTAAATAAAGCTGACAGTAATCCAGCCCTGCTATAGTCCGCCCAGTCCTTCCAAGAAGTTTCCTTTAAGCTTCCAGATTTTTTTTTTCTTCTCTTACAGCCTGAGAGGAAATTAGAAGTAACTTTTCCCTTCCCTGATCTCTGATTCTAAAACCCATCGCACTGTGAATTAAGACGAAAGGTGTTATTAAAAAGGTAAGAGTAACTTTCTAATAACCCCTGAAGCCATTAAATATTAGTGATATTTTGATATCAGACTTCAAGTTGTGAAATTCGTAATTGGAAGGAAAAACTCGCAATTCCCTTCAATGATATTCTAAAGTTTCTTGCTGCTTTGTCGGTCTCAAATCAAATTATAGTGGACTTGGTTAAATTAACTTTAAGAAACTTGTTTTCATCCAATCTCCTTGTTTTGAAATAACTCCGATCTGCACCGTTACTCATAATTGTGGGCCTTGTTTTTCAGAAGACAAATCCTTTAGAACTTTTATTTGATGTATTTTAAAATTAGATATTATGTTTAATCCAGAAAGTTGCAAATTATTACAGTTGTGGATTTTCCATGGTTACTAAACAAAGATTTTTTGAAAACGAATTTTTACTTTCGAAGGGTTTTTTGAGGTTAAATTATTTTTGTTTCCGATTTAACCCAACATGGTTAGACCATAAGACTGAAAACAAACCTCCTGCATAATTTTCACAAATAATTAAAAGTAATGAAGAAAAAAAAAGATATGTTTTGGACTCACTTGTCCAATAAACAATCTTTTGTAATTATCTTATGGAGTTAAGATTAATTTCATTAGATATTATTCACGTAATTAAAGTACACAATATTAAAATGGTTATTTCTCTCCTTCAGACGAAAATACCTTCTTTCCTTTACTAATCTTTTTCTTCTCTGTCACCTTCCTACATTGTCAAAGCATCAGATCCTGTCCTTCTGGCTTCTACCTAACCTCTTAAACACAGCATCATTCAAACGCTCTTTTCTTGCCAGAACAAGTAATTTCTGGTATTGCTTTCCTTTCAGCATTCGCCATTCCTCCGCTATCAATGGTTTTAATTAGTTATTCAATCCGACTGTCACATAGATCAAGAAAATATTTATCACAATGAAATAAGAATATTCAATATAATTTTAATAATAGTTTTTTATTTATTTTGTCGTAACTTATATTATTATGTCGTATCTCAGTTATTTTCTTCAGATAATTTATATTTTCAGCCTGTTATTATTAATTTTTTTTTCTTCTTCTTTTTCTAACCTTATTTTAATTTTTTTTTTACCCTAACATTTATTTTGTTCTTCATGTAATATTTATAAAGTGTACGTAATATTAATTTTTAAACCACAATTTAATTTTTATTTTGTTTTCTTGCTTTATATATATATATATATATATATATATATATATATATATATATATATATATATATATATATATATATATATATATATATATATATTATATGTATATATTTAGTAAGGTTCTTGAGGTTCAGTAAATAAATTAAAACAACTATTTCAGCGACGTATCGAAACTATATTGTTCTCAAAATCATGCCAATATTACTGGTGGATATGCTATTGGTATCTTGAATGCTATACCAATAGCATATCCACCAGTAACATTGGTATGATTATGAGAACAATATAATCTCGAAACGTCGCCAAAATAGTTATTTTATTTATTGATTGAACCATGTAAATATTTTTTTATTGAGTAATTATTACAATCTGCCACTAATGTGGGCAATAAGTAATATAGCTGGCTTAATGATTACATTCACACATTATTTAGAGTAAAAAAAAAAGTTAAAAATGCAATTACACTTCATTTATAATTCACATTCATTCTAGAGATCCCTCGACCAGACCCGTTCTTCCACTTATGGAAGCACAAGCCAGGCATAGAGAATTACCAGCTCTTATCTCTCTGCTGCGTCAATGAAGTAAAAAAAAAAAACCAGTGAAGGATGAGTGAGAGCGCTATATACATTCACTGAGGGCCTGAGTCGAGAAGCTGGCCATTGGCAGAACTCCAACATAAATAAATTTTACAAAAGATCTCGGGGCCACTGCCGTTTTAGTCTGCGAGTGGGGTTATCAGGACGTGTGGTAGCGGATAGTGATTGAGCCAGAGGGTTAGAATGAAAGGATAGATTACTATGGAATTTCGAAAATTTAAGAGGTATGAGGTCGAGGAAGTATGTTATATTGAGTTTTCAACTATGACAGGAAGGAGCTAAATAAGGATGTGAGATCTGAGGTATTTGGGGGAGGAGGAATATGTGGGATCTGATAAGGGGTGTGAAGATTAGTTTGGGTTAGTGGTACTGGAATAAGTTGAGTGGCCTGTTGGTACTGTGGTTGTTGAGGTTGGGGTTCATGAAATTTAGTCTGTTGAGGAGGAAGCGGCATCAAGGACCTTACTAAACATCTAATTGTAACAGTCAAGAAATTTATCCATATATATATATATATATATATATATATATATATATATATATATATATATATATATATATATATATATATATGGATAAAGGAAGAAATAAAGCGCTTGCTCAAATAAAGAGGATGTTTCAGGACTGCTGGGTAAAGGGCACTTGTGGTTTGGGGCATCTTTTAGTCAAAAATGGCAGAAAAGGAAAACAAAAATAAAAGAAAAGAAACATCTTGGTTTGCAGCATGGTAATGAAGATTGACAATTTCTGATGGATTGCGAATTGAAAGGATTGGAATCGGGAGGAATTTCACTCCGTAAAGAGGAATAAGCCTGCTTAAATTAATGAATATTGATTTTTGTTCTGATCCCCTTTTTACTTGATTAGATCAAGGATTAGAAAATAGTGACTAAGATTCTATCGATTTTGTTGTATACCGTTGATAGATATGGTGTGAAATTTATATGAATTGTATTTTATACTTTAAAAGAAATTAAATGCAATTTAAAAAAAAGATTCCAGATTAACAGATTTACCACTTATAGTTTCTGAATTCTGACAATTATTTTCATTGAAGTGATAAATAATAAATTAATGCATTGCTTTCTGTCATAATCTATGGAATTAACCAATCTCTGGAAAAAGACAAGGCATCCTGTGGATAAAATGCAGGATGGATGTTTATGAGGGATGAAAGTTCACTGAGTAAACTAGGATTGATATAAAAATATGTCAAGCCTTGGGGTACATCCAGTTAGCAATGGCGTCAATAACTGAAGTATTTGTACTCCATAAAACAAAAACTATCAAAATAAGAATATTGAAATATTATCCGATACATAATTAATTATTAAGTAATTAAATATTTGCAGTGTGCAATCATGAAATCACAATAAAACTGTGATCAGTTATAATTTATAATCTATTATAAATATAAAAATAGCAAACACCAGCTATCGTATAGTATATTCTCACCTCATCCATTTCATACGTTGGACTCAAATGAACTAGGATATAGACGCATCACTATACATTGAGTAAATTTCTTTGTTCGTCTCTAAGCAAGGCAATTCTCTTTCATATTTAGGCCCAACTAAGCGTTTAAGTATTTTTCTTTCGAAACGGTCTAAACGTTTTGAAGACGCCTTCCTGAGCGTCCAAGTCTCGCTTGGAGTCTCCAAGTCCATACGCAGCAACTGGCCTAATAAGAGTTTTGTACTACAGCTATTACTTATATTATTATAAACAATGTATAACTATTGAACAAATCAACAAAAAACAAAACAATAAAATAATAGTTCTTAGTTAGTTATGAATCATGAAAACAAATAATTATCAAAGCAAATTATAAATTGTTATTTTCATATTTTTTACATGCGTACACGCATATATTAATTATTGTTTACCTATTTTTCGAGTACCTTTCTGTCACACTTGGGTTAACATTTCATTCTTAAACTTAAGAGGAATTTATACAAGTTTTATTTTTAAAAATTCTTTATCAAGTCTTAATCATGTTATCATCTTGCATTGTATACGGCATATTTACTGGATGTATTTTCTAACACAGTTGTAAATTTCAAATAATAAAAGATTTAAAAAAAAAATTCTTTATTAAATTAATTGATTTTATGAATTTGAACTCTGATTTAATTACCTCCGTGTAGTGTTAGATCATGATTTATTTCCTAACTATTAAGACCTACCGGAAATAATGGGTATTTCACTAAAATTTGGTAGATTTTTGTATTACTCCAACGTTGGATTTTTAATGGAGTTTGTATTGTGGAACGAAAGGAGTGGGTGAGTGTCGCGTAGGTAGTCAGTCCAACCTTTTACATACAACATTATTATCATAACTAGGAATCTGTTTGTTTTTCATAGTGTACTTTAATAATTAATTTAAAAAGGAATATTTTGAATAAATCTTTTTTTTTGGTATCGTTAAAAAAATAATAAACTTACCTATATTATTCATTTCAAATGTAAAAAATTCATATAAGTAATAATTATTATTAATTATACTTAATTATATATAATAATTATTAGTATAATTTATATCATATTAAGGGAAACTAATAATTATATTATGTGATTTTTCTTTAGTCAATTGATTGATGGTTTCCATTTTTTAATTTATTATAAATTTCAATTTGGAAATTTAATAATTAAAAGTTGTAAATTTAATAATTTCCAACTAACGAACAATTTAAGCTCGACATTGAATTCAATTAAATATGTTTTATCTAAAAAGTCCAGCATACAAGTAAATTTACATTATAAAAACAAAAAATATATAAGATAGTTCATATCATTTTATATAAAGTGACGCAATTTCTTTAGGTAAGGAGACAAAATTTTGGTATCCAAATAGGTCAAAATACATTAAAAAAGTTATTCATTAAAGATGGTTCATAACTTTTTATATAAGGTGACATTCTATAATTCGTTGCAGTAACGTAGGTAAGAGTTTCATTGCTGAGCAATCGCATTTGTTTATTTCAATTATATCATAAATGCTGATGTTTTAAGCTAAATACTGCTAAGACATCCCATCCCTGTTATATTCAATTAAGAAAATTAGCCGAGGTGTTAATTCAATTTACCAAGTTTATTTCTTTCTTAATTGTTATTTTAAGTTCTCTTAGCAAGAGTAATGTCCAGAGAACTGTGGGAGTTCTTTATGGGCTATATAAATTGTACCTTTAATTAGTTTTATTAAAGATGGAGTTTAGTGATTAGTTTTAACTAGGTACATCTGATGAGCATTATAAAAATATATTTACATATCCCTTAAACATTTTCCTTTCCAATTCGCAAAAAAAACATGATACACCTAATCACAACTTATAGCGACTTGAATGAAGTTTTTATTATCATCGTTATTATATTCGGTGCATACATCATAAAATATAACTTAATGTATATTATTTTTTTACGAAACGTTTAATAAATAATTCCGTCTGAATACCAAGACTGAATATGACATTTATAAAGATTTCATCTAGGAAGATCTTCCGTAAAATATAAATAATCTACTTTTTTATGGGCCTTTGGTCCTTAGTAAATAAAGTAGAACCGACAGGAAGCTGATGGAAAAAAAAATAAACGTAATGTACAGGTGTACATTAATATATGAAGAGTGGAAATAAAGAGGCTTGGTCCTACATAAGTTATAGGAGGAAAAAAGTGGACATAAAACTGCTGGTTAATAATTCAACTTGTAAATAAATATGCACATAAATATATAATGAAAGAGAATAAATGAAAATACACTTTATTCATTAAATATTGCATCTTAATAATTTTTACAGTGCCGAATAAAATGGCTCTCTATTTTAGTAATTATTCATCAATGTTAGTAAATCTAAAAATACGTAAAATAACCTAGTTAGCAAAAAGGCAAGGTTATAAATATATTAAATCCTAAATTGAAAGTATAAAAAATACGAACAAAATTTATTTGTATAAAAAGAAAAGGAAAGATTAGCATGATACTAACTAATAAAAAAAACAATGTGAATATACGTTTTAATTCTAACTATAAACGCATTGCGTTATGATTTCTTAATGATTATAATTGATTGGATTTTCCTTAGTGGAGAAAAACAGATGCAAGAGATTCATAGCTTACACACAGTGGGCCGAATAGCACTTCTCACTGGAAAAAAAATGTTTTGTTCCCAATTTCTTTTTTTTTTTAGTCGCAGTGTTTGGGAAAAATTTTTAAAACATTTTAGGACAACGAATTTCTAATATTTTGGAAAAATAATGGTATTTTTGTAAAAAAAATAAAGATAATAATAAAACAAAAAAAAATAAATAAAAATTAATTTTTTAAAACAATCCCCTATGAATTTCTTCTACTCATTACAATAAAATCAGCCACGAATCAATAATCCGGGCAAATAATCTCGATTTATCGTTGTCAACAAATTATCAAATTTAAAATTTCATTATTTGCATAAATATTTGGATTAATCTGGGATGATACCTAGATACTTCGGTATGCATTTTTTTTTTTCTCACAATCTCTGAGCTATGGAATAGTTACATATGTACTGCTACAGGCCTATAAAACGAAGGATAGAGGTTAAGGTACAAATCTATTGTCACTTCCAGATATAATTCAAATTTGTTAAAATCTAACTCAAATCCAGAATTAATCGCACTAAGAATATAATAAAACATCTGCAGAATTTCCTTGTCGGTAATTTAAAAAAAAAAAAGAAATCTTGCTGTATTTCCGTCATTCGAGGTCCCAAAACCAGGTTTTGGCCTATCCACAATTAACCCAATTTATCTTTTAAAATATAATTGAATTTCTTCTTTTCTTTTTTTTCAATTTGGTTTATTTCAGATTCCATTCTTCTTTTTTATATGGGATAATACGAGGGATATATTTTGTAACTTAAACTCATTGCACGTTTTTGGGTCAAATTATATTTGCACTTAGTTAATTTGGAGTCAATTTAACACGCTGAGGACTCATCATGTGATAGTGGTCTCTTTTTTGCAGAAGCTAATCTTAACTTTTTTCAATTGTCTGGCGGTCTGGCCGGTAGTTAGTTTTTTTTTAATAGTTGCAGTGTCTCGCTTTCCTCATGATCGCACGGCAACCTCAGCTGCAAATGTGATTTCTGAGCACCGGAAAAGGAAAATCCATCATATTGTTAATATAGCAGACCATTGTGCTGGTAAAGTTAGTATACAATAGCAGTCTTAGTTAGCAACAATTTTGGTACTAGTGACATGCGGTGTCATGTTAAAAATATTGTAATGAAATTAAAATTACACTTTAAATTGATTATAAACTCCAGTATTAACAAATAGTCACATCGTCCATGTTTAATAAATAAAAAACTATTTCAGTCCCTATGGCTCAAACAAAACCAGCATTGACACTGAAAACAGTAACGCAATTGTTAGTATATAAATGCATTTTCTTTTGTTTAGAGCTTGTAAGGGATTAAGGCAATGATATTTATAAAATCCTCTAACTAGATATTGTTCTTTTGAACAGTGAACGGGAATCGGTGATATGTAATTTTTTGCTATGATTTATTTCCATTTAAAATTCATTTTTCGTTCTACTGTAGAGGTTAGCAATGTAGTTAAATCTGGAAAAAAAATCGATATATTTACTAAAATGGCAATTATTAGCAGCTGATGTTTGCTGGAAAAGTTAATATGGATTAACGCGGTGGCATTTCAAAAATATATTAATGAAGTTAAAATTAAGCGTTAAATTTGCTTATTTAAAACAGAACATTTGTAAATATAGTTACCTATTACAAATGAAAACCACTATTTATGTGCAATAATATCGTTCATCCATAATATTGCGTTGGATTTCCAAAAAAAATTATTTCAATCACATTGGATCTGGGCACTATTGGGTCTTCATTTATTTTTCTCTGGAGCTGCAGAGCAATTAAGCAAATAATATTAATGGAATCCTTTAATTGAACATCGTTTTTATTAACAGTGAATCGAAATTGATGATTCGTTGATATGACTTTTTTCCACTTAGAACGTTATTCGTTCCATTGTGTTACAGTAGGAACTAGACATTCTTGTAAAATTTTCATTTTTAAAAATAAGGTTGTTTAAGAAAAAAAATAATCGTATTCTACTGAGACTAATAGATGAATATAAATTAAAAATATCGATAATGTAGGAAATGAAGATAAACAAAGACCTGTTTGGCTGTGAACAGAGAAATTTTAGGGAAAGCACAACGAAGGATTCTTAACTCATGCTGAGAAATAATTATTTCATGTTGTTCTAGTGGTTAAAGATATGATTAAAAATAGTTATGCAGGAGGATTCTTTGAGCTAATCTCAAATATACACAAATAAACAAGTATGCGTAGGTACCAATAAAGTTCACAGTGCAACGGTTGTCTAGCTAACTTAATTATCAATAAATGTAAATGTTATTTTATAAATTAAAAATGTGTTTTAAGAATTCATAATTATAACTTAATTTTGCTAAAATTCATTATTTTTACTAGTTTTACTTTATTTATTGAATGACTCATTATGTTAAGAGATGTCTCTGAACTAGGTTTTATCATTTAAAAATGAAAAAAAAAATAAATTATAATAATTAAGGATAATAAAATCACCTAATTAAGGAAGTAATTATAAAACAACATGGAAAGATAGATATTCAAAATTAAATGAAAAAATATACTTTATTCTGGAACAAAATTCTCGACAAATAATAATAACGTACTTCAAAATTACAAGCATAAAAAAAAAAAAAAAAAAAATTGAATGTTAACAAATCAGAATAAAATAAATGCACAAAGGAAATCGTCTTCATTCCAACAATACATTGAAACAAAATAGTAAAGTTTATTTACTATTTATAGTATACTAGTTTACATTTATATTAAAATAAACAAAGTGATGAAAAAGAAAGCTGTAATAAACAATTATGAATAATGTAAAGAGGGGATAAATCATAAAGAGAGATTGAGAAGAAGAAATTATGATGAACCGTTGAAATTGAATAAATATGTGTCCCTTATAGAACTACGAACAGATCTAAATAAATAGTTTGTTAAGCGTTTTGATCACTACAGTAACTACAAAATATATCGGTGACTTTATCAATTAGATAGAGTTATAATAAAAGAGAAAAGAAGAATATTCTGAGATCTTTTTACTTTAGAAATAATAGAATCGCCGGTTAGGATCTAATGGAAAAGCGAAGGGGGATAAGAACGTGTAAAGTGCCTCCGCTTGGATAACCTCCAGAGTTTTAGCTTTAATTGATACCTATTGTAGTAATAAATTCTCAAAATTTTATGCTTTTAAACACAAAATCATAAAATTAAATTTTTTGATACCTAATTGTGCAGAAATCACTGCTTTTGTTGTATTTCTACTCACAAGGGGAGGACACAGTCACCACGGATCTAGTTGGAAATTTTTGTTTTGAGGTTTCTGGTCAAAAATATTAGTATTTTGCCCTTCTTGCTAATGAGCCCTAGAAGCCCAGTAAAATTATGAAATAACATTAAATTAATTTATTTAATATCACGAGTTTAAAGAGTAATATGGACATGATTTTAAATAAAACTAAAATTTTACTTTTCGAGTGCAAATTTAATGAAAATTGCAGACACTTAATAGATTTTGGTTTATGTTAATTAAATTCTTAAAAAATGATCTGATCTTCAAGGAAACAACCTTTATCAATATTGTTTAAAGAAAAAGTGACATCAGATTCAAATGCAGCCCCTATAAAACATTGAAAACGTTTACTAAATAAAAACAAAAGTATCAATTACACATTCCTCAAGGAGAATAAATATTTTAAGCCGATTATTGGTAACTTTTCTTTAAATTGCCATTACTTTGTTACACAATTCAATTTTGGTATCGTTGGAAATAGGAGAGCTTCAGCTTTCTTTTAATGTATGAAAATGCAAAATTCGAGGATAAAAAAACCTATTTGAAACGTTGTGAAATTTAAAATACATTTTGATTTTCAACGTGAGTTTGAAACCAGATAGGAAGATGACACTAAAGATATTTGAAGTATAATAGTACTACCTTATATTTCGGGTAAAAATATGAAATTTATAGATTTAACCGTCTAACCGTTATTAAAGTTTTTGTCAATTAAAAAAAAAAATCTTACAATTTGATTAGGTCAGTTTTAAAGGTTGCCATTTTTTATATGTCTATTCGGATAAAATTCCGTGTTTAAGGGTTGTTTTGAATCCTAAATTAGGATCTGTCATTTTTTGTGTAAGAAGAGCAATAAAGGTTGTTCTAGGGTACGTTAGCCACTACAAATAAATATGTGTCTACTATTATCTGGCCAGGAACCTCCGAAAAAATTGCCAACAAGTCAATTTAATTAAATTGCCAATTACGGTCAATTTAAAATTTGATTTATTTATTATGTTTCATTAATTAAACATTATTAAACTTATATTCACTTCATTAAAAGGAAAGTCGGTTTCTAAGGATTGCTCTGTCTTGTAATAGATTATTACCAGGAGGAAACTCAATCTTCTCCCCAGGAATACCAACTACCAATTAAGACAGTATAAACTTCGACTCGCAATATTCCTGGAAACTAAGAACATTTAGAAAAAATCCACTAACCAAATAATGTTTAAAATTTCCTACTTTTTTTTTAAACCCTTTTTCAGTTGTAATAAAATAAAATAAAAAATGTAATTTTCGACTGAGAAAATGTAGTGCAAAACACAATGAAATAATAAAACAAATAAATGATAAAACATATAAATTCAGTCATACTACAGTAATTTTCATTGGAAGATCATAATTTATTAGAATAGATAGAATAGATTCTTAAATAGATCAGTTAGACACTTATAATTTATCAGAATGGAAGTACCCACTAGACTAAAATTTTTAAAACGTAGTTGAAAAAAATCTACCTAGACTTGGCAAATGTAATTAAATCAAGATTAGATATAGATAGGGAGCTGTGGCTTTTGCTTAAAGTAAAGGCTTGGACTGCCGATTTAGATATTAGCTTTAGTTCAGCTAGAAACAATTTCGAGAAACTGAAATTAGAAAAAGACAATTTAGAAATTTGATATTCGGGAAAAAGTTAAAATTCCCAGTATGAGCTGTATACCAAACCCTAGAAAATTCAGGACAACTTAAAATTATAATATCACAAACCAAATTTGTACATTAGGAAAAATTTAGCAAATCAAAATCATTATAATATTGAACTTTTTTTTTTTTTTTTTAAATTCTAAAATAAAGTAATAAGTAAAAAAGAAAAAAAAAAAACATGTTTAGAAATTGTGATTATGTATGAAAAAGAAAATTAAAGTTCTTGGAAAATTTGGTTGATAGGAGATCGGTAGGACTGATAACTCAGATAAATATAACTCTCCCGTAAGCTTGAAAAAAAAAAAAAAACTGTTTCCCTTCAAAAAAATACTGAAAATAGCAACTGATGCTTGAACCCATTTTCAGGTATTTGCTATTTTAAGTGTTGTATCGTGGCTGTATTTTTTTATTTTTTTGAGGTCATATCAATGTATATTTTCTTTTTAATAAACTTTGTAAGATAGTAACTTGGAAGAGGGTAACTTTGTAAAGAAAGAAAGTAAAAAAAAAAAAATACTGGTAATGGTTAGTTGGTTAGAGCCACATCACCTTTTCATAAAATCAAGGAACAGTCAGAACTTAGATAAATGAACAGCACTATACAAACAACGACCGATCAATTTACACATTAAGTTATTCGTATAAAGTTATAAAGTTTCATGATATTTATAACAAAAAAGTCTTACAAACTATTTTACTGATACAATTTTTTAAATTATTCAAATGTACAAATAACTATTAAATTAATTCAAACAGGTTACCTCCTTCTAGAAGTGCTACTTCACAGGTGCTACCGGTGAAACCTTGAGGACAGGTGCATGTTGGGTACTTCCCAGCGTGCCTAAAACAGTTATGGGAAATATATAATCGAATAGAAGTTTCGATGTAGAAAAAAAATAATAAATTAATTTTATTTTGTAACTGTTTATTAAAAAAATAACTTTCTGTAGGAAACCATGATGGTCGAGTTGGAGTGAGTGTCTTAAAGCACCCACCCAGTACTTAAGGTTGATAATTGTTTCGTGTTGGTCCCAAGAAATCATAGTCTTCCCATCCTTGTAGTCTAAATCTTAATCCAACCTGTAGGATTATAAATCTATATTGCCCTAGTTAGAATACATAAGGGCAGTTAATTCAATGAATTGAATGAATTAAGTCGACCAAACTATTGTTCTTGGTTTTTTTTGTGTTTTTTAAGGTAATACACAGACGAACGTCTATGTCTATTGTATGTTAAAAAAATAACTAAATGCTTAATTTAAATATATATATATATATATATATATATATATATATATATATATATATATATATATATCGATATCTTCATCTGTAAACAAAATATATTACAAATAAATGTATTAAATGTGATTACTGTGACATGTCAATACCTTGTAAAGAACTACCGATAAGTAGAACTCCAAACTCTGAGGTCTCTTTTTCTTCTTTTTTTTTTTTTTTTTTTTTTTTTTTTGTATTTTTAGCAAGTTTTTGAAATTTACAACTGTACACAAAATAGATAAAATACATCTAGTAAATAAGACATGTCAATTACTTGTAAAGCAACAACCGATTGGTAAAACTTCAATAAGTTTTATTTTAGAAGGCCTTCATTTCAGAAGCCTCGAAGGGTTACATGGAAAAGAATGGAAAGTCAGTTTTTTAAATATAGATTTTTTTTTCCTCTTTCATATTTCGATTCGCACCTGTTATTAGGGTAAGTATCAGTGAATGTGATGAAATTGAATACTACAGGCCTTATATGCGTGTGGGAGCCTAGGACTCAAAAGTACCTTCTCCTGGCATGGACTAGAGATTTATTTGAGCAAATCTCTCGTCCAGCTTCTTTTAAGCCTTCTGAGAGTATTTCCAGGTATGTCAGTCGTGGCCATGTCATTAATGAATATGTTTTTATGTCCATGAAGACTGTCGTGAAATCGTCTATAAAGGCCATGTATATGTTTCTTTACTGTGGGTATTTCTAAATTTAAAAAGTGTGTGTTTTTTTTTTGCAGTACCGTATATTTCGATTTAAATTAAAAATAAAATTTGATGTTTTTAATGTTCGATTTTATAATTTATACCAGAAACTATTTGTTATTCGTATTGAAATAACGATAAATTATATGGTGATATGCACTAGTGTTATGCCTTATATAATACTCATTTTATATTCAATCCTCATTATTTAAAGTTAATGGAAATATCATCATTGCTCGTAACTTTGTTAATATTAAACACATTTAATGATATTTTCATAATTAACCTCCAACCTCTGAAGTAACTTAAATTGCTTCCCACTTGATTCCTAATGATACTAGAAGATGTTTGAATAAAGGTAACCTTCAAAAGTGGAACATTAATTAATGCGCTATTAAAGATTAGTTGCTTTAGGAATCATAGACCTGTCAATATACACATTATACCTCACATTAACTTGATATATTTCTTCGCTCAGTAGTGAATCTAAATTGATAAATATAGAACAATACTGGTGTGATTACAGCTTTGTGTATAGTAACAAGTGAAGCTATGAATTTATTGAAATAATTCATTACTCAACACAGAGAAGAAATTAAATTTTGAAAAATATTAGTTCATAAAATTAAAAACAAATTTATAAATATGTATACGTCAGAATGAAAGAAAAATTAAAAGTAACAATATAAATAATATAACGAAACTTCAGTCTTTCTCTAAATATAAATATCGAAATTTATATAAACAAGTCTTATTATTATAATAAATGTTGACATTTCAATATAAACAATATCTCAATCGATGATAATTTTTGAACACTTATATTGCCTAACATTTATTTCTAGCGGACTTGGGATTTCTCAGGCTGGGACCGCGAAATGGGTCAGTGTGGTGATAAAGATATTTATTTACCAGAGGGAACCCGGTCTCAAATCCTTTGCCTCCAAAAAAACCCTTTTTAAGTCAAAGTCCCGCAATTTAAAAGCAATTACAAACAGACAATTAAAGCAGCATCTATAAAATAAATCCTTGTTAATCTCATATGGATACTTCAGGAGTGTTTTACGAAGGCTATTATCCGGTCAATTTGTGTAGCTTTGTTTCGGGCGCTTGACAATATTTTGCACTTCCAAGACAATTGTATGTATTGTTAATTATTATTTTTAAAGAATCCATCGAATCTTCTTTCTCATGGTTAAAAACTCAATATTACCGAATCGAAAATTTTACGATAGTTTCCTAGTTAGAAATTTAATGAAAAATATTATTTTACATTTGTCCCTAGGAACTACCGTTTAGGAGCTGTATTGGTTTGAATGAAAAAAGCACGTTTGAATACACTATTTTCTCTCAACTTTGTTTATTTGTAAGAATCACTAATTGTGAATTAAATTAAATTATTGATTTAAGTAATTTGATTCTTTTAATTTTAAATTTAAATTGGAAAAATTAGCAGGTAGATTATAGATAGACATATCCATAATCTATGGTTTTCCCTGTCATAGACGCATTGATTTTTTCATTCAAATAAATATAGATCCTAAACGGTAGGATCTAAAGATAAATATTATAATACAAAACATATTCTTCATTAAATCTATGGTAAAAAACTATTAATAAATTTTCGATCCGAGCAACAACGGAGCTAATCAAATGGTTACATTTTTGAATGTAAAAAAAAAAACGTTACACCAAAAAAGTATTGACCCATAGCCAAAAAACACCCATGTCATTTTTTTTTCATAGAAGCTTTTTTTATATTTATTTGATCAACACTGGCTTGTGCAGAATTTATAACAGAAATAAAGCGTTAAAGAATTAGGATTCCAATTACAAACTATCGAAGCTGAAGCGCTAACGAAATAAATAGATCTAAACATTAGTACTAATTTTTATACTTTTATTTTTTTTATATCCAGAGGGTTTCGCTATCCTAGAATAGAGTGTATTCTTAAAAGCATAAATAATAATTTGTAAATTGATTTGATTTGATTTATTTTTATTTTTATTTTTATTTTTAAATTTTTTTTTTGTGCTTTATCTGAATTGTTATTCATTTATGCTTAAAACCTTTATCGAAGATTATAATTTTTTGCTTTTACTAATATATTTACTGTTACTAATTGAAAATGAATTTTAATGTAAATTGTAAAAGATACAACGGTACACAGATTAAAAGCTTCTAAATCTATGGTAAATTAAAAATATATATACATAATATCGCGATACAAATCAAATAAGCATCACAAGTTTGAGAAGATCTTTATTTTTTCATATAAATCATTGATAAAATCAACTCCACCCGGTTCATTAAACTGATCATTGTATAGCTCTACCATTTTAAAAATGTACTGCAACGAGAAAAATCCCTTTAACATGAATTATACAGAATGAAACGGTTTATTGACTGGAAGGACGAAATAGCTTGGAAGAATTCTTTCGAAGAACAAATCTATTTGGCGCAGCCTACTTTTTTACGTTTATGGCTTACTTCTTGGCTTCTATTCCTACTAAAACAGTAAATAATTAAATTTTACAAGCTGTTTCGACTCCTTCAACGAAAGAAAATTAAAGCTTAAATCATTCGGATAGAATATAAAAATCGCAGGGTATATAACTATACATGGTCATAGCTAAGGAAACTTGTCGATTTAAAAGATTATTTCGTTGACACAGTTTGAATGATAACATCTTTGGTTAAGAATTGAGTTTCTCAAAAGTTAATTTTATTGAATTTATAATTTTCTAGTATAATAAAGCTCCTTTCATTTTTTTTTTTTCAAATTTCTTACAAAAATCTAAAAATACATGTTATTGGCTTTTAAAGTCGTACCGGTTATGGTCATAGCAAAGACTAGTTATAGTTATGTGTCAATATAATCTTTAAAGAAATCTTTTTAATACTTTTAAAATGATTATTAAATGAACAACTAGAACTATAAAAATAGACTAAATACTAATACAACATGATCCAACAATATAGCAAAATATATATTTAAAAACACAATCACTCAATATACTCATTCGAAAACTTTGTAGTTTCTTATTAGTTTAGAAGACCGTTATGTAATGGTAGTTGAAAATTAATTAAAACAACTATTTATCAGAGTGTTTTTTTAATCATAGCCACCTTTCTCGTCGGCTTTTCTACATGAGCATTAACAGTATACAATGTGGTAATTGTTTTTTTTTTAGCAGAAAAACACTTTTTAACACCATTAAAAAAATTGAAAGGGATATTTTTATAAGCCGGTTATATTTAGTTCTAAACTGTTGTTAATTAAAATTAAATAGTTCAACATAATAAACCTTGTTTGGAAACTGGAATTCAAATAAAAAGCTACATAACAGAAATACTAAAAATTAATGAAGCAATTACACAATAATCCAATTCCTCCCATAGAATCCTCACTTTTAAAAACGATCTTACTAAAAAAAGATGTATTGAGGAAAATATTTTAGCGTCTACTAAAAAAGGGTAGGAGGGAGGATTTTTTTTAAAATTAATCACTAACCCTTTTCAGAAATATTATTGTGAGATTTTACATTTTTTATTTTTATTTTTTAATTTTACATGTCTCATTTAATTTTCAGAGTCCTTCTGATTTATCTAGTCTAAATTTTAATTTTTAACTAGGTACTTTTACACAAAACTGATTTATCTATTATTTAATTATATTAATCTTTCCTATTTTACACTTCACTAGTCTTTTCCTTTTTCTTATTTCACTAGTCTTAGTTTCAATTTTTGACTGAGACATTGTGCCTCTAAACCAGAACAATTGAAACTTTTATATATGTTACTAGAATTACTAAATGCCAATTTTATAAAAAAAATATTTCATTCCAAAATGAACGAGTAACTCCCATTCCAAAGAACATGTTTCATTCTCAAATTAAGTTCCTAATAAATAAATTCTAAGGAGTGTTAATATTTTTTTTTTGCGTTTTATGGATTTAATATTTTATTCTTTTTTATCCACAGATTTGAAAAAAAAAAAAAAATCCATAAATCCTAAATAATGAGAACAGAATTATGATAGATATACTTTTCCTAAAATTGACGCTGACGCGAATAAGAACATTTTAAGTGTCACATTACCACTAGTTCACATCGTAGTAAAAATTCTGATACTTTAATATGAATGTGGAATTATCAATTTTCGCAGTGATACTGGTCGGTGAAACCTCCTAAGCGAACCTATGTCACCAAGCCATTCCTCGATGTTTTTGTTACAATATTATTCAAGTTCGAGTTTATAAGAAGTAATAAAAATAGGATGTGAACCAAATTATCTGATCACTTTATAGTCAAACTTTAAATTATAAACTAGACGTAAT